>BMAU01000248.1:0-598932 GCA_019973935.1 Trichonephila clavipes | reverse complement strand
TTCTACGCTCCCAGGTTTTCGTCGGACCTGTTTTTTATGCACTCTTCTAATCGCCTCAAAATGGTCCAATTTCTCAGCAAACTTTTAGCCTCCTTGAAACATCCCACGAATCTAGAAAATGGTCTACTAATTCTTGGTGCTCTTTTTTTTATTTGTTCTGTCACTAGTAGCTCTTTAATGCGGCGAAATCACCCATTTCTCATCCCCGCTAGCCAGTTGTCCAGGTAGGACCTTAGTTCGAATACTAAATCCGCCCACATGGCCCCAGGTCTGCGTTGATGCGACTCAAATCTATCTCTAAGGGCTATCGGCGAGTTGGAACCGGGCCAAGAGTAGATTTTTTATGTGGGGTAATCGTCGCTTTTCTCTAAAGGTTCTTTTCGCTACTATCTCCGCAATTTCTATGGAAGTAAAGGAATGAGTTGGGAGACCCATCTATCCTCAGCCACTTTTCTTTTTATCGCCTGCCTTTCAAATATTTCAAAAAATAAATTAATGTCTGCATTTTTTGCATCAAATTTGGCACCAAGTCTTTTAAATTAACACGTCTATTTACCCCTGTTGCCCTTCTAAATCGGCAGACGATACACTAACCGTCTCATTGGCGTTAGACAATCTTAAATCCACTCCAACTCATTCTCTAGTCTCCTGCCTTTCCTTCAATTCCCTAGCCTCCTGTTTTTCCACCAAGATACCCTCCAACAAACTTTTTAACCGATTCTTCGTTATAGTCTTCACTCTGACAAATTCTCTTCTAAATTCTATCTTGGGTAAAGTAATATCAATTTCTACCCTTAATTTCTTCGCAACCTTAACAATACGTCTTTTCTTTCTTAAGAGAAACGCCATAATGCACTAATACACACAAAATCAAATCTCAATTGTCTCTAAAACAAATCAAATATCCAACATAAATCAACACTACACTATACTCCGTTGTACTCCACAAACTTATACAACTACCAAACGTAACTAACCGTACACTAAACCTAGACTTTAATTATACTTCACAAAATTATACTCATAACTAGCATAACTAACAGTACCCTAGACTGAGACTTAATTATATTTCACAAAATTATAAAAATACTCAGAGTAACGTGACAATTCACTACGCAAAAAACTGTGCTAACGAAGCAAATATACTACTGTATACTACGACCTAACTCAATAAACAAACATACATACAAACATAGCAAATCAATACACTGCAAACAAACTTAATAATTTCTGTAGTCTCTCAGTCTATACTTTTAACTTTTATCTAGCATTATTTTCCTTACAAAATTTTACATTAACTAAAAATAATGTATTGCTGCCCCGATACGATACTCAAAGAAAAAGACTGACCTTAACATTGCAGGTGAAAACACTGGAAACCTCTTCTTTATCCTTCTCCGGGAAAACGGAAGGCAGGCACTTCGCGGGCACTCTTCACAAGCAGGAACGGGAGACACTTTGCATCCAGCACTTCTCACAGCTGGGAAATCCAGGAATTAGGGTCATTAAACTCGCTTCATCACAATCGCACACGGCTGGCCTTTTTTTTTTTCTTCAATTAAAATAAAGGATTCGGGCATCTGTTTACTTAAATGCCGGATCCCACCGCTGCCACCAATTTCATATATTTATATTAGCTGTAACGTCGTGAGTAGCTATCCATCAATAAACAAATCTTTACAGCTTAATATACAAATAAAAGCAAACTTTATTTGCTAACAATTTGTAAATGAAGTAATATAAATCCAGATTAAATGCCAAGCCGGTGTGGTCAGTTCATATACTCATGCTCAATGCCACCGGCGTTCATCGTCTTTTTCACTCTCTCTCCGGGTCTCTTCTCTCTTACTCTCTTCTCCAGGTTTTTTTTACAGTCTTTTCTCCGTGTCCTCAAAAACAACCCTTTTTAAACAACAGGGGTGTGTTCACAACACGCCCCTCGCTCCTTCTTATTCGCAGGTCAACAAAGTCTCTCTTGACCTCCCTCGTCCTATTGGCGCATAACACGCCAAAACACACCCGAGCCGTCTGGTCCAAGGCGCCATAGTTCCTTGTCCACAGCTGGACACACTGGCCCATCACGCCACCTGTGCTCTAGTATTCCCTTTCATACAACACTAGAAAAAGACAACATGGTTATTTTTAAGATAGGCTTCGCCTATTGTCAATGGGGCGCCGAACTCTTAAGTCTATTATGCCGACCCGTCTGCAATTTCCACTCCCTGAGTTCAGACAATAAACAATGGCCCCATGGCCACGTGCACCGGTCATTCCACAGCTGGTTGATCGTAAAACATTCAGGGACAATCGATGGGTGAGGCACTTGTCCGTGACCAGCTGATGAAACCATAAAACCTATTGCGAATCGGAAGATGGGAATTTTCTCCCATCGAAGATGTCACAACTCATACTGACTAAAACTGTACGAGAACTAACTTAAGATGAAAAAACATTCTTATTTATAATGATTATATTTTATATTTCTAGCTATGTTTGTATCTTATGTTTCGCTTTAAACGTGCTTTTTGTTGTAGTTTTGTAGGTAAGTACATATTCCGTGTATTTCTTATTAAGTTATAATAAATATCGTAGACCTTTCTTTTAGATCACCACACCTACGCCACTGAATAGACTGCAACACCTTGAAAAAAAATTAGTAGCCCCTACCCTGGAAAAGTCTTCCCACCCCTGCTCTACATTGTCGAGTTTGTAATTCTGTCCTAATTTTTCCCACCAGTATGATATAAGAAATAATTATCGTATAAGCATTTGCTTTGATTTTTTTAGGAATAGAGTCTCTGTAGCTCTCTTTGTTGAATAAGGATAGCATTTAGATATATTATCCAATGGAACCGGAAGAATAATGATTTAGTTAGATTTCAAAGAGATGTTACGTTAGCTGTGAAAACTTTTACTCATGTTTTCATTTGTGATATCTTTCCTTTAAGACGTGTATTGAATTGGGAGCTTCCAGTTATAAGTAAAATTAGCTGCAGTTTATAAGATGAGAACTTTTTATAATACCTTATTTATTCGAATCCAAGCCGCACTTTTTTTACTGTGTAAATGTTTCTGGAAATCGTGTGTGGTTTGGAATCGAAGGCGAAAAATCGTGTTGAATGGAGGAAATTGAAAAAAAGACTGATAGTTAGAGAGAGCAGTGCTTCTCAAACTTTCACTATTTGCGACCCAATATTCAATCATAATTTTCATCGCGCCCTCCTCCACACAATAATAATGTATTGATTTCAGTCATAATATACTTTGACGCTAAAGCTACAACACTTAAGTGCCACCGACATATATAAACGTTCCACTTAACCGAAACTATAATCTCACCAGACGTATATATACGTCTTTCAGAAGTACGATCTTATCCGTGCACTGCTACGCTTAAAATTATCCCGAAGGCTTTGGAATGTAATAAAAGGACCTTGACGGTGTTTGCGAAAGATTTGCTTATTTCAGAGAATTTGTTCTTTTAATCGACAGTTAAGGAATTATCTATAAACCGAACTAATTATCAAGATAAATATTCATTTTTAGATATAAATTTTTATATGACAAGCTCATAAGGTTCCTGGCAATTTTTAATCTTGTTCTTAACTTACTATTGTTAAATTAACTATAAAATACATTGGGCAGTACTGATACATTTATAACTGTATTATATGAGTGTAAACACGTATTTTATTTCGTCAGAATGTATCTTGTTTGTTTACTTTCCATAAAAATTAATAATTTTCTTAAATAATCTTTTGTTTTCGACTTTTCAATATTCTCATGCCCCTCTCATTGAGTTATCACGCCCCACAGTTTGAGAAACACTGAGTTAGAGCAATTATTGTTAATACCGGTAAAATGAATAAGTTATTCACTTCTTAAAAGTTCTCACTTAAAATGTTCGTTTTTTTTTTTAATTTCGTAAAATCGGATATTAATAAACCACTCAACACTTTTTTTTTTGAAAAAAAATGTGTTATTGATTTGGGGTGCGGCTTAGAATTGATGGCGGCTTAAATTCGAATAATTACGGTAGTAAGTGAAAAATAAAATGCTCTCTCAAACAAACTTATTCATCTGTATTGAAAACTACTGAATATTTAAATTATCGTATCAAACATAATATTTTGCTACTCTTAAAAACAGTTTTTGTACTTACAGTGGTTCGTATACTTTTTCTTTCGTATTTAAAATTCATATAACATCATATTAATTGTAAGTATGAAAAAAAATTGACACATGATTCCCCATGTATGCTGGTATTTATCAATTCTGAGTCATTCACTATAATATATAATGTATGTTACCATTAAAGTGTGAAATCCTTTATTTTATAGAATAACTAGATATTTCATGAAATAACTGAACAAGTCAGTTAAAGTATATAAAATTAATAAATTCTACAATGTAACTAGGTTTTCTATTGAATAACGATTACTTGATTGTTAAAGTATAAAATACAGTACTCAAAAAAGTTCTTTGTGAACTGATTCTAGCTGCTTTTAAACAGCTTAAGCTGCTTTGCAATGACGTGAGACTGTACGCTTCATTCCGTTGCTTTTAAAAGTAGAATTCAGGCGGTGTTTATATGTTCGTGTTTTACATTTTAGATTATTAACAAATATTTTGGCAACCTGTTTTCAAGCAATGACTTCTGCAAGAAGGAAAGACTAACTTGTGAATAAGAAAGATTTAAAGCGACAGATATTTGAATATTTCTTAAATAAGCGTGGGGTAAAGGAAAAAAGTGTTTCACCTACTCGTAAAAATTATTAGCTTTGATCGCAGAAGTAAAAAAAAGTGCTAAAACAGCACGGAAAAAGTACCCCGTGACTATTAGTCATTCCAGCATTATAACATTCTAAAAGTTCAAGGAGTACAAAAGTTAATTGTGTCAGTATCTTATACAGAACATTTTTTCCCCTTTCTGTTTAATTAATGTTATCAATATGAGCAATGATATCAATTAATTCCCCCCTCTAATGGGGCTGCGTATTGGTATTTTGTTATCAATTAATCATCCGCAATGTATTTTTCGAAAGGTTTAGGCTATTTATGATCAATTAATTTATAATACAACTATGAAATTGTTTATTTTTCACTCTTTAACGGTCTATCATTAGTTATTTCATAGTATAACTGGTTAAAGTATGAAATGTTTCATCTATATTATATATCTTAACTGACTAGTCTAGTTATTTCATGAAATACCTAGATATTCTATGAAATAACTAAATTATATACTTTAAGGTAACATATATATATATATATATATATATATATATATATATATATATATATATATATATATATATACACATATACATACATATATATACATATATATATACATATATATACATATATATATATACATACATATATATATATATATATATATATATATATATATATATATATATATACATACATATATATTATATACATAAGTTTTTTCTAGCTAAAAATTATTTTCAACTCAATGAGTTTCTAAAAGAAATTTTATATAATAATGTAGTCGCTATGTTTTATAACAGGTGATATTTTGAAAGCATTTTTATTAATTTTAAAATATTACACATTTTTTTTTTACCTCCTACTAATGTCTGGTTTTTTGACGAAATATTTTAGAATGCTAATAAATTTTAGATGAAAACAATACCCAGAGGAAACGTCGCAAAATGACTCAAAGTTCTGTAAGAAATTTAACTCCACAGCATTTTAAGAATGATAAAAACATTTAAAAGAGTACAGAAATTATTAACGAAAAGAATATTCGATGGTTTTTAACAGTAAAAAAAAGCAACGTGCTTTGAACGGAATACACTGGAAACTGCATTGAAAAGCAGGACTGTGTTTTAAAAATATAGCCGAGAAACTGAAAATTCACCCTTTGACAACGTTTTTTTTTAATTAAATAAGACTAGGGTAGGCAGGGCCGTTTTTTAACCTACCTGGCCTCCTAGCCCCCCACCGCCTTCCCATTTCCAGAGTACCCCCTTCCTTCTTCAGTTCTTACTTTTTCTGTCTGCACCCTCAGTAAATTTATTTAATTTTTAATTCTTTTTATATTTCTCTCTAAATTTTTTCCTTATTGGACAAGCTCCTCCGATTTTTTATTTCTGTGGCTTTGTATACCCCTAAGGCAGGCAACCTGAGTCTATATCCTTACCCACCAACAAGCAATCAGAGAGAAGCCTCTCAGCTCTCACCCATGTTAAAATTTGTTAAGCAAGGGTGGCCCCCAAACCGAAAAACTTGGCAAGGGAGACGATGAAACGTTTGAAAATATCTGGTTTATTGCAACAAATATATGTTTTCTTTTCTGCTTCGACTCATAGGTGGGAACTTCTAAATCGTGAAATTTACCTCTAAAAGTTTGTCACACCAAATGGTCTTGTCTTTACGACGCTGTTGAAGCCTTAAAAGATAATTATGGTAATATCATGAATATTCTTATGAAATTTAGTAACAATGAAATGAGAAAATTGATTTTAAAAAAAAAGGCAGTGAATTTATTCAATAAATTAACAAAACTTGAAACCGCCATTTTAATTATATTTTGGGAAGAAATTTTACAAAAATTTAATTCAGTTAACAAAAAAAAAAAAATTACAGGCTCCTGGTTTGGACATCTGTGTGTGAAGGGAATAAGTTAATTATGTCATTTAAAACGTTTATATGTAATGTATGATATGAATCATATCAAAAACTAAAAGGAGTATCAAGGCACAGCCAAAACGTTAAGTCCTAGAGTAGAAACAGAACATAGCGCTGTGAACAAGGCACGGGGTATTTCAAAATGTGCAGATAAATCTCCAGAAAAAGCTGTGTGTATGGGATAGAAAAATTTAAAAGAGACACGCTTATTGTGTGTGTGTTGCGTTGTGCAAGCTAATCCTTGATTTAAATACAGGATATATCAAGAAAATTAAAATTTTTGATGGATTTTCGCAAGATCAAAGTAAGAAGAACGTCGATCTGGAGAATGCACGCGCTATTATTGTTTACTAATCAGATGACTTAGACCAACATTTAGTAAATGAAGGTGTTCAATTCAAAACTTATCCAAAACAAACTGAGCTAGAGTCCTATATTTGTACTGATACTTTCAATGTAATTCTCTAAAAGAAACTTGTTGACGTTTTTTCAAATTTGTATATCGTTTTAAAGATTTTTCCAGCGCTCCTCATTACTAGTTGTGAAGCGGAGTGTGCATTCTCTAAAATGACCTATAGAAAAACAAGTACATAGACAATGACAAATACTAGGCTTGATTATTTATTACTTTTGTATTAATGATGATCTCGCCAAAGACTTAAAAATGTGATGGGCAAATAAAAGAATTTGCAGCACAAAAGTGTAAAAGTTTTTTTATAAATTATATTATTGTTTATAACGTATTTAAATTGTTTGAAATAAAAAGAAAACTTTAAATTTCGTATATTTTAAATTTTCCCCACAAAGCGTTTTTTTAGAAAATGGCAAAAACATTAATTATTTAGAGGGCCCCTCAGATATTGTTAGCCCAGGGCCCCTAAAAGTCACGGTCCGCCCTGGCGTGCATCAAATAATTTTGACTTGTGATTATTGGGAAACTAATAAAACTAAATACGAACAAATCAAAATTCTTTATTTAATACGAAAATATACATTTTGCTCTGAATAGGAGTTATACATGTAATTTAAATTAAAGTAACATTAGCGTGACTTCTGTAGATGAAAATAGGGTTAAAATAGCATGTTGTCGGAAACAAACAAAATATAGCGAAAAGTTCGCAACTGTAACATCCTATAAGTTTTTGTTTAAATAAAGCTATTGTCCATTAATGGGTTCAGACTCGTTTAAGAATGTCATGTGAAATCTTTCTGTATGCGTCTGTATTCTATATTTCAAATCTTTTGTACATCTTTATAAAACAGAATTTTATAAATTGATTGTTTTCCTCAGAGAGTTATCCGTCATTTTCATTCTTACTTACTCTACCTATTGCAGCGACATCTGTCATCTAAAAAAGTATATGTCGTATAAATGACAAAAAATATTTGTATTAAAAACAGTATAAAAATGTAATGCGCATTAAAATTACAATGGAATGATGCATCAAAAAAGTTTGATACGTCATAAAAAAATGGTGCGTGGAACGCCACGCGATAGAAGTGAAACTTCTTTGGCGACGTTGGAACATTGATCATTTACCCTAATATTTCAAATTGACCGAGTACATGTCTCAATCGCCTAAATTGCATGAAAGGTATTCGTGGGGAAATGAGTCTTTCTGATACCAAATCCAAAGTAGAAAGATATCCTGGAATTTCTGAGTATACAAATCCATTATACTTTGATAAATTTGGTATACTTTTCCTATTTAAAGTTTGTCGGCAATTGTAGCACGCTTTAATGTGTCTTCTGACTTAAATCCCGGTAAAATATTTTACAAAATATTTTTGTGCTCAGCAACAGACGTTCTCAAATCATCTCTAAACCATAATCTATCATAAATTGAACGTCCGTATCAATTGAACGATTATCAACGAATCGCTTTTGAAAATCTTTGTGTGCATTTTTATGGGAATCATAGTCTTTGTAACGTAAGATAGAATTTATTATTGATTTATATGCACACCTCCTCATCCACCAAACCAAGTTTAAAACACAATGCTCCTGCTATTCCAGATATGGGATAGCGGAATCTGTCTAGATTCCAGTTCCCTTTAAGATATTACGATTTATATGCATCAGTTCCAACACGCACTAGACTTGTTGAGGTTTCTGTAGTTAATGACACAGTGTGGTTCACAAAGTCCGTGTTAATCTGTGCTGTCATTAGAAGAGTCTCAATAATATTCCCATCCCTTAAACTGAGCATTAAGAGAGTATTTTGCAGTGTTGTTTTTCCGTGCTCGATATTCTCTCATGTACTCTGATGGAGATTTGGCAGTAGCACTCAATAAATTTGTAATATTTTTCTTTTTTTTTTGTCACCTACTGCTAGTTTTTCTTTCTTTCACGAAACTCTTCCTCTTTGTGAATTTGGTTTAGGCCTTCTAATTTGAATTAATATAATAATTCAACGCAAATAAAAGTCAAAAAGCAAATTATCCGCCGAAAACATCGCCATGTAGCAAACAATCTAAGAAAATATTTTTTAAAAAGTACACTTTTGCTGCGAGAGCTATTTTGCCTACACCGTAATGTCACTGCATCTCATACAACCGTTGATAGATGTTCCCGGGTCTGGGGGCAAAGGACCCCCTCCAATAGGAAGGTGGGCAAGTTGAGCAGTCGGAGAAATGAGCAATCTTCCAACTTTTTCACGGATATGACGCAAGTCAAGTGGTATCCCCGCTCCCCTTTTCCTCCCAACTCGCTATCCTGTCATCGTGGTGACGGAGGGGTGACTACTTCCGTTCGCTTTTTCACTG
The DNA here is from genome assembly GCA_019973935.1 of Trichonephila clavipes. Classification (NCBI taxonomy): domain Eukaryota; kingdom Metazoa; phylum Arthropoda; class Arachnida; order Araneae; family Nephilidae; genus Trichonephila; species Trichonephila clavipes. The sequence goes on along the minus strand of BMAU01000248.1, from coordinate 589,503 downwards.
TTACGCAAAACTGGGCAAATTTCCCATTCACTCGAACGCAAAGAAGTTTCACTTCAATAATTCCAAACAGAGATTCTTGTGATCACTAATTGCTATTGAAACATCTTAGTCGCAACACTAATAATATTCTGCAAATCTTTAGTACATAGTAAATTAGTCATAGATAGTACACTATTAAAATTCTCGTCTACCAGTTTTCTTAACCCTACTTTGTAAAATGCAAACACATAGTTTGGAATTTCAAATGTCAAACTAATAAACGTGCATATAGTTCATTAATCATTAAATTATCACTAAGTTTGTTACTGAATTGTAACCTGATTTTTTGATCGACCTGAAGAGCGAAACTTTTAAAAAGACAATGAATCTTGCGTGGGGAATCGTAAATTATTAAAAGTAACCACTTTTTTAAGTAATTCTTTTTATATCTAAAAAAAAAAAAAAATTTAGGGAACACCTTAGCGATGTTCCGTAAATCTTAAAGAAAAGGGTAAGGGAGTTTTTCCCTTTTTGAAAACGAAAAAGTGAAAGGATTTCGGTTGTAATGCTTCTGATTTTTTTATTAGTAGCGTCTAGCCCTTCAGCAGCTAGTTTCTTGGTCATCTGCGCATTTTATAGCGCAACTTTCTTCCCCGAACATCTGCGCACATTCCCACGCAGCATGTTTACGGGGGAAGAGGGGGGAACGTTTTTATTCCGCCAAAATCGAATGTGCCATTTTGCGGTCTGCTGATTTAGAACGATAGTTGTATATAAACGGATCTTTTATCGAATGGAATATTTATAAAAAAAAAATGGTAGATTTCATTCCCTTTGGTGAGACAACAGCCCTTTGCAAAACTATTTGACTTGGGAAAAGTTGATGTTTGATACCGGATTTTTGTAAATGCAAATGCTAAAAATGTTGCAAACACAGAAAAAATATCGTGTATTTGGATAAATTTTCGCAGTTCAGAACGAATTATTTAAATCTTTAATACTAAATGTCTCTTCATCCAGTGTTGAAAATTTTCCAGCCATTAAGAATAGGATCCCTAGCGTCGACATCAAGAATCCAGACCTCTCAAAAATAGAAGCTAGCCAATACTGCGTAAGTTAACGTTATAAGCATTCACTTTATAGTATCAATACTTGTTACTTAGCTCGCATAGCTAAATGATGTTTTTCCCGTTCTTGCAGAACTCGTAATGAAATTAAAACTGCATGAAAAAAAGTTCTCGAAGAGAAATGCCTGTATGTACTATGTAAGTAGACTTTTAAAGCATTCTTTTTTAACATCAGTGTACTCACTTAAAAATTGTACGAATCTTACTTTTATTCTGAGATTAACGCTAGAATGTCCGTTGGTGTCAATTGGCCAGTGGAGTCTGTTCAGTTTGTTATCCTTTCCGCATTTTTGCAGGGAATTTGATAATTTTTCATGACTTTTAATTATTTTCCATTGTAATTACACAGTAAAAGTTTTGTGGTTCTAGGTTAATTAGAAGAGATTTTACAACTAAATATACCTAGAATGTTTGCTGGTGTCATTTTGACACCAAGGCAATTTATCATCATAAATATATAGCTGCCATTCATCTTTACTATTAGTTAAAAACTTCCCAAAGTACTATTGCACATTATTTTACCTTGAATGCAGTGTTATTGGGTTAACAGTAGAAACGAATCTATTTTTCTAAAATTGTTGTGTTTTTTAAGTGTTTCGTTACATAGCATTTGGCTACCTGCTCGTAAAAAAAATTCCATTTGATTTTCAAAACTTGTGCAAAGCGGCAAAACTTGTGGCTCATAGAAAATATCTCAGCTTTGATGAAATTACTAATTTATTTCAAGTGATTTCTTAGAATGAATCGGATGATGGTGGGCTATCTTGCTCTTATTTAGATTCCGATGAAAACATAAGATTGAATGAAAGTGACTGCGAAGAATCTGAATAAAGTGTAGATATAATTGGTAATATTCCAATAAATCCTGATATATATATCGCTAGGGATGGCACAGAATGGATCCTGCATAATAGTAAAGTTCCTGGCTGATTTGCCACTCAAAATGTTTTGCGACAAAGCAGTGGTCCAACAAGCTTCGCGAAACATAGTGCCAACATCAGTTTATTATATGAAGGGTTTAAATAAAATATGTTAATTATATGAAATAATATTAAGAAATCTTAAAACTAAACCCTACTGAACAGTAGCCCTACAATTGTTTAGCTATTACAATTATTTATATCACTGTGTCAAAATGACACTGACGAACGTTTATGTGTAATCGAAATCCTGAACATTCTAGTCAGTGGCGTAATGTACACCCCCTGCATTGTAGGGATGCCCAGGGCTCTAAAGGGCCCAATGCCTGTCTGCCGCCAGTACCTACCCATTGTTCCTAATTTGGAGACCCAAAACCTGACTTTGCAGGAGGGCCCAAATGTTCTCCATTACGCTACTGTGGGTTCTAGTGTTAAATTTCATTTGTGCAGATTCATTATATACACAGTTGCCAATTAGGTTTTCCCTTGCCTTAGAGTGATTGAGGTAAAATCCTAGGAGAGCCCACACCCTTGGCGACAAACCGAAAAAAGCACCAAGCCAGAACAAGGTAGCGCCAAGCGAAACCAACAATGGCGGAAAGGAATATAGCGGGATAGGTGGATGCATAATGAAAATATATGTAAACAATACAGAAATTAAACATTTAAGATAAAAAATATAAAAACAGCATTTACTTTGTAAAGGACAATTTTTGTAGAGATTTTCTCTCGCTAGATGGCTGCACCTGTCAACCGTTTTTCGAGTCCGCGAACGTGGTATGGGCAAGATAGCAAAATTAATTCTATTCAAATAAATGTTAAACTTAAATAATAATTGTTAAACTTATTTTATATAAATACATTTAATTTTTTACTTGTGTCTGATCTTTATAATTTATATTTCTGTTTTTATATTTTTACTTGTGTATTTGTATCAATTATATTATGCTTAAAACGTGGCATTTCTGTACAACGTGTAGATATAGCTTGCTGCCGGTGTTGAACGAACACGCAGAATAAAATTCCAGTAGATATTGATAAAGTCTAAAAGTTGAATTCAATGAAAACTCAACACTTGAGTATTTATTAGAGTGCTATGAAACAAGCACCTAATAACTAGTGACCCTGGATTTATTGATTGTTAATTGGAAAATGACAAAATAGCGCACTGGCTAACAAGATCGTGGAAATGGCGCCAAGAACAATTGATGCTGCAGTGGTTCAGAAAGGTTCCTTAAGAGTGGGATGAACTCCTGTCTAAATTAGTAAGTCTTGAAGAACAACTTGCCTCCTTGAAGCTACAACGAAAAGTTCAAGCTATCTTCAACTACAAACTACCAGAAACTATTCATGACCTGCGGACGTTTCTGGGCATGATAAATTTTTACCGAAGATACCTAAAGGATGCTGCTAAGACTCAAGCACCTCTACATGAACTGTTAAGAGGAGCGAAGAAGAAAGACCGCAGAAAAGTGCATTGGACTGATGACACCAGGAGAAGCTTCGAAAATGCAAAACTGGCCTTGCCGAAGCTGCTCTTTTATCCTTTCCAAGATCTGGACTACCCCTATCACTTTGCACAGATGCATCAGATTTTGCTGTGGGCGCAGTACTCCAGCAGTTAGAAAACGAGGGTTGGAAGCCAATATAGCTTTTTACTCAAAGAAACTAAATGAAACACAAACAAGGTATAGTACCTATGACCGAGAACTAGTGGGAATATATCTTTCAGTGAAACATTTCAAACACCTGCTGGAAGGAATGATTTTGTTATATACTGACCACAAGCCTCTGACTTTTGCATTTAAGCAAAAAATGAAAAAGCATCACCAAGACAATTCAATACATTTCAGAATTTAGTTGTAACATTCAACATGTATTGGGTAAAGATAATGTTGTTGCAGATGCCTTATCCAGAATTGATTCAATTTCTGAAATCAACTTTGAGGAAATTGCAGAAGAGCAAACTACTGACGAAGAGTGAGTACTAACTGAGTACTAACTGAGTTATAATTATGTGGTGAATTGAAACTAAAGTTTTCTGGTATTCTTTCTTGTAAATAGGAAGTTTTCTGTATGTTATATATTATAAAATTACCCATTCTGTATGTAAATATAAAAATTGATTTTTTTAACACTATTGGATTTAATATGTTTCATAATAGTCAAAAATTAAGGTGTTGTCATTGCAGAGTAACTTGAAATGTTTTTTAATGGCATGTTAACTTTCATTGAATATGAATGATTTTTTTCGCAAAAATATTTATGTACTTCTTAGTTTCCCACGTTCAAATATTGACTGAGCTTTGTGTATTTGCAAAAGCATTCTGTAGTTTATTCTTTTTGAGTTATTGAATATCTTATATGTACTTTTTTTTTTTTTACTTTGTTTAAATTTGATTGTTGTTCAGTATAAATATACATTTAAAGAATTGCTGAACATTTTAGTTGTATTTTCCATGTATTTTTTATGAAACAGGAAGGTAGCCATGTTTAAATATTTTTTAAACTTGTAGCATATTTTGTGCACTAAGACTTCTGTAGCAATCCTGTAGTAGTAATTTTGTGTTGTGTAATGTAATGATTAGTAATGATTGTGTTAAAAGCGGTTTGTATAAGTTTAACTTGTAAAAAAAAAAATGAAATTATAATCTGTTCAATAAGTCTGAAACTGTCCCTGTCATATATTTTTTCTTGTATCGTAACTTTGTTACTGGCAAGGAGTAATGTAAAGGGCAGTTTTTGTAGAGATTTTCTCTCGCTAGATGGCTGCACCTGTCAACTGTTTTTCGAATTCGCGAAACGTGGTATGGGCAAGATAGCAAAATTAATTCTATTCAAATAAATGTTAAACTTAAATAATAATTGTTAAACTTATTTTATATAAATGCATTTAATTTCTGTTAAATTTTAAAATGATCTTTATAAATTATATTTCTGTTTTTATATTTTTACTTGTAGTTGTATCAATTATATTATGCTTAACTGCAACATAACTGTAGAAAATACTAAAAACGTGGCATTTCTGTACAACGTGTAGATATATAGCTTGCTTGCCGGTGTTGAACGAACACGCAGAATAAAATTCCAGTAGATATTGATAAAGTCTAAAAGTTGAATTCAATGAAAACTCAACACTTGAGTATTTATTAGAGTGCTATGAAACAAGCACCTAATAACTTTCTTACTGCGGATCTTTTCCGAGTGGAGGGTACAGCGTAACAACAGATTTTAAAAAAGCCTTAAAGTTCTCATTGCTAAGCCAATGATCGTGTGAGCGCCGCCACATTTATTCTGTGAGGTAATGGTCGAAAATACATTTGGCATGGCTGGTACGATTTCGAAGAAAGCGTTTTATTGCCGATTATGTTACATCATGCCGATCGTTACATTTAGGACATTCATAACTAGAAGCAATCAATCATTCCTTCATACACCATTCTATCAATTCTTTCTTACCTTTCTCATTCAACAAATTAAAAAATTCTAAAGTATATTCCCTCACACGCGCAGCCAGCCCGGAGCCCAACAACAAAATGAAATTCAAAATGCGCGCCCACAAAATACGAAAATGCTAGAAATAGTTATGTTTGCCATATGTAGTATTTAAAAAAGTAGGGTTACCAAGATGGCGCAATTGTCGCCCCAACCAAAGTAATTCGCACCAAGGGTGTGGGCTCTCCTAGGAGTGAACCATGGTGGATTTTGATTTAGCTGTGGAGAATATTTGTGTCACTAAAGTAATAGTACACCCAAACACTTTTGATGAATTTCTTTAATAAAAATTATCGTCTGCTACTTTTTTATTTCTGCAATACAGTGACATGCAAAAAAAATTTTTGTTTAAATCTGGGTTTGTTTTCTTTAAAAATATTCTATTTTATTTTTCTTCTATAAAAATGACTTATAGTTATATGAGATAAAGAGCTTTTGAAAATTGGTTATTGCTCATATTAAGAAAGGTAAAAGCATTGCAAAAATGTTTCACATTCAATAGAACAGTGTATGATAAAGCTTTTACAGAGATTAAAATAGAATTGAAAATAAGTCAAGCGAAGGACATTTAAAGCAGTTAACACAAGCTTGATTTTATTATTAGTAAATTTATCAAAAGTCATTATGTGAGTCTGCAAAAATTTCTATAGAATTATCTGAAAGATTCACCATTGTTCCCCTCAATTTCATCTGAAATTCATCTATGCGTGCTCAAAGAAAAGTTTTTGTAAATATAAATTTAGAACGCTTAGATTTTCTTCCAAAATCCATGATAAACAAGTCTGAAACATATTAGAATAATTTCCTATTTGCAGATGAGAGCAAATTCAATATTTTTGGCTTAAGCATACATATAATAGTGTGAAGAAAAATAAACAAGGAACTTAATCCTAAGAATTTAGTTGGAACAGTTAATCGTGGAGATATTTTTGTGCTAGGGAGGCTGTATTTCAGCTTCAGAATTAAGTAATTTGATATTTATTTGATGGTATTAGAAATCGTGAGATCTTTAACAATTTGAAATTATCTGCTCAAAATTTAGGTATTGTGAGACAACTTCATTTTATCAAGATAAGAGTCCAAACACACTGCTCTTAATGCATGTCTCTGGGTGTGTAACTGGTGGCCGCGGTAGTTTAGTGGTCAAGGTAACAGACTCGTGACCAGCACGTCTTGACTTGTAGGGAGCGCTGCACGTAAAATCTGATGAGAGCTCAAACTTCCTCCCGTTGGTGTGGTAGTTAGGAGAGAGGGGTGCCAGTTTAGGTGTCGTCCTCGTCACTTGACCGTGGTTCAAAATTACGAGGTCCGTTGCCAAAAGCCCTTGAGTAGCTGAACAGTGTGACATTAATATTTACTCACTCACTGGTATGTAATTGTCCCCTAGTTTTGAAAAACACCACCTCAGTCAACTGATTTAAATACTCAACCTAAGTAATACTCAACCTAAGTAATACTCAACCTGCTACTACTAAGTAATACTCAACCTGCTACTAATACTAAGTAATACTCAACCTAAGTAATACTCAACCTGCTACTACTAAGTAATACTCAACCTGCTACTAATACTAAGTAATACTCAATCTAAGTAATACTCAACCTGCGGGCCACAAGTGACCCGGTCATGGCCCATTGCACTTATAAATTCAGTTACTTAAGAAAAATGTGTTAAATATCTAGTTAGATATTCTATCAATCAAGCAATTCCGTATATCAATTTTGCTATTGATGTGGTACTGCTAGGAATTGCAGGATAACTTTTTGTTCTTTTTGTAAATGTAACAATTAATATTATGAAATAACATTGGAATAGCGACCATTTTATGGGGGAAAACTAATTTTTAATTAACATGATGGCTTTCAAGCGAAAAATATCTAAAGATTATTTTATTTCAAGACAATTGGAATTTTGTCTGTTTCGTTGAAAAAAACAAACATTGATCAACAACTTGTTTGATTTGTCGTGAAATTGCTCTATTTAAAAAATTAATAATTTTGCTCATTACTTTTCCACTAAGCACTAACAAAATATTTTGGGGTGGGGTACTTGGGAAAATCGAAATTACCCCATAACAGGGTAAAAAATGCATAAAACCTGTTTTTGTGAGTTGAGTTTGATATACTTTTAAAATGAAATTCAAAATTCTTGATATTATAATCAATTTCTGCCTTTTAAATGTCGTTGGTCGTATACAGTCGACCCCCCCATTAATCCTTATGTTGCGACCCGCGTGAAATCGTTGTCATATGTATTTGGCCCGGCTGAAAAAAGGTTCAGTACTGCTGCTATAGAGCATATTTAGAGAGAGCTTCATTAAGAAGACATAAAAACAAAATATGAAGTAATAGCAGTAATTGCAAAGGAATTGAGTATTTCGATGCAGAATTTACAAAAAAGAAATGAATTATATCTGCCAAAACGTTTAAAAGCTTTATGAACACTAAAGGATATCTAAGTGCTAAATTAATAAAAAATACAAATATTTAAAACTATTGTGAGATTTTTAAGTGTACAAAGATTTTTATAATAGTTTTTCAGCATTTTATTTATTAATTTTTCAAAATAATAAGTCATAATTTGTTTTATAAATTAGTTTGGTTATTCCATTATAAGAACAGGTTGCAGATATTACTTTAAAAGATTATAATGTTAATATATTAATTTTCATTGGTCGATATCATGTTTTATAGAGATTTGTAGGTGTATGATCACTTTTGAGAGTGACTGTAACTAAATGATGAAGTGTACCTTACTTGCAGAATGGTGAAATTTACAACAAGCGGTCCACTATGTTACTTAAGTGTACCTTATCCATAGTTTCAAAAAGTACATTGCTTGATAATCTCTTTGATTCAGCAGAATTAAACCAATTTTGAAATGAACAGGTTTTTGACTTTCTTTGAGCTAATTTGACTATCACTTCCTGTTATAAAAACTTCTAAAATTTAATGAATACTTGCGTATTAACGCAACATTATATGAAACGAAGCACACACATGGTTGCCGATTTAGCACGTATAACGCATAGAAAATCGGGGTTGCCAACTTGGCAGGTTATTACCATTTAATGTTTAAAATTTTAAATAAAACCGTCTTGCAAGCTTTATTGTTTCAGGTGCAGTGTACTATTATTATTTTTGATAATTAGGCTCAAAATAAAGTTTGGCTCACCTTGCCTATGATGAATAAAGCAGCTATGTTTTTGTTTCTTTGCTTATACTTTAAACTAAACTAAAATCTGAAAATTTAACTTATTTGTTTTATTATCTACAGTTTCCTTAAATATACCTGTTCATTTGTGACATTAAAATTTGTCCCTAAAAACAGCAAAAATCAGTTGCATTTTTACTAGCATTCTAATACATGTTCATGAGACAATTAGCATTTATTTTTATAAACAAGAACTGAATTTTATATGTATGACATGATAAGGTGTCATAATACAATCTTTTTATTAGTTAAACATTACTTTTGAATATTTATAAACTGTTACAAATCAGGTGGATCGAAATTTAACTTTCAGGGAACATATTTAAATTGCACATACTTAAACTTACAATCTTTTAATAGTTATCAACAAAAACAACTGTTCATAAATCCATCACTTTATGAATTTTAATCTCTTATTATAATGAGGACAATTTTCTAAGAGGAAAATATATTTAGATTTGTTATTACTTCTACTTACATGTCCTAAACTTGAAATTACCAGTGTAAATAGATTGACCAAACCTTTAGTAAACATGAGAACTAGTGATGCCAGTTTACTTATAGAAATGCAAATTGTATTTTGTGTGGAGGGATTTTTTCACCTGCCTCATGTGATAAAATACTTTCAGTAGAATGTATTTCAAAATTTCTGAATGAATTAATAAGTTAACTTTTTGACATTGTTTATATAGAAGTTTATTCATTTGTTTTTAAAAAATCTGAAAGATTTGTATATTATATTATCTATTGGTAGATATGAATTGAAGCTGTCATTACTTTTGTTTGAATTTTTTTATAATTATGATACTGTATTAATAAGTAAAGGTGTAATGTGAAATTACTATTTTTATTGTAGCTGAATTTTCCAAATTGCTGTATCCTGCAGTTGCATCTTTATAATAGCACTAACTCGAGATAAATCTGCCATAGAATTTGACTGTTCCCAATCAAGATACATGCCAGAACTGGGTCAAAAGGATTTGGATGCTGTAACGGATAAACTAGGCCAGAATGTGACAGCCCAGTTTTTTCTTTTGTATTGTATTTTTTGCTGATTCCTCAGCATTAAAAATAATAAAAGAATTTAACTGTTATTGGAGCTTGTTTTTCTACCTGCTATACTTATGTACTGAGTTTAAGTGTTAATCTGGAAAATTGGGTACTTAATGCTACACTGTTGAACAATTGTGCCCAACAAAAGACATTGCTGATTCAAAAAATGTCACCAATCACTGCCATCATTATTATTACTGTGTTTTAATGTGCTCGGGAATGGTCTCCACTATTGGCTGTATATCGGGACATTTGGCAGTCTTTTAAATTGACGAAATTGATTGACGGTATATATAAGTAATGAAATATATATATTGTATGATTTATGTTTTATACATATTTTAAAACAATACCTAATATCAGACTATCAATTGTTTTTGATTTAACAAAAACTACCAAATACTGGAATGTACAGTCAATAATGATAAAATTTTCCTGTACATGCTCAAATATAACAATTTTATTCATAAGTTTTCTTACCTTTTTCAAATTTATATCAGAAATTAATACTTGGGACCTTCTAATAAAGAGAACATATTGTATTTTTTTTTTTAATTTCTGTTTAAATTTATGGAAATTGTTACTGTTTTCAGTTATATTATAAGTGAGAAAATTTCTGCATTGCTATATATTAAAATGGTGCAAAATTTGATAAATGGTATTCCAGACAAAAAAAAAAAAAAAAAGAAAAGCATGTATAATGGTGAACACGCGTTCGAAGTTAACTTCTTTGGCTGATATTAGTGTTTTTCCAAATTTATACTTATGTCTTTAATTGTTTTTAAAAAACTGAGTTATTTTCCTTGAGAATAAAAGTAGCTGTTTTCTAAAAATTAAAAATTTTCCTCAAAATGTTGAGTTTTTGTAATTTAATCCCATTGAAGTACTTTATTTTTACTCATTCTGATTAATGAAATACATAATATACTATCTGGTTAATGAAATAATAATGAAATGCATTCTGCTAATTTACTTTTTGATATTATTAAAATGTTCTTGCTTACTTCAATTTTTATTACTATATATATTACGTGTAAATGTGACTGTTACAATAAATATTGCGAAATCTTATATATATATTCTGCATCTATCTTATATTTGTATGATATTAGTGTTTTTCAATTTCAAGTTTATATTTATATCTTGAATTTTTTTTTAAAAAAAATAAGTTAATTTTTCCTTAAAATGAAAAAAGATGTTTTTTTCTCAGAATCAAAAATTTGCCTCGAAACAAAAATGCAAAATATTCCATGCATTGCAATTTTTCTCGAATTATAACAAAACAAACTTTCCAGAAGTATTCAACTAATGTATAGTTATAAATTCTTGGATGCATTGTAATAATAGTGATAGGGTGAAAGAAGAAATTAAAGTTTTTTATGTATATGAAATCATTAAAATTCTTGAAATTTTTATATAAAAATTTGAATTTACCCATATTTTGTAAATTATCATATAAAACATTACATTGCATGCATACATTTGTAAAGAATTACTTAAAGAAGTTAAATCAGGTGAAAATATGAAATTTTAAAAAAAAAAAAAATCAAAACGCATGGAACGTTTTTTTAAATTTTATAAAAACTACTCATTTTTTTCACACCAATTTTTTATATGATTTTAGTTCTAAATTACATTGAGCCAGTAAAAATTTGGGCATGTTTGTAAAAAATTTACTGCCCACTGTAGTATTAAAAACAAATTAATGAAGCACTTTATAACACTTTCACAACAATCAAATTAATTACACCAAAGCATATATATGATTTAAAAACTCACTTCTTAAACTGGATTTTGAAATTCCATTCGATTGAAAATTTAGTAAACACAGTGGCATAATGGAAAATAATTGGGTCTCCCCGCAAGATCAGATCTTGGGCCCCAAGCCGGATATATATATATATATATACAAAGAATTGCAAAACCATAACATAATGTACCTTTGCACATCACGTAAAAAAATATTTAAATATTAAACTTATAACTGAATATAAAATCAACCTGTGTCTGAGTAAACAAAGTAAATAGCGTTTAACATTAGAGAGTATTTATAGTATTTAAAAAATGGAAAATCTAACAACAGTCGACTGATAACCTGGTAACTTAAAAAAACGATACTCTAAAAAAACACAAACACTGTAAAATAATATTTTCGATTTCAGATCCTTATGATAGAAAAAAAAAAGGTATCACTTACCAAATTCTTCGTTTATGAATCCCGGGATGAGCTTGACCTTAAGTTCGATAAAATTCTAGCATAAATTGTCAAAAATTCAAAGATACAACTACTGTTACTAATAAGAAAGCATGGACACACAAAAAGAATGTGCTTGCAGTACCGCTCAGGTTGAACTACAAAAGTAACTAGTTCATTGAGTTGTTTGCGACACACACTACTAGCTAATATACAGCACTACATTAAAGAAGTAAATCACAAAAAAGCGATTGACATCTCACATTTTTCTTAAAGTCGGTTATTAATTCATCCAATTCAATTTTTTTTCAATTTCTCTTTCAATACTTATCAAAGAATAGGAGAGCCTCTCTTCTGACATCGTACAATGTAGATAATTTTTTATTAAATTTACTTTAGAAAATGATCTTTCCACCGTTGCGGAAGTAACTGGAAGAGTCAAAAACAATAAAACTGCAATACATACATCTGGTAAACTTGGCGCAGCAAACTTATTTTGAATCAAAAAATTACCTAAATCTTTTATCAAGTTTAGCTTAATTAAATCTTCACTAAAAATTGCTTTTATAGACAAAATTTGATTTGGAAATTCACTAGATAGATCGAGGCTATATACTTTTGAAGATTACTGGCTTCATTATATAAGAGATCATTTGTAGTGCTTACAATATTTTTGGGAGAAAGAAAACTGAATGATTCGTAAATGCCATTCATACTCAAAGCGATTTTTTAATTGAGTAGTAATAACATCAACATTGGCCTTAAAAATATCCTCCTCAAACAATCGTTCTCCATCTTGCAGTTTTTCATCAACATTGAACTCCGGGGTGGTACTCTATTTTTAACCAAACCAATAGCTTCTTCCTTTATATTAAAATTGTTACGAAGATTCTTGATACACGTTAAGCTAGAATTTAACATGGTCTTAGCATTTTCCAAATCTATTTTTGGTGATTGTAATGCTTTTGAAGTTAAATTTATGCTTTGTAAAATTTGACATTGGAAAATTAGCAAAAACAAATTGAAACTTTTCCATATGTTTTTAATCGCTAAAGCTTCCTGTTTCTCGTCTTGCTTAGTACTGGTTAGCAAAATTTTTTGAAAGTACTTTTTAAAATCGAAATGTAATTGTAGCGAATTGATATTACGGAGTCGAATCGAGATGACCACCTTGTCGTGCATAATGATTTAATAGTCTGCTGAATGTTCTCGTTATTCTACACAATTTTCAGATCACTCTACCTTTTAATGCTGAGCCCAAAAAATGTAAAATCGTTTGACAAAAACATAAAATTCTCTTACATGAGGCACGTTATTACATGCATCGTTTAGAACAAGATTGAGGTTGTGTGTTGAACAGTGAACGTAATTTGCTCTTGGTTGTTTGTCCTTAATTAATTTCTGTAAATCCCCATATGCGCTCCACTCATGTTGGCTACTCCATCATATCCCTTGTCCTCGACACTTCGCTACATTAATATCCAGTGTATCTAGAAAATTGAACACATCACTTTCCAAACTTTTTGCAGTCTGATTTGCCACCTCAATAAAGCCTAAGAACGTTTCGTTAATTCTGATATTATCTGGCTCATTGTTATCATTAACATCAGTTGTTACAGACCTCATTATAATACTTAATTGGTCTTTTTTGAAATATCCTGTGTCGTGTCCAGAATAATAGAGAAAAAGAACATTTCATATTTTTAACAATATTTTCTTTTATTCTAGAGCCTATAATAGCAATAAGTTCATTTTGAATTTTGGGGTAAGATATTACGCGACATTCAACGTACCGTATTTTCCTGTGTATATAATCCGAGGATTACGTGAATTGTGATTATGTGTGTGTGCGATTATGTGTTTAAAATTTTGTTGTGCGTATTATACGCCGTCGCAGATAATGTGATAAAAAACATTCTCCATCAGAAAAGCTGATAAAGTTTTGAAAGAAATAGTACTGATTTTGAACTAAACATAAAAGAAAAGGCTACCGAAGGAGGAAATCGAAACTGCAAGATTGTTCAACATTGATGAACGAAATATTCAATTATGGAGAAAAAAACAAGGCTGATTTTGAAAAATGCAAACAAAATCTTTATAATTATGGACTCTATGAAGCACACCTTAGGGAGAATGTTAAAAATGGCCTGAAGTCAGCACCTGCGACTAATACCTGTAAGATTGACAAAGAAATTACAGCCTTTAGATGTCGGAATAACTAGATATTTAAATTGAAAGTTCGGTAATTATGGGAATAATGGATGTCCGATGGAGAAAATAATTTTACCAAAAAAATTTTGTTCTTTACAACTAATTACATATAATTTTGATTATATTGTGTATTTTTTTTATTTATCTCTCACATTATCGGCAGTATGTATTTTGGATTATTTGATGTAAAAATTGCGAATTATTAGTCTTTTTTTAATAAAAAAAAGCTTTGCGGATTATATACAGGAAAATATGGTAGTTTACAAAAAAATTTAAGATTTCATGCTAAAAAATAGTAATATAACTAACAAAAATTAAATTTAATAAATTAAAAAATAAACGAATTAATCTAATTAAATACAATGTAATTTTCTGGATAATATAAATAAAAATGAGAAATAAAAAAAGTTTATAATATAAAAATATTTTAAAAAATAATTTGCAAGACATTTCTGGACAATTAGTTAATTGGCCCGGTTGCGTACCTGCAAAGAAATATATTTCTGATTATATATATATTATCATTTATCTATGAATATACAAAAATATATTAACATAAATGATGTGAAAAAAAATTACTCATCTTTCTTAAAACTTGAGATGCCTGAAATAAGATGCTGGTGGAGGATACAGCTGGTAGAAAACAGAAGCAATAAGATAGTTAATTCCGGTAATAGCTTCACCTATAGTAAACACCATTATAAAGGTGTAGTTGCAAAATATATCAGGTTGAACAATACAGCTGTAACAAAAAAATAGTCATTTTGCATTACACCTTCACCCACAAATATGTATATATAATATATGTATGTAAGGATAATTATACTATAGATTTAAAATTAAATTCCCAATATAACACTTAACTATTATTTTCCATTACATCAAGAAAAAGCATTTGACAAAAATAGCATTCAATCAACTTTTCAAATCTTTTGAAATAAAATGCACATATTTATAAACAATGTCAAAGAATTATCACTTGCAGCTGAATTTTAAAATATGTTGTCAGGAGACAGTATTTCATAACATATATAAAAAGCAGTAAATTCACAGTATAAGTGAACTGGCATCAGTAGTTTTTTTTGTTTACTGCAAGTTTTGTGAAACTTGTTTACATTGGTAATTTCAACTTTAGGACATGTTAGTAGCAGTATTAAAACAAAACTTCAGAAATTGGTTTAATAAAATTTTTGAGCTGTGTTGCTCTTATCTCTTAAAAGACAGTAGGATATACCTACAATTTCAGTGAGTTCCCAGAAAGTAAGTTTCTATTCACCAGATTTTTAATTCATAATTAAAATTCAATGGTTTAAAAATAAACAGAGCCAAGATTATTTGAAAGTTACATGTTATTAATGTAAAATATCCCAACTGAACAATTACATTTTATGAAAATGTAATGAGTAAGAAATAAAATATTTCAGGTTTTAATTTATTACATAATATAAGCAGAGCACTAAAACATACCTTTTATGTCTATTTCATATGCAAAGTGTGGCTAACTTTCTTTTAAGCCTAATTATCCAAAATAATAGTTAACCACCTAAAAGAGTGGTAAAAATACAATAACTGAAATAAACAGAAACATAAAAAATTTGTACCATATACTTCATTTAAAATAAGGGTCATTTGTCACAAAAATCATTAGAAAAATATTTTTTCAATTTGAATCCTGCTTCTATAATGCAGTGTGTTTACATTAGTTTATTCCAAAACTCAATCAGAAGTATTTAATACAAACTATGGTACTAGTTATGCATTACATTAATGCTATATTTGCTTTAAGTTAAATAAGATCCTAATTAGGAATGTTTTTCTCACATATAAAAGAACTGAAAAATATTATGGCTTTGCTATCCTATATAAAGTGGCATATTTTATCAATCCATTTTTCTGGTGTTAAATGTGCTTCACATTCTCCCTCTACAAGATAATAATGCTAAATGAGCTATCTTCTTATATGTTAAAAGCAGAAATTAAGTATTAATGGAATATTTTGAAATTTTAAAAATGCTTTATTATAAACAGGTATATGAATTATATAGTTCCGAGTTGCAATATTTTTTTGGCTAAAATGTGCTCTGCATTTATATTAGGCTTTTGTACATCTGATAAAGACAATCTTAAGTAAAAATTGCAGAAGTAAAAGAATTAAACACTGACTTGGTGCATCTCTTTAAAAATAATCCTCAAAATATATCATGGTTTAACATTGTGGAAATGCTTTGTGAAGTAGCACTGTTAACAGAACATTAAGTTACAGAATACTTTTAAAAAGTAAGAGACAAAAACACAATTACCTGTAAATGAAAGGAACAGAGAGCTGTTCATTTCAAAAATAGTCTTAACTTTGCAGATAAACATAACCACAGTACAATTTTAGAAAAATTTCCTTTTTAAGTAGTATAGAAAGTAGCTAGCAATTCCCTTTTTAACTATGAATATATGTGGCATAATCAACAGTTTCTTGTACAGTTTCTTACTGTAAAAAAAAAGTTATATATTTCAATTAGCTATGCATCTCAAAATTGCAATGGCAGATGTATTGAGGGTGTAAGCTTGCATACTTACATGGTACGGTGGCATCTCTCTGTAAGGACTCCTTTTTCTCACAATTTTAATCTTCTTGACGAGTTCTGCAAGAAAGACATTTTATCATTTAGCGATGCATCTCAAGAATTGCAATAGCAGATGTATCGAGGGTGTAAGCTTGCATACTTACATGGTTTGTTGGCATCTATCTGTAAAGACTCCCTTATTTCTCGAAGTTTTAATCTTCTTGACGAGTTCTGCAAGAAAGACATTTCATCATTTAGCGATGCATCTCAAGAATTGCAATGGCAGATGTATCGAGGGTGTAAGCTTGCATACTTACATGGTTCGGTGGCATCTCTCTGTAAAGGCTCCCCTTTTTCTCGTAATTTTAATCTTCCTGACGAGTTCTGCAAGAAAGACATTTCATCATTTAGCGATGCATCTCAAGAATTGCAATGGCAGATGTATCGAGGGTGTAAGCTTGCATACTTACATGGTACGGTGGCATCTCTCTGTAAGGACTCCTTTTTTCTCACAATTTTAATCTTCTTGACGAGTTCTGCAAGAAAGACATTTTTTATCATTTAGCGATGCAAAGAATTGCAATAGCAGATTATCGATGTAAGCTTGCATACTTTGGTTTGTTGGCATCTATCTGTAAAGACTCCCTTATTTCTCGAAGTTTTAATCTTCTTGACGAGTTCTGCAAGAAAGACATTTCATCATTTAGCGATGCATCTCAAGAATTGCAATGGCAGATGTATCGAGGGTGTAAGCTTGCATACTTACATGGTTCGGTGGCATCTCTCTGTAAAGGCTCCCTCTTTTCTCGAAGTTTTAATCTTCCTGACGAGTTCTGCAAGAAAGACATTTCATCATTTAGCGATGCATCTCAAGAATTGCAATGGCAGATGTATCGAGGGTGTAAGCTTGCATACTTTGCTGACATGGTTCGGTGGCATCTCTCTGTAAAGACTCCCTCTTTTCTCAAATTTTAATCTTCTTGACGAGTTCTGCAAGAAAGACATTTCATCATTTAGCGATGCATCTCAAGAATTGCAATGGCAGATGTATCGAGGGTGTAAATTGCATACTTACATGGTTCGGTGGCATCTCTCTGTAAAGACTCCCTTTTTCTTACAATTTTAATCTTCTTGACGAGTTCTGCAAGAAAGACATTTCATCATTTAGCGATGCATCTCAAGAATTGCAATGGCAGATGTATCAAGGGTGTAAGCTTGCATACTTACATGGTTCGGTGGCATCTCTCTGTAAAGACTCCCTCTTTTCTCGCAATTTTAATCTGCTTGACGAGTTCTGCAAGAAAAACATTTCATCATTCAGCTATGCATCTCAAGAATTGCAAATGACATGAAATGATGTGAGAGTAAATGCTTATAAGGCCTACTTACGTATCATTGGCTAGCTTTTGCTTTTTGAAATATCTGGATTTCTGCTGAACCCGCTGTTGAACAATATTCTTATTTGCTGGAAAATGTTGAATACTTGGTAGAGATGAGCAAAATGGCGAAATATCCATAAACTGAAGTAAGTTTTTCACATCTTGATCAATTCGTTTAATTTTTTCTGCATTTGCTATATTTATTGCATTGTTTAACAATTGCATATTTATTTTTACTTGTTCATAAACTAACTCTGTAGGTTCCTCATGTACAACAGACTTTTCCTTTTCTTTTAAGATTGCTTCCTTTTCCTTTTCTCTCCTCAAACGATTTGAATCCTCATCTACTAAGAGTACAGTTTCATCACTGACATTTGCCACCATAAAAGGGAATTTTGACATACATAATGGATGTGTTTACATATTGTGAACCTAACTGCATAATCAACACAATTACAGGTGAGGGGATGAATGCATATTTGGCATTTGTGACAACGGATGGGACAATCACAGTCTTTCACTTTGTTTACTTCATAGGTGTTAATTCCATTAGCTACAGTTTTATAAATAATCCATTTTGTTGGTTGCAGTTCTTCAGCAGTATAAGCTTGCATTTCTTTACAACTTGTCTCGTGTCGCATTCTGTTAGTTGAAATTTTTGCAGTTAACTTTCCCCTTTCCATGGAAATCATTCTACCCATTAATTTTTTTGATATGGTTCTTAATACTAAGGAGAGAGATTTATCTAATCGTCTTAAAGCTTTACCTCCACCTTCTTCATATTTCAGCTCTCGATGCCACCTCTCCAATTTCATATTTGTGTTGATTTCACACCCAACTCTATAACAATATACCCACTTTTGTTTTCTTCCTCCATAACTTTTCACAAAGTATTCAACAAAATTTTTAGATTCTTCGTTTTTTGTATATTCTTGCACAAAATCTTCATACATACGTTCAAAAGTTACTACTTGTATTTCATTCATCAATTTCTTCAATTTATCACCCATCTCCCTCCTTCAATTTTATGTTGTTTTTTATTTTTCCATTAAGATTTCTGTTCCAGCTTCGTGACACATGCCAACTGCACACAAAGTAAACTCTACTTCCCCAAACACTCTACTCCAAGCATTACAAAAAGCAGGATCATCATCCGACATAAACACTTTGGGTTTTAAATGAGGAAGTCTATTTTTAATTTTTCTTCAAAAACGGTTCCAGGACATCACTACTTACTCTATTTGAATAACAAACTGCAATAGGTAACCCTTCATGGTTGTCATCACTTACCATAATTGTTGTCAACAAGTAACCATACTGATTCGTGCCATGGGTAGAATCCATCATTATATTTTTTCCATACAGTTCTAGGAATTCTAATTGTGCTTCATTCATTATACCGAGAATAAAATCTTGCTTTTTTATGAGAGGATTATTTGCAAGAGAAGAACCAAGGGGTTTATAAATCAAAACAGGATTGTAGGAGTCCCTTTGCATTTTTTTTACCTGTAGATCAACAGAAACTGCATCTTCTGCATGTAAAATACTTTCATCCACTTCAAAACCCTGACTTACATTATGAAGATCTTTTTTGGTTAAAAGTCCTAATCTTTCAGTAGGGGACATTTCTTTTGGATATTTTCTATAATGTTAGTATATGGCATCCCAACTTTTAGGAGAGTTGCTAAATTTCTTCTATCTTCCTCGTAAAGTCTCAGTTTACCAACCTGCATTTCATGACTAGCATGCACAGATTGGTATTGTACAGTTATTTTAATTGCCTCTTCTTTTTGTTCTCGGGTGGCCGTCATAAAGGCAGGACATGTCTTTCTACATTTAACAGATCCTCCTATTTTCTCCATGCGTTTTCTTTCCGATTTTAACTTTGCAATACCGCTCCTGTTACAAATAT
The DNA here is from genome assembly GCA_019973935.1 of Trichonephila clavipes. NCBI lineage: Eukaryota > Metazoa > Arthropoda > Arachnida > Araneae > Nephilidae > Trichonephila > Trichonephila clavipes. The sequence goes on along the minus strand of BMAU01000248.1, from coordinate 569,464 downwards.
AATAAGAAAATTGCTTGTTCTTTGCACTTTTCTTGACACCACCATTTTTCACAAATAAAGACTTCGTTCTTACTTCTTCTTCCTTTTCCATTTTTGAAAACTTTCATCAGTATTAAACACATGTTCTTCTTGTTTCAGTTCTATTTCATCATGAGATACTTCGTAATGTTTCTTCAATTCTTTCAACGTTCTAAACATTTCATCACAAAACGCGCAGACATGTTTCCCAGCATTAACTACAATCTCTTTCTCCGATAGCCCTGAAAAGGGCTGTTGTTCCAGGCAATGGTTATCAACCATTTCTTAACAAAAGTAATTGAAAAAAATCTGGCTCAATTAGAGTAAATATTCCAAATCGCCAGACCGGAAAATGGCGATTAAAATTGATTATATATACACGCTATGATTTTTCTAGAACATTCGATTTTGGCGGGATAAAATTTTTTCCCTAATCCCTACTTCACCAAGCCCTCCTTCTCCTTCCACCTGCTCTTCAGTAGACTGAGCCATTTTACTTGCAGTTAAGAGACGCTACTCTTAAGGTATCCGACTGTTTGCAACAACTTTCTTTTCCTTTTTTTTAAATGGAAATATGGGGATTTTTGGTGGGTTATTATATTTATTAAGTGCATTTTAAGGGAGGGGGGAGATAAAATTAAGAGAACAAAGTATTATTAAAATGGGAAAAAATTGACTAAAAATTACCTAAACGGCGCCCACTCTAGAAAGTATTTATGCACAAATTTTCAATTTTGATGGGTATTATTGCTATTCATTTTGAAAATGAATTTGGATAAGAGATTTTTACTTTTTACAAAAACTAGAGCATTTTATACTAGTTATTAAGTGCAATTGCTTCAAAAAACAGTGATTATGTTCACATAACAGACTGTAAATTTTGCAATAAAACAGTGGTTGATAAATCTGAAGGTTAAAAGATTGTGTGTGTGCTTATGAGAGAGAGAGAGAGAGAATCACACGATAGAAGTGAAAACTTCTGATTTATTCTTGAAAGAGAATCAATTTGGTCGGTTGAAGGACAATATATATATATATATATATTTGCGACATTTTCGCATGTGGACTTTAAGTGGTTTTCTTTTTCGTGCCCCTCATTGGTAGATTTGTTTATTCAATCATTTATCTGTAGCGGGCAATGTTAAAGTAGTGTAATGCATTCTAATATATTTATATATTATAATACTATTTAAATGTCAATTAGTCTATTTAAAAATATATTTACGTAAATTACTTAAGTAAATTATACAGGGTGGTCCCGAATGCATTGTACAAACTTTAAATGTACAAGGCAGTGAAACAAATATTTATTGCATAGGAATGTATGGGCAGAAGTAAAGCGGTGAGGCACATACACAAAATCAAGAGACGAAAGGAAAGACAGCGTTTATTGAAACCGTCGTTGACAAGTGTAATGTTTACAATAACTGTTCAAAATTGCGATTCATAGTTGACAGCGTCAGTGGAGTGGTTGGCGTATACCAGGCATGTCTAACTCATTTGATATCACGGGCCACATGAACTATTTTACATTAATTGAGGGCCGCGTGTTTTCAATGTTCAAACAATTAATAAAACAGGATTTTTAGAATGATTATATTCTGTACTTATAAAACTCAATCTATTATATATTATACATACATAATTATTTAATATTTCGGTTTATTTTTTAAACTATACTTCTTTTGTATTGTTTTGAAAAAAAAGTTATTATACGAAATACAATTTAATGTTAATTTTAGAAAATATTTGACATCGTTTTTTTCTCAAAGCAAGTCATCAATATCTGGTTAAACATATTGATTTGATGTAATTTTTTTTAAAAAATTATGATAAATGCTGATTATTTAATCTTGACCTTTCTGAATTTTTGTTATTTTTTACTAAACAAAATGGTTACTAGCATTAATAAGCGCTTCCGAGCATAGTCGTTATACGCGTAACAAAGAATAACATTTTAAGAAGCCGATCCACAGATGAATATGTATGAACATCTAGAGTTTCCACTTCGAAACATTTTTGTCTGCAAAGAATCACAATAGATAGCAATTAATTCCATTTGTAACTTTTCTTCAACAATTATAATATCGATAGATAGAGCTGAAATTGCAATTCAAAATTTTTAAAATCAGAAAAGGACGATTATTAAATAGTTAATTAATTTGAATATATAGTGATATCAAAATAATATAGAATCAGCAGCCCTAATAAGCAGACAACAATAACTTGAAGCCTGAATAACTTCCAAAGCATTTTTAAAATTAAGTTTCAATCTTATTTAACTATGTTTTATTTGTGATTAATACATAAAGTCTTTAATTCTCAATCGTTTAATTGCAATGAATACAAATATAAAATACTTCAGAACATAACCACTCATCCATGACATAAACGATAGGCTCTTAATCAGTGTCCCGTAGAACTCTGGTGCACTAAAAATTAAAAAGTCGTTTTTTCGGAGTAAAATAGTTTTCATTTACTATTTCATTTTACTGTTATATTTCTCAAAAATCCTTTAAAATGTATTTTTTCTGATTGTGAAAAGGTTTAAAAGCGTTAGTATGTATATTTAAGAAAAATTCTAGTAATAATAGATTCCAATCTATAGCAATATTTAAAATCTTTAGAAAAGGCAACAATAAGAATATCAAAATTATGACAGAAGTTTCTTATAAAAAACAACAGGAAAAGCATTTAAAGTTTTATTGTTACAGAACAATAATTAATGTGGAAGAATATAAGTACTATTTTTTTGTTGTGTGTGTGTTCCTAGTATAAAACAATTTAATTAAAGTGGAAGCAAAATGTGCATTACAGAAATAAAAATATGATAAAGTAAAAAATTATAAAGCAGATATATGATTTCAAACAATATCGTTGAGAAAGCCGAATAGATGCATTAAAAAGCACTAAGGTATCAAATAGAAGGGATATACGATGCTTTACTTGCTGTTTTGTAATAATTGAAGATTGACAACTCTATACGAGTTGAGGCTTCTGGACTATTAAGTTAACAATTTAAGTTCTTATGCTGCATTGTAATTTGGTACAAAATCTTAAATTGTATCAACCCTATAAGTAAGCTCTTGCAGACAGAAGACTATGATTTACCATCTGTTATGGAGTTCTTGAAAAATCGTAAAGATTTTTTCAAGGATCTTAGATTGGACACAGCCTTAAATGAAATGCTTTTTGCGACGCTCGAGAATTCGCTGACGAAATTGACATACCGGCTAATTTTGAGCTCATCCAGCCACGTCATAGAGTTCGAAGAAGGAATGTTAATTTCGACTATGAGGTACTAGAAAATCCTATAGAACAGGGATCGCGAACCAGTGCACGCGTGCCATTGCTGGCACGCGACACAATATTTTTGGCGCGCCAGTGATCAAAATGGTTTACATTTTATTTCAAAATTTCAGTTTACTCTGATGTGTTGCGAACAAACGCAAGTGATTGGTCGCGGGGCGGCGGGGAACACATATGTTTGTTATTGTCTTGCCTTAGTTACGTCGGAGACTACATTTGCTTATGATGTAAAGTTTGTCTACGCATAGCATAGTCAATTTCATTGGCATAACTGCACTTAAAAGTTTATCTGCATCATATTTACGATTTTTAACCGCTATTTAATATGGCCAGTTCAGCAAAAGAACAAAAAATTCAAGATAACAAGTGTAACAGAGAATTTCAAATTTGGTGGACCGAGAAAAATGGCATTATATTAATAAAAAGGCGACAAAGCGGTGTTTGTTTTATGTTCCGGAATATGGTATGCAGAACATCATCCGTAAAACAGTATTTTGAAACAAATCACAAACCCTCTTGTCAAAAAGAGGAAAAATAATTAATTACTTAGAAACCATTACGCTGATGACTCCAATTCAGCACGCATTCTACTAAAAGATACGTCTTACAATCATAATATAAGTTATTTGTCATCCAATGTGCAACAACAGAAGTCACACTAATGTTACTTTTAATTTGAATTACACGTACAACTAAAACATTTGTAACTATACACTGCAAAAAGGTATTTTTTCGTAGTAAAATAGAGTTTTGTTTTATAGTGTTTAGTTTCATTATTTTCCCCAAAATTATTTGACGGCACATCTATACCTCATTAAACTTTTCTTTAGAAAAATGGCACGTTGATACTTAGCAGTTCACCACCCCTGCCTATAGAAGATCCTACCTAAGGCAGAGTTTTATTTTTTCACATTTGATAAAGCTATCAATGCACTGGAATCCAGGTTTGATTTGATCAGTACCCCACAGCAACTATTTCCAATTTTTATACAATATTTGTTATTTAAAAGATACTCCTCAAAACGACGAACTACAGTATTGTAAAAACCTAGAAACAGCGTTAACTGATGGAAATTCATCGGATATGAACGTGCTGGACCTGGCAGACGAGATAGTAGCGGTTTTGGCGTTGCTAAATAAAAATGAAAGTCAATCGAGATTCTAAAATTCATATCGAACCTGGATTTTGCTCCATATCTCGGTATAGTCTTAAGGATTTTGCTTACTCGCCCATTAAGTGTGGAAAGGAGTTTCTCCAAATTAAAATTAATTAAAAAAATTTTACGCTCTACAACTACCGAGGATCGTCTAAACAACATTAGCTATTAAGCAAGAGCTGGCTGAAGAAATTAGCGTTAAAGAAATTATAAAAAAATTCTCAGAATTAAAAGTGAAAAGAAACACTTTTAAGTTTAACTCTTTGGATGACAGTGGATGACAGTCTATTTTTTGGGTACCTGGACTGATAAACAGTCCTCAATCCCATATCATGATGTCTGTGATGCAGGACTTGACTTCGTTGGTTTTTTCAGTCTGCGGAGTGACATGTCGGCGATTTGGCTGTGGTGATGGAATCCGGGAGGAGGGCTTAGAGATGACTACTTGGAGTTAAAGTTTTATACGGTGCTGAGAGCTTAGGACTGCTCTCTCAGTGAATTGGAGGTAGAATGAATTTAGCCTCAGGCTGGCTGCCCATGGGGGTAAAAGTTAAAAAATATATACTTGTCCAGTGGGGTGTAGAGATTAAATAAATATTGAAAGAAAAATAATAAAAAATTTTTAAAAAATTTACTAGGGTGCAATAATTAAAAATTATTGCAGGGATAAAAAAGCTAAGGCGGATTGTAAGAATCCAGAAGGATTCTTCTTGGCCTTTTAGTATTATCGTTACAGTTGTAATCGTTTAGATTTAACATATTTACATTATTAGTATTTGGCAAATTATCGAAAAAAAATTTATAGCTAATTTTGAATATGTGTTTTAAAACTAGTGATTTTAAGAGCTTTATTTATGCGATCATTTTTCATGTAGCGGCAGGCATTTACAATCATTCTAATATATGAATTCTGCAGAGTATTTAAAATATTAATATTGGTTTTAGCAGCATAACCCCATACTGGACAGGCATAAGCGAGTATTGGACGCATAACGGCTGTATAAAAAAGCACTTTGTTATCTCTACTTAAATGTGAGTTCCGGGAAATTAGGGGGAAAATTTAAACATTATTTTTCGGAACTTATCGCGAACGTGTAATATGTGTTGTTTCAAAGTTAAGTGTGAGTCAAAAATAACGCCAAGATATTTGGTATTCTGAGACCAGGGAATTTGTTTATTGAACATTATGAGAGGGGGAGGAATGGTGCGCTTTTTGGTAAAGATGACTGCACAAGATTTTCTACATTGATACTAATTTTCCATCTGTCGTAATAATTTTCTAGCAGCTTGAGGTGTTTGTTAATGGCAAAGGTAACAGTCTTTAAGTTTTTGTACGTGGCATTAATGGCGTATCATCCGCATAGAGACTAATATTTGTTAGTGAGTAGCTGGGAATGTCATTTATATAGAGATTGAACAACAGGGGCCCGAGCAATGAGCCCTGAGGACACCCTGCAGAGATGGAATGAGAGTTAGATAATGATTCATTTACTCTGATCCGAAAGGATCTGTTAGTGAGATACGAGTGGATGAGGTGAATGAGGGGGAGAAGGAATATCGTAAGTAATTAGTTTGAAAGTGAGTCCTAAAATCCAAACACGGTCGAAGGCTTTCTGGATATCAGAAAGACCACTCCCGTGCTCTTCTTTTTTTTTGAAACCTTCCGAAATACTTTCTGTTAGTCTGAGAAGAGGATGAAGGGTAGATAGTTTATTTGTAAATCCATATTGATTAGGGTTAATTAGGCTATTATCATTAATGAATTTTTTAAGTCTATTAAGAATAATGTACTCAGTTAATTTACTTAAAGTTGAAAGGAGAGAAATAGGCCTATATGAATTAGGAAGATTTTTATTTGTACCAGGTTTAATAATAGGGAAAATGATAGCTTCTTTCAGTTACTAGAAAGTGATGAAATTTAAGAATTTTATTGACAAGAATAGTTAGTATGAGGATTAATTTGATAGGAAAATTTTTTAGCATTTTATTTGTGATAGTATCTTTACCGGGGCCTTTTAGAGCTAGTATTTTTAATAAAGTTAATAATTTCATCAGGCATGGCAGGTTCAATTTGAGTAGAAGGGGGAAGAGAAAAAGGTATTCACAGTTGAGGTGACAACCTCGTCATCTTGATCGTAGTTGTCCTGCATGCGGTTATTTTCAATGAAGTTATTTTTAATCGTATTAGCAAGGAGGTTAGCCTTCTGCGGATCAGTGACGGCCATACCAGTAGCACAGTTCAACGTAGGAATTTGAGATCTTTTATTTTTAAGAACCGCTGTGCCTCCCAGAGGCTATTGTCAGTTGTATTTAGAGCTTCTAGTCTAGCATTCCAAGTATCATTACTATATATTTTAAGTTCTTTTTTGAGGTTGGCTTGAGCTCTATTGCATAAAGTTTTATAAAAAAGGATTTAAAGTCTGCTGATATCGTTTACGTAGGTTGTTTTTATGCTTAATAAGTTGATTAATGTGATTTGGAGTGTAGTTTCGGTGAGCGTTCACTATTGGCTGGAGGCGTGGCTATGGGTAGCGACGATCGCTTCCGGTGAACTCTGTAATTTTGGTTTCAAGATCATTGGTATTATTAATATTATTCGGATAGTAGTTAAAAAGAGAGAAGTTATTATTTAAATTAATTCTAAAAAATCCTTCCAGTTGGTGGTAATTGCTCTAGGATTTGAGGATTCCACTTTTAAGTTTAAAATCGAAATTTAGGAAAACAGGGTTGTGGTCAGAATATAGATCATTAATAGATTTAATAGTATAAGGGTAGTAAAAGTTTTTGATTAAAGCAAAGTCTATTGTATTAGCTGAGTTATGGCCAAATCTTGTGGGAGAGTCAGGAAAAGCTATGTGCAGATTTAAGATATTGGCAAAATTAAAAGATGCTTGCCTCTGTTTGAGTTTACATTGCAATTCCAAGCGCTATGAGTAGCATTGAAATCGCCGAAGACGACACAATGACTACTCGTTTGGAGAAAATATTCTAAATCTATTGTAAATAAGTTATCGTCAGAGGAAGGGGAATGTAAACAGAGACAATAGAAACAGGGTCATGGTCGAGGGGAGTTAGAATAATGTTAGTCGCTAATAGCTTGCATAGGTGGGGTGGGAGACAGTAATGTTTAAGAGATTTTTGATAAGAATAAGAGTTCCGCCGGCGGCCGTTTGCGTTAGTGATCCTATCATTTCTGTAGCAAGTGTAATTTGCTATTGTAAAAGTGTGCGAAGGTCTCAGATGAGTTTCCTGTATGAGAAAAATATCGGGAGAGTGCTTCTCTATAAAAATTCGTAGCTCTACTCTACGTCTAAGCAGTCCGTTTGCGTTCAAGAACACAAATTGAGGCCAATGGGGGACTTAACCATTATTATTGTTACAAGAAGGCCTCTAATAAGGCGTACATTTTGATTTGGGTTATTGTTTTGCTCTTTGCACTTGGTTAAAGTTATTCATGAAATTAGGATTTGAAGTAGCTATGGCTTGGGTAAATTGAGAAAGTTGGCACAAACATTGCATAGTCATTTGTAGGGTCGCTTGCAAGTTAAAATTATTATTATTAAAAATATTTCCGTTAAAGTTATATCCGTTAAAGTTATTATTAGACTTGTTATTAATATTTGGAATGGATCTGTTATTTGCAGAGGGATTTCTATTGGCCTCAATTTGAGCCAGAATTCACATGTCCTTTTGGTGCCATCGGTTGTTTATTTTGGGAGTTAAAGTTGGTTTGAATTTTTATTTTGGATTTGCGGCTTGAGCATAGGATACATTGGGTCTTATAATACTATTGTATATATTAGTATACGAATTACGATTATTCAGGGCAGTGCCCTTAGGGGCTTTGGGAAACAGGGGCATCCTCTCCAGTTAGCCATGTGGCCGTACATTTCACGAGTTGATACAGTAGGCGGTTTCTAGCCTTTCGGTTGTGGGCATTCACGGGTAATATGTCCCTCACCACATTTTAAGCAGCGGGGGTTTAGATGACAGTTCTCTGAATTATGATGGAAGTGGTTACACGTGTAGCATTGCGTGACACCTTTTCCGTTGTAACCTTCCACACGAATGCTTAAGTAACTTAGGGTTTTTAAGTGGAAGATTTTAAATTCTCAATACTTCTTGGGAGAGTCACCAGAAATACCGGGATAGGTTGTTTTACTACGGCGGCCTATTAGCTGATTTACTTTTTCAGGGTAAAAAGCCTAGTTCTTCTAAGTCGGCTTGAATTTCTTCGACCTTGAAGTTGCGGGGCAGTCCCTTTCAGTACAACCTTGATGGGGCGCTCGTTTTTGGGTTTAATTTCATAAATTGGAATTTAGTTTTTCAGCAAAAGTTAACAGTTCATGAAATTGTTCTAAGTTATCGGTATAAAGTTTAATAAGTTCTCCGGTTGTACGGGATCTTATCTTAGGGAACTTTTCATTAATAATTTTCATTTGACTTCTGACAGTTTCAGTGATTCTAAGCATGACTGGCTGGGGAAGCGTACTAACGGGGTTTTGATTGCCGGAAGGGGTAGGGCCAGTGGCCGATGGGGGTTTGGGAGTAACAACGGGAATAGCGTTTTGAGAACCTGTGATTTCTTCTATATTGCTATCACTAGGTAAGGAAAATTTATTTGGGGAAATCGAAATACTATCATTTTGGAATATTTAAAATTTGCTTTTTAGTTGTCTTCCTTAGAGGAGGATATTCAAAGTCCGATTCTTCTTTTCGTTTATTGGAAATCCTGTTACTATTAAGGTTTAATACTCTTTTAGTAGGAGTTACATCTGGGAGTTTTTAGGCGTAATAATTTTCAATCCTGAATCATGATGAGGGCAGCCAGGGGAAACACAAGGAGGAAAATGAGGCTAAATCACTTACTGCCAAGTTAATTGTTTCTTCAACTTCTTGAAGCTCCCGAAACGGCACGTCTGTAGAAAGGCTCATCCGGGTGGTGATCGGGCATGGCTTGAAGTTCAGCGATGCAGGCCAGCTTGAACTTTTGAAAGTCTCCATCTTTGCAGCTGGGCTTTGTTTTTGTAAAATCTGCTCACATGCCGAAAGAGGTGGAGGAGTTGGTGTTCGTCTGGGCGAGTCGATTAAGTCCATATCCGTGGGTTCGTTTCGATTATCCATTTCCATTTGTTATCAGGTCAAAAAATAGGGGAGAATTACAGTGTCTGCTCAAAGCAGGTTAGCCCTGACAAGGGCTGTAGATAATAGATGCACTATCAATATGGGGAGGGGAAAATAACAAGATACTGCCGAAGCAATATGCCACGTGGCGGTCGGTCGTAGTAGCAGAGGAGAGCGTTTGCAGTTCAACCTCACTGGTCAGCGTCGAGCTAGCAATCCTTTTAAGTTTAACTCTTGGTTTAAGTGTATTTTTATATGTGATTAAGTTTTAATACTTAGTGGTTCTATAATTTGTTTTAGTATTTTTTTTTAATGTCTGTATTTTATAATTATACACTAGAAATGACTTTTTGTGTGCAACCCTAATTTTAATTTAGTGCCAAAAACATAAATTAATAAGTTAGTATTTTTGCTAACCAAAACAACATTATTAATAGCAATTTTTTTTTGCTCTCGTTTTATTTTACCACTAAACATGGAAAGGGTTTAGATTATTTCTTTTAATATTTGTTATAAAAGAGCGGCATTTTTACCTCTTTGACTGGGCTGCGATCTCAGCCACTTACAAAAATACTAAATCAGTCACAATTGCACTAAACAAACACCTGGCCCTACTCGAAAAATACTTCAATGACTGGAAAATTAAAATCAACGTGGATAAAACCGTTGCGGTGTTATTCACTAAAGCTCGCAAACCAATTGCGCCGCCCACTCTATATTCCACACCACTACGCTGGTCTCAAACAACCAAGTACCTTGGAATTACTTTTTTGACAAAACCCTCACATGGAAGCCTCATATTCTTTATGCGCGCGATAAATTCGGATCGCATTAAAGAAACTCTACCCCTTAATTTGCCGGAATTCCAATATGTATCTATATAATAAGGTACTTCTCTATACGGCCGTTTTGCGTCCAATTCTGAGCTACGGATGTCCCATATGGGGCTACGCAGCTAACACAAACATAAAAATTCTAGAAACTGCACAAAATTCTATCATCCGATGTATCGTAAGAGCATGCAGATACAACTCAAACGAAAATATTTACAGAGCCATCAAAATACCTCCTTTTAAAAAAACATATACAAGACTTAGCCAAAAAATTTTATGACAATCTCTCCAACATCAATAATACCAACATCATCAATCTAGAAAATTACACCCCTCTGGATACTCAAAAAAGACCTAGGAGAATTCTCCTAGACTCCTACAATCCGCCTTAATTTATTTAAATGTTCATTCACCAATCGGCGAATGAACCCCCTCTTACTAAATTTTAATCTACTTTTCTCTAAATTTTCATTAAACTCTAATTTACTCTAAACTCCCATCAATCCTAAATTCAATGCATCTATCAGGAAATATTCAATCTTTCCCCCACTACTTTCTGCACAACCTTCGGCACAGCCATTAGAGAGGATTCTCACTTTCTGCAATATCCAATAGAAGTGCCCTCTTTCACACAACTGGATCGACAACGACAGAAAGGCCATCCATCAAGACTGACAGCCCGCTCCTCTACGAGATGACGTCACCCTCCGGACAAGCGCTTCACCTCCGATGTCACCCATCAATCATCATGCTCCAACCACACTGCTAAGGAAAGCACGGCTCCTCGCGAGCCACAACGAACTCTCAAGACTCTCTACTATTTCACCCAAGACAGCAAACGAACTCATGATTAAACATTTTGAACATTTCGGACAATAGATTTTTAAGAACAATAGTGAACTATAATTACATTAGGTGCATTAGAATTTCCAACTACCACTTTTTTAATGATTCAACTACTTTCGATATGGGACGGATTTCATAAAATCCAGTTTCCCAAAGACCCCCCCCAACTTCTTCTTTGCCTGGGGTGGCGAAACTACTAGCACCGGCACTGCTACTATCCTTTGCTTTTGTCGGATTCTTCCTGTCTAGATCCTTTTTCCCCCTATCCAAAAATCCCTATTCTGTTAGGTATTTTCTGTCCCAATGCTATGACCAGGCGACTGACACTTGTCTCGTTTCGAAGTTCAGATCCCCCAGCCAGCTCTGGCCTCAAGACAGCTACAAAAATCATTATGGAAACTTTTGGGACAGACCCTGCATAACATGCATAATTAAGCTGATGTTTTTTTGTTGAAGAAATACATTTAATAATGGTTCCTAAAGCTTCTCACTTTCAAAAATACTAAAATCACGGCCTTGTTATTCAATTAAATATTTTAAAATAGTCGTTGTAAAAATACTTTTATCAAACTAATATTTGCAATACTTCATCAGTATCCACCATTAAATCATTATTTATTAATTGAATATAAATAAATCTCACAAGATGCAACCATCCTTCCTTATCTAACTTGACAATGCTACTATTGTCACAAAAAAAATTCTCTTAAATCATTATGGTACCTATATGTATTACTAGAATGATAAATAATTAATTATGAAAATTTTTTTTTTATTTACATAGATTACAAAAACCATTATAATGTATCAGAATTTTAAATGAAAAAAAAAGCTTTAGATCACACACACAGTGGTTTTCAAACTGCGGTCCAGAGACCCACAGGGTTCCCCAGCGCCTTTCAAGGGATCTACAAAGTTCTCTCATTTTTATGTTAAGATTGCTTCTTTTACAGATTCTTAAATGCTTTGTGGCAAAATTGAAAGATGTGCAATCCTACACTAGATCACTAAACTGCCCGTAATGAAAAAACTCTTCTACAACATATATATTGATCAAGAATATCAATTTTGTTTTTTATTGTGTGCAAGTACATAGCCATTATTACAAAGAATTATGAATCGAGACTGCAAATCTTAAATATTACACCTGATATAACAGTATCTGTAAAAGAAATAAAATACCATCCTTCTCATTAAAAATTTTTAATTAATACCATTAAAGTACATTATTAATTTTGAAATTAGTATTTTGCAATATTTATATATAATTAGAGTTTTTACTATTCTTTAAAAGGAAAAAAAATATATTAAAAGTGTGTTCAAGTAGCAGAGGCAGTCGTAGGATTATTGCGGAACCTTTTAAATCACTCAGCCATGTGTTGGGAGTCAGGAAGGAATATTCAAAATCTTGGGGTTCGTAATGTCAGAATGATACGTAAAGAAAGGGGGCTGAAGCGTCAAAAGTTTAAGAACCATTGCTTTAAATGGTTATCAGGGAAAGAAAAAGGGCATACGGTGGTAGCTCCGCCCCTGATTTAAGGGTAAACATACAAACAATTGTTGTACAAAATGTTAATTATTCTTGTCGAATTATAGCAAAAATTGTAAATGTTGATTTTACTTGCTAAATTTTATGATACATAGCTTATTCAATATAACTGAAATAGGATTTATAAATAATGTTAGCCAGTGTCAGAAGAATGTTTCATCATTTGAAGCATTTTTATAATCTGGGTATGAACACATAGGTAGAATCTGTAGGTTCATCTCGAATACTGTTGCTTTTTCTTTTTGCTGCACTTCATGCGATTCTAGGGATAAAAGTACCACAAGTATCGAAGCAATTGCATGAAACTATATTGAGAGACAATTAGTTGACTGATTGAATATTAATTAATATAACATTAAGGAGCTAAGCAAGTATTACGAACAATAAATAATTGTAATTTTGAGCCACAGTCAAGTGACAAGAGGCTAATACCTAAACTCACACTCCCCTTTTGAGGAACAATGAGTGTTCAATGAAAGAATTATAAGATAACTATTACTATTGTGTACAATTTGAGTAAATGATTATTGCAAAACAATTATGGAATGAAAGTTAGTAAATTTATTATTAAAATTAAGAACTTGAATGTTATGTTCCAGGATTAAAATAAAAAATAATTTGGATTAAATTATAATTACATATTAGATAATGCAAAAATGAATGTTCAGAAATTAAGAATTTAAGTACCAGAATAAAAAACACAGATTGACTATTTACATGTTTTTAAAATGTCTAAAATTATAACTCAAAAATTGTATTACAATAATTTACCCCTTAATTAACCAGAATTCTAATATGTATTTATATAATAAGGTACTTCTTTACACTACCATCTTGCTACTCATATTAAGCTACGATTGCACTGTGTGGGGATACGCAGCAAATACCGAGTATCAAAATACTTGAAACTGCACAAAATTCTATTAGAACTATAGTCAAAGCCTGTATCTACACCAAAAATGCCAATATCTACAAAGCCATCAAAATCCCCTCCATTTAAAAATTACATTCACGATTTAGCAAAAAAGTTCTACGATAATCTACCCAATATTAATAATAGCAACATCATTAGTCTTGAAAATTACACCCCACTGGATTATTATAAGAGGCCCAGCAGAATTCTCCTAGACTCATATAATCCTCCGTAATGTATCTAACCATTCATTCACCTTTTGGTGGATGAACTTCTAAATTTAATTTCTTAATTTCAATTATTTATTTATTTTTATTTTCAACGTAATTTCTCTTATCGCTGCCCCCCATCAGGCAAGCTCTCAATTCTAAATTCCCCTCCTATGCTTCCCTCCAGTACAGCCAAGAAAGAGGAAACTCACTTGATCGCAACAATCAATAGAATAATGTTGATTCGCGACAATGAGACGCCAAGTCGGAATCACGTGACGAGGATACTAACATTTCGCCGCTTTTTGAACCAGTGTGTAAATTTCGTATGCTAGATATGTTTAGCTTATTTATAAAATTTTATTTGTTTTTATTATATTTTTGCATTATCCTTCTTTAATAATTAGGTATGAAGTATTTTTCGTTATTTTTTAGCATAATTTTTGTTTCAGTTTAGTATATTTGTCATTTGGTGTTAGTGTGCGAAGCCGGCGGCTACTTGCAGTTTGTATATATATTTATTAATAGTTCTAGATTATTTTTTAGCATCCTTATAATAAGTCCTTTGTTTTCATGTAGTTCATTATGTTTATTTACGCACGAGAATAATTTACAGTATAGAATTGAGACCATTAAATTTGGAAAAACTTCTCATATGTGTCCAATTACTTATTGGTACATAGTGTATCACTCCACATAAATTCAAAAAATAGTGTAATTTATAAGAAACATGTAGATATGAAAGGGTCCCATTTTGAAATGTTAATATTTATACCTTTTATTGTCTGATTCCCTTAGTAATTACCAGCTACAAATATTTAATCTTTTTAGAAATACTATCTCTATAATTTCTCATAGAGAAGTATGGAACATTCATAAACATGAATTGCAAGTAAATATAATTTTGGAAATGAATTTATAATAAGATTTATCAGTAACATGGATATATATTTTTTTGTTTATTTAAAAATTTTCATACTTATTAGCCTTCATACCTTCATAGCATTATCTTCTGTTTTAATGGGAATATTTGATTTTTTTACACTGAACATACCAACACTTAATGCATACCTATTTCTACCAGTTATTGTAAAGAGTGTTTTTTTCCAGGTATAGAAGTTTAAGTTGGCATTACGTTCCAAGATGGCGACCGATTTAACAGCTGTCAAGTGATTTATTCTCAGTTTGGTTTGACAATTCATCAAAACGATCATCAAGCAAGGCGTAGATTCGTCGAATGGGCCCAAAACGAGATTGCCGTTGTTACCGCTTTTCATAAGCGAATTTTGTTTAGCGATGAAGCGCACTTCTGGTTGAATGGCTACGTCAACAAACAAAACTGCCGTATTTGGAGTGAAGCCAATCCACAAGTGTATGTCGAAACACCGTTACATCCAGAAAAACTGACTGTTTGGTGCACTTTATGGTCTGGTGGAATCCTTCAAAAACGATGAAGGCCACAACGTTACAGTCAATGGTGATCGGTATAGAGCCATGATTACTAACTTTTTCATTCCTGAATTGAACAATCATGATGTCCAGGAGCTGTGGTTCCAACAAGATTGCGCAACATGTCACACAGCTCGTGCCACAATCGATTTATTGAAAGACACCTTTGGTGACCGCCTAATTTCACGTTTTGGACCTGTGAATTGGCCTCCAAAATCTTGTGATTTAACACCGCTAGACTATTTTCTGTGGGACTATGTGAAGTCATTGGTCTATGCGGATAAGCCACAAACGCTTGACCATTTGGAAAACAACATTCGCCTTTTTATTGCCGATATACGGCCACAAATTTTGGAAAAAGTCATCGAAAATTGGACGTCCAGATTGGACTACATCCGATCCAGCTGTGGCAGTCATATGCCAGAAATCATATTTAAAATGTAATGCCACAAGATTATCTTTCGAATAAAAAAAATTCATGTCAATCGAATAATACATCGTTGTTTTATTGCAATTTAAAGTTCTATACCTCTAAAAAACACCCTTTATGTATAGTGTTCAATATATTTCAGTTCATCCAAACTTAAACTTACTTGGATTAATGTATTGACATGTTATTTTGTTATCACTGATTATGCATCTAAAGAGTATCATTTTATACATAATTATATTTATACTAAAAAAATGAAAATGAAATAACATTAAGAAAATAGGTTCCGAATTATTGCTCTGAAGTGTGATGTTTGAAAATATATTAAATTCAAATATAAAATTAATTACTTCAAAGTTTGTCTAAGAAATGCTAAGTCAGTACTCATACCATTCCAAAATTTGGAACATACATTTTAAACTGCCAACTAATTTCGCCAATCAAAAAGGCATCCGAATTTTAAAAAAAAATATATCACTAGAATTACTGTGTTCAAACATGATTATGAACAGTTTCCGCTATTGGTTGTAAATCGCAGCATTTGTCGGTTTTATGATTTGAAGAAATTAGTCGATATTATAATATACAAGTGCTTCAAATTTGCCGTTTCAACACATGTCACACAAAAATATCAGTGATTTTGGACAATTAACCCATTAAAAATAATTTTGAAATTTTTTTTCTCAAATTACCTTTTTTTTTACTGATTTTTGCATTAATGTAGATTATTGTTTTGTCAAGTTATTCATTTAAGGGTAAATAGAAAATTGAAAAAAGTTATATTAAAATTTCGAATATTTCTATTGCTTTTTGAAAGTAAAAATCCTACAGAATCAAATGTCTAAAAAATCACATTTGGTGTCTTTATCTTAATTACTAATAAATATCATAGAACTGATTTAAGTACACTTCTTGGGTCAATATTTGTAAATAACTTAATACAACAAATTTTTTCAGGCCTTAAATTTATAAGCAGGATAGTATAAATACAGATGAACCTTTTAGACTTTAATACTTATGTAAAAATTAAAATCCAGAGTATTCTTATGCTTAATAAATTTCTCAGCTCGGGTTGCATAAATTTCTTCAATACACACACTGTGCTATACTTCAATAATATGTGCATAGTCTATATGTGAAACTTATCATCAAAATTAATGACTTTTACATTTCATAACCCTTGTGCAAATACCAATAAATGTTATCCAGAGTAAAAAAAATTGTACATCTGTGTGACAAATTTATACCAATCAAATTCTGAAAAACAGATGTGTTAAGAAATCCTTATACTACATACTAAATAGATACACCACACAAATATTTTATAATTTTTATTTTTTGTGTGAAAGAATTATGGATTCAAAAATGACTTATTATTTTGACCATGCAGGAGGGAACAGGATTTTTATATTCAATATATATATATATATATATGTATATGTATATAATTATATATTGAATTTTTTATATTGATTATATATATTGATTTTTATATTGGATTATATATATATATATATACATTTATTTATGTATATAATATGTATATGCATGTAATTATATATTGAATTTTTTTATATTGGATTATATATATATAGAGAGAGAGAGAGAAAAACTTGTTTTAATATATGACATGTAGGATTACATATCAAATACTTGTGTGTTTTTATTTTAGATAATTTAATATAGAAATATCTCTATTAACTACTCTGAAGATGTGTAAAATAATTAAAATTTAAGTTAACTAAATATATTTTATCTTTTTATGTATGTTCTCTATATAATTTAATTTAAAATAAACAAAAAGTATTTACATTCCTTTACATATCTATCCAAATTCCTTTTAGCAGAAGTTTCTTTTGTGAACACAAAAATAGTAGGAATGGAGCTGGCGACGATTTCTAAATGTTTGGTACTGAAAACAAGCTTATTCAAAGCGGTCAGAGCATAATAAGTGAGGAGACGGATTAAAATCCTTAAGCTTCATCATCTTATCCATCCATGTTTACTAAACACTCGAATTTTTTTACCGGCATATTAAAAAACGATTTTTCCTATACAATCATCTTATCTTTTACTGTAATTGAGTAACCATATATAGTAAAAAACGAAATTTTAGTGGGTATAATGTAAAAGAGCAAGAGCAAAATAGTACACAAAAGAAGTGTTCGATTAGAGTTAAGCGGGAAACAAACCAAAACATATTCACGTGCCATCCTCATCACGTGATCGTGACGTCACATGAATCAACCTCATTGCTCTTTCTTCACGCATCCCTTTGCCACCGGAACAATCGGAAAATCTCACATGCAAGAAATATTTCATTAAAAAATTTACATTACAGAGAAATCTGAAATACTGTGTGTGTGTGCATTTAAAATGCATACATTAGTTATTTATTTTTTGCTCATCTTTCTATTTTGATCAATAAAAAATAAATCAATTCTCAAAAAGGTGATTCCTTAAAATTTGCTTGACTTATATGACACACAGAAATCTGAAATATTGGAATTAGAATGCATAATATACATTATAGTAGTTATTTATTTTGCTTTGCTTTCCTGTTTTGATAATTTTTTCTAATGCAATAAAGTTCTGGGAGGGGAGAAAGACGTCTATGTATGATCAAAACTGTACATATGAGTAATGATTTTAAAAACTAAAGTTTCTATAAAACCAGGAATTCTTTTCTCTAATTTAGGATTAAAATCTTCAGCAGAGGCTGATTTTTCAATGTAATTTAATATGAATCACTAACAGACAATATTATAACAGGAGGAACGGGGTGGACAATGGGTTCATTTAACTCAAGTATAATATTTAATAATAAACTCAACTTTTAATATTTAAACTCAAGTATTTCTTTAAATGCTCAGGAATTATGAGATTGTCAATGCCACGAGGAAATTGAAAAACGGAACTCATATGATCTCGAATATTGCAACGACACAAATGTAGAAGAGATTTAGGTACGGGGTCCTGAAGGTATCCAGATGAAACGTTAGATTCATAAATTTGAATGAATTTTACCTGTTTCTCTCCATGATTATGAAGCTTTTCACAGTCCTGGATTATTTCAAAACGAATATGAAAGATATCTGGAATTGCTTGCCAAAATAGTTTCAAAGAACTCCAGAACGAAGAAATAATTCTCACCCGCGAAATCGTTCCCGAAATCATCCTTTTACGTTCCATTAAAGGGAATCTTGTGTTGTTGGTATCACAAAAACCGTTTCTCCTATCAACGTTTAAAGACTTTTAACCCTCGGCCAAGAAATGCATTCCACCCTGCAGCTATAAATGCCAATTTTGGAGCTGATTTTTGTAAAATATTTCACCTGATCTTCAGCGAGAAGATTGATAATGCAACTACCTTATTCAATATACGCATAAGTTCCAAAAAAATCATTTTAAACACCCCTCGCCTTTTCATTAAAGACAAATCATCCAACACCGTTATCCTCATCGATACCGGATCTGACGTATTAATGTTTTAGATACCCAGCTTCAATTTCCACGAGATACATGCGCAATGGACAACGTAAAGTATTCAAAAACTTTTAAAACTCATATTCAGAATCTTGCTTAATACATCTAAACTTAACCTATTCATGATAATTCGTACTTATGGACTCATATAATCCTCCTTAATTTTTTTTTAACCCCATTTTCTAAAATTATACTTTTTAAATTTTTGTCATTTTCTTTCTCTTTCCAAATTGCTCCTCCTCATTTCTTAAAACCCAGCCCCCAGGGCAGAAGGGTCATTTCAGATCAGAGCAGCTACTTCTCTCAGCCAACAAAAACTTTTGAAAAACTATGACAATTATTATCGTCCAGCCAATCGTCATTTTCAGCAGTACGTACAACACCACTTTAATATGCCCCTTCGAAGACTTGTCCTGATATGGGATTGAGGACTTCGCAATAGAAAAAAAGATTGAACGTCTATGCAACCAATCTTAGTACAAATTGCAAACTTGTTTCTCCTGAAGTTCATTCCATTAAACTCATTTCTACTGAGAGCATTTTTCCTGATGTTTTGAGGGAATTTCCAGACATTTTTAAACCACCTTCTTTTTCACAAGAGGTAAAACATAATGTAAAGCATTTTATCGAGACATCTGATTCACCTGTTTTCGCTAAGGCAAGACGTTTAGCTCCTGATCGTTTAAAAATTGCCGAATCAGAATTCCTGCACATGTTAAATCAAGGCCATATTAGACCATCTAAGAGTAATTATGCATCATCTCTTTACATTGTACCAAAAGAAGAATTGTAATGATCAGTGACCAGTGGGTGTGGGTGACTATCGTGCATTAAATGCCCAAACTAAAAAAGATAAATATTCCATTCCCAACATTTTATATTTTATTTCAGAGCTACATGGCGCAAAACTATTTTTTCGCATATAGATTTAGTTAAGGCTTACCACCAAATTCCCATAAATGAAGAGGATATTCATAAAACTGCGATCATATCCCCATTCAGACTGGATGAGAGTACTAGAATGCAATTTGGTCTTTGTAATGCTGCCTCTACCTTTCAACGATTTGTTGATGAGGTTTTAAGAGGGTTAAATTTTGTTTATGCTTTTATAGATGACATTTTGGTTCCATCATCAGAAGCCGAGCATATCCAGCATTTTCGTTTGCTCTTTGAAACGTTTAGATCAATATGAACTTTCTATACACCCTTCTAAATGTGCTTTTGGAGTACCCACCTTAAATTTCATTGGTTTTCAAGTTTGCAGTTCTGGAATTAAATCTTTAGAGCAATGCTTCTCAAACTTTCAATACTGGTGCCCCCTTTTTTAATCACAATTTTTATCGCGCCCCTCTTATACATTAATAATGTACTGAATGCAATAATAATGCACTTTGACGCTAAAGCAACAATCTTTATTATAAACCGTACAAATTCATGACATAAGTATTAAATTTTGTATATGTTACTTTTAAGCAAAAAAAATTAATCAATAGGATAATTGTTATGTTATTTTTCCTTTCTCTCATTTTTAAATTGGAACATATTTGCAAAATGCGGTGGTTGCTTAGAAGACAAAATATAGATATCAGCTAAATGTAGAAAAAGAACTCAGTGGGTCAATTTCTAATCATAAGCATTCCTTTGAAAAACTTTGCTCTGTAAGACAAGCCCATGGAAGTCGTTAATACTTATTAAACTTGTTCTTAATTTAGTATTAATTAATTAGTTATAAAATACTCTGTGCAGCACTGATACATTAAAAGTATACCGGCTGAAGTACCCGCTTTTTGCACAGTTCATTTATAAGAAAATAAAACATTATTGATATAATCGCTTAATTGTAAGGAGAGTAAAGCCAAGTGTGCGACAATGATCACAAAAATGTAAAATGTTTTTTTTTAAATGATTGCTCAAATTATAATTAGTTTTAAGCGAAATGTAATTTTAAGCCTCAAAGAATTAGCATTTAGAATTGATGTTGAATAATGAACAATAAAAAAAATTCTGATCAAGAATAATTGTATTATTTTTAATATTTAAAGCGAAAAGACTTCAACATGTTTTAACCCTGGAGCAGGCGCGCACTCGATACTAATGGTCGAGCGGGGTTATTGAGTCACCCCAATATTTTTTTTATAATTATTTTTATAGTACACAATAAAAATCGTAATTCCAGTGAATAATTTAATTAAGAGAAAATATACTCACCCCTACTTTCAAGGACACAGAAAATATTTCGGAAAAAAAGTTATCACACCGGGAACTCAGACAAAACAAGTACCTTAAGATCGTAAAAAACGTCTGTCACTCCCAAAATAGAGGGAGATATGTGTAAAATATATTTTAGTTCACGTTAAGATTGTCAAACAGAAGGATAGTGTGTGTCAGGGCCATTGATAACAATAAAACAGTTTTGCCAGAATTACCGATTTCGTGCACTCTGTGCTCGACGTGACCGCTCCCGGATTAAAAGTGTATTTATTACAATATGGATGTTCTAAAAAATGATGTAAAACGTTTTTCATTATGCTTGGCTTAGTAATCCTTCAAACTTCCCTAAATGAAAAAACTAATACATAAGAGCAGGGACGTAACTAACCGTACAAGTAAGCTCGAAGGTCAAACCGCAGCAAATACATTCTGCTGTCTACAGCTGATGGCAATAATATATAACAGTGATGAACTTTTTATCTTCCTAAAATTTTTTTTGATTATGGGTCTGGGTTTTGTCTTTCCTCTGAAAGAATAGCATTTTCGCTTTGAAAAGAAAACGCAATAAAAAAATCTCTCATCATGGGATTACAACAAATCGAATAAAACGTTTTTTACTTGGTTATAGTATCAAAGATAGCTAAATAATGAGGTTTTGAAATAGAAGCTTTTATTTCTGATGATGTAAAATCGCAGATAATATATATGTATATATTATTTCCGTGTAAATATGTATATTTTTTTTATGTCAGAAAGTATTTTGTTTTACTTCATTCTAGTAAATAAAATTTTTTAAATCTTTTATTTTGATATGCTCGAGCCCCTCTTATAGGTTTATCGCGCCCCCAGGGGGCGCGTCCCACAGTTTTAGAAACACTGCCTTTAGAGGATAGAGTAGAAGAAATTTTAAAGTTTCCTCAATCAACCCCCCATCACTCAATTACTCAATTTTCTTGGTATGTTTAATTACTATAGACGTTTTATTTGACAGGTTGCCCATATCCTTGCATCTTTAGTAAATTTTTTAAAATGCATCAGAAATAAAAAAAACGTCCAAAACGAAATGCCAAAATCAAGCCTGAAGAAGTTCTAGAATGGACGGACGTGGTTACTACAGCCTTTGAACTGGTGAAGTAAGCCCTTGCACATGCTACTTTGTTCCATTAACCCATGCTAAATGCATGTCTTAGCATTTGGGTTGATGCTTCAGATTTTGCTGTCGGTGGTACAATAGCTCAATATCATGAAAATGTCTGGCAAACACTTGCTTTTTTATCCATGAAGTTGTCTGCATTCCAAAACAACTGGTTTACAAATGACCGAGAACTCCTGGCCATTTACACAATGGTCAAAAGGTTTCGTCACATGTTGGAAGGAAGATAGTTTGTGTGTCTGTGGTTTACACTGATCATAAAC
Organism: Trichonephila clavipes; assembly: GCA_019973935.1. Lineage (NCBI taxonomy): Eukaryota > Metazoa > Arthropoda > Arachnida > Araneae > Nephilidae > Trichonephila > Trichonephila clavipes. The sequence continues at coordinate 546,514 of BMAU01000248.1, read as the reverse complement.
CTCCCATTTATGCATTTCAACAGAAAGCTGACACATGTAGTCCACGTCAACTTAGACACCTCTCTCTGGATTTTATATCCCAGTTCTCGACAAACATACAGCATGTTCCTGGAACCCAGAATTTAGTAGCAGACACATGATCTCGGATTGAAATTGATTCCATTTCCAAAGCAAGTTGTCTTGATTATAAGGACATTGCCGCAACCCAGCTGCTAGATGAGGAACTTAACATCTCCTTATGTGAATCCAACTCAACATCCTTAACACTAAAGGAACAATATTTTTCTCTGGAAGATATCACTCTTACTTGTGATGTTTCCACAAGTTTTTCGACCTTTCATTCCCAAGGATTACCACAGAATTGTTTTCCAACACCTGCATGGTCTTTCGCATCATGTAATTGCTGCCTTTACCAAAATGGTAACTCAACGTTTCGTTTTGACAAATATTAGGTGAGATATTAAAGCATGGGTTAACTCTTGACATCCTTGCCAAAGATCCAAGATCCATAGGCACATTAAAGCACCGGTCGGTACCTTTGTTTTACCCCTGATGCCAGATTTTCCCCAATTCACATTGATTTCATTCGCCCCTTTCCACCTTCTAATGGTCAAAGTTATTGCCTGACAATAGTTGACCGCTTTACAAGATGGATGGAAGTGCTCCCAACTGCTGATATGACTTCAGAAACCATTTGTAGAGCTTTGTTATCTGTTTAGATATCACGCTTTGGTTGCCCTGCTATTATAACAACAGACCAAGGTACAAACTTCGAATCAAGCATTTTCAGAGAGCTGAGTAACCTCGGCACAAACAGAATACGATGCTGTGCCTATCATCTGAAAACCAAAGAAAAGCTGAATTGTTGAAAGACTGCATCGCCATCGCAAGAGGGCCATCAAAGCACATGAGAATTCGTAGTGGAGTGAAATCATTCTAATTGTACTTCTCGGCATGTGTTCTGCTGTTAAAAAGGACATCAATGCCACTTGTGCAGAACTTGTCTATGGAACTACTCTCAGATTGCCATCTGATCTTTTTTCCACAGACAAGATTACCACCACCTGCAATCAAACCTATGTCTTATTTTTACGTGAGAAAACGAGAGCACTACAACGAATACCTACATCTGCTCATACGAAAAGCTCTGTGTTTGTGCCAATTAATTTAAAGAGCTGGTTATATGTTTTCTTGAGAGTTAATAGTGTCCAGCCACCACTCTCCCAAAATTATACACAACCTTATGAAGTAATTCGTCGTACTGACAAAGTGTTCACCATCCTCAAAAATGGAAAAAAAAACCCAGTTTCGTTTGATCGTGTAAAACCAGCTTATGTCTGAGACGACACCAGTGATATTCCTCTTACTGCAATATCAAAACAACAAGCTGATGAAACTGATTCACAATCAAAAGACAAAACTATGTGTCACGTAAATAAAACTGAATCGCAATCAAATGAGAAAACAGTTTCAAAAATTAGAAGTGTGGAAGCCATGTCAGATTTCCCAAAAATTCGGAACAATATATAACATAATATTTTTTTTCTTTACAGTTAAATTGCCATAAGCATAAATTTCTATGGAATTTACGGAAAGTTCTGCGGGCATCTGGGTTTCTAGGAACCCTTAATCCCGTATCTGACAGTCTGCTAGATGAAATGGCGTACGGTTGGATTTTCATGCTGGAGTTGTACTTCATGGCTATTGGACGAGTGGCGGCGGGCTAGTGGGTGAGGTTTGGAACTTGTCTTCTGAAAATTTTTTGGAGAAAAGATTTCGGCGAAGAGAGTCTTCTTATTGGTTGCTGGGAAGTGAGGATAATGGCTCAAACTGACTGCCCGGGGGGGAGTGTGTGTGATTGATGTGTTGTGACGTAATGTCCAGCAGGGGTGAAAAAAGAATTTAAAATTACGAGCAACCGGCGGGCTTACAAGGCGGTCACCCTCCTCTGCATTGACCGCGCTCGATGCTGCTTCAAAAATGAACGAGAGTGCCATGCGCTGAGTGCAGATATAATAATAATCACTTCCCCAATTTTAATCGCAGAAATAACAATTTTAACTTTAATACCATGAATAATAATAATAATTTTAATATCCAAACAACGCTGCAAATGACAATGCACTGTCTAATGCAGCTTTCCCAAATTCTTTGTAACGGCAATAATTTAAATACAAACCAACAATTAAATCCCAATCAAATGTACGCCCAAATAGAGGCAACGTGTAACAATATTAATAATGTATAGTTCATCCCCGATTGGTCTCAGTTTGTGTTCATGGAACGCAAACGGCTTACTAAGAAAAATTGCTGAACTACGTATTTTTATAGAGAAGATATTTTTCTCATACAAGAAACTCACCTGAGACCTTCTCACAACTTTAATATAGCGAACTACACCTGTCACAGAAATGACAGAATCTCCGATGGTCCGCGGACCGCAGGTGGAACTCTGATCCTAGTTAAAAACTCTCTCAAACACTACTGCCTCCCCACCCCTCCTCTTCGAGTTCTTGAAGCAACTAATATAATACTACTCCCCCCAAGCATGATCCCATTTCAATTACTTGAGTTTACATTTCTCCCTCTTCCGATGAAAATTTATTTACTATAGACATTGAGCACTTTATTCAAACAGCTAGTAATTGTATTCTCTTCGTAGATTTCAACGCAACTCATAATGCTTGGAATTGTAAAAATAATACTACCAGAGGAAGACACCTCTTTAATTTCGCTAATATGATCAACTTAAATATCGCTTTTCCCTCATTTCCTACTAGATTTGGTCACAATTCCGCTAACACCATTGACATCGCACTAATTAAAAACTTCTACTACCCCTTTACTATTAACTCCATCGACGACCTTTCCTCAGACCATAATCCGGTTTTCTTAAATTTTAACTTCAAACTTGCAGAAGCACCCCCAAATCCCAGAGCGGTCTCCACTGACTGGAACGTTTCAAAATTAATCTAAATAAAAATCTTTCTCTCTTTGATTTCCATCCTAATAATATTAACAACACTATCGACCTAGAACAAAAAATCACAGAGTTCACCGAGGCGGTCATTGATACTCATAGCCACGCCTCCCGACCAATAGAAACAGACCGAAGTAACTTCACTCCGCATAACATTAACCAGCTGATTAAAATCAAAAATTACTTCAGAAAACGTTATCATCAAACCCTCAATCCCATTTTCAAATCACATTATAACACAGCTCAATCTGATCTTAAAAAAAGAACTTAAAAAATATAATATCATCTGGCAAAAAAGACTCGAAGCTCTTAACACCGCAGACAATAGCCTTTGGCGCACGCAAAAATTTTTCAAAAATAAAAGACCAAAAATTCCACCTCTTAACTATGCTACTGGTACGGCAGTCACTGATCAGCAAAAAGCTAACCTTCTTGCAACTAACATTAAAAATAATTTTGTTGAAAACGATCGCGAAGATGATAGTTATAATCAAAATGATGAATTAATAAATACTACCGTTAATAATTTCCTTTCTACCCCCCAAATTCTTTCATCGAACCTGCTCTCCCGGATGAAATTATTCACTACATTAAACATGTCAATGCCAAAAAAGCCCCTGGTAAAGACTCTATAACTAACCGCATGTTAAAAAACTTTCCCATTAAACTAATCCTAATTTTAACAATCCTAATTAACAAAATCCTCAAATTCAACCACTTTCCAGATAACTGGAAAGAAGCCATTATTTTCCCCATTAATAAACCTGGCAAGGACCCTCATCTCGCATCCAGTTACAGACCAATATCTCTCCTTTCCACTATCGGTAAACTAACCGAATCTATTATTCTTCACAGACTAAAAAATTTTATCAATGAAAATAACATCCTCAATCCCAATCAGTATGGTTTCACTAACAAGCTCTCTACCCTTCACCCTCTTTTAAGACTAACCGAAAATATCTCTGAAGGTTTCCAGAAAAAGAAAAGCATGGGAGCAGTTTTTCTGGACATCCAGATGGATGGGATTGGATTAATGGACTCACTTTTAAGCTAATTACCTTTAAAATTCCACATCCACTGATTCATCTTATTCACTCATACCTCACTAATCGCTCCTTCAGAATCAGAATTAATGAGACTCTTTCCAATGAACACTCTGTTTCTGCAGGTTGTCCCCAAGGTTCCTTGCTCGATCCCTTGCTATTTAATCTCTACATCAACGATATCCCTGACTATTCACTCACTAAAATTAACCTTTACGCTGATGATACTGCCATTCACGCCACGTATAAAAAACTAGAAACAATTTCCTTCGCTTTAAACAAACACCTTCTACTCTTGCAAAATTTCTACGACAAATGGAAAATAAGTATTAATGTCGAAAAATCTACTGCCATTATTTTCACGAAAAAACAGTCACTCCTACCACCTATTTTCATGTACAACAAGCAAATCCCCTGGTCTCAGGAAGCCAAATATCTTGGAATTATTTTTGATACACACCTAACTTGGAAACCACACATTTATTACGTTCGCGACAAATTCCGGAAAATAATGTTAAAACTTTACCCCCTAATTGGCCGGAATTCATATTTAAGTATAGAAAACAAAGTGCTTCTCTATACAGCCGTTATGCGTCCCATCTTAGCTTATGCATGTCCAGTTTGGGGTTATGCCGCTAAAACAAATATTAATATACTTGATACCCTGCAAAATTCTTTAATACGTATGATCGTCAAAGCCATAAGATATATGTGTAATGACGACATACGTAATGCTCTTAAAATTAACAGTTTCAAATCTCATATTCAGAAGATTGCAATTAACTTTTTTAACGATTTAGAAGCAATTAATAATATCAATATGCAAAATTTATCACAATATACCCCTAATGACAAAACAAAGAGACCAAGAAGAATTCTTCTTTACTCCTATAATCCCCCGTAATTCTATTTTCTCGTGCAATTTTTATTGCACACCGTAATTACTAAAATGTCACTTTTTTAATTTTTGACAATATTTTTCTCCTGCTCTGCCCACTGGACGTGCTCCTCCCCATAATTTAAATCTCAGCCCCCGGGGCAGCCAATCGGAGTCAATGTTCACTGTACCCAGCATCCAATCAGAGAGCAATCTCTTAGCTCTCAGCCAAGCCAAAAAACTCAAAAACTTTCCACCCAGATGAAGAACCATAGCCACGCCACCCGGATTCCATCGCTCGACCAATCGCCATCATGCCACTCAGCAGAATGGAAAACACCACTTTTGCCATGCCCAGCATCATAGACTCTCACGATATGGGATTGAGGACTGTTTACAGTCCAGACGCCCGAAAGAAAACGCCTATTCAACCTACAAGTACAATGAATGAGAGTAGTTAAATAAAAAATATAACACAATGGACTAAATTCATGTGACGTCACGATCACATGATTCCAGTTCAGCTCTTGCGCACGTGCATGCGGCGTCATTTGTTTACATTACTATCTTGCTCTTAAACTTTAGTTAAGTATTCTTTTTTGACGTTCAGAAATGACATACTGTGCAGCATATGGATGCAATAACTCCAAAAAGAAAGACAATTGCAGAAACAAAACGTGCTTCCAATTTCCTTTAAAAAATGAAAATTTATTAAAAACATGGATAGCAAAGATTAGGCGGGAAAAATTCGTACCTTCTTATGCTTCTGTACTATGTTCGGATCATTTCGAAGAGGAATGTTTCGAATACCAAAATTTTACTAATCGCAGGCACTTAAAACCTGGATCAGTGCCAACAAATTTTGTGTTTACAAGAAGTCCATCTTTCCGAAGAATTCTGGAAAGATGTAAGAGCCCTCTACTTCTACTGAAATGTAAGTACTTCAAAATTTTTGCTAAGTTTAAGTCAAGTTTTTAAGTAAGTTACTTAGAAAATACTTCAATGGTTAAATATCTTAATAAACTTAAGTTTTACTTATGTTATAAACCTTCAAAATAAAGTAACAGAAGTAATTCTGTACTTTATATAAAACTAGCACTATATAGAGTATACTTTTAAATAACCATACATATTATATTAAAAGACAAGTATGTATACAAAGTTCACAGAAGATTATCTAATGTATTGTGTGCTGTTATTTTGCTTTCTCATTAAAAAAATAATAAAATACTTGTGATAATAATCTGTTTCTAAATTGATGGAATAATTTATTTTTAGCTCTATTAGTTTTTTTTATCGCCATCTATAAAGTACTTGATGATAAATTTAATCATTGATGATAAATTTAAATAAATAAATCATGTAAATAAAAATTAACAGTTTATAAAAACACGTCATAAAGTATTTGAATTAAAAATACTATGCCTTATAAGAAAAATTACTAACAATTTGGGAGAATCTTAATGTTTACACAATATTACTCCTTATTGAATTGAAGTTTTAAATGAAAAATTTACATTTCTTTTTCAAAATGGTTTGGCATTTCTTGTGTTTACTTTTAATGTGTTGGAATCAAATTAGAATTTACTCATAAATAGCAATACTTATAGAGTTACTAAAGCTTAATAATGCATATTCATTAAAATAGAAAACAATGAAATTGATATTCAATGCTACCCTAAAAAATAAGAATCAAATTATAAACTTATCACTAATAATGTAGCTATTAAAAAAATATAAATTAGCCCATTCACATTTCTTTTTATCTTTTGGGGAATCAACTTTTAATTAAATAACTATCAATGTTAATACATAGAATCCTATTTTGTATTTTAAAACAATGAGTTATATTAAAGCATAACAAAGTAAATAGTAATGCAATCATAATCGTTTTAAAAAAAAGTTCCTAAATTAAACCAAAATAATTTTTAACTGACCTGACAAGTTGTTCTGATTTGAACACATGGCTTGTACGTCACTTTCTTCTTCATTTCGGCTTTAACAAAGCCTTGAATAAAAAAATCATCATTCATTAAGAAATCAGGCTCAGTAAATGATATCTTGCTTACGAATTTATCGTCAAATAATTTTAATCCTTCTGATATATTTGCAGCAACACTTCGATTTCCAGTGGCACTGGAAAACTTCGCACTGTAGTTTAATATTTCGTGCCAATTGAAAGCTTTCAAAAGAAGCGGTTTCGAACCTATGCTATGGGCCATTCTGGTGAAAAAATATGAAATAAAGAACTACAAAATTAATTAATAACTAAAATAACTAAGAGCTATATCTAAGTGAATCAATAAATATAAATGAATATCTCAGCTAACACTAACGAAGCAGACGAATACTTAATTAGATAAATAAAGTAGAATAAAACAAAAATTATGTAAAAAGAGTTGTTAAAAATATTTCCTAACACACAAAAATATATATACTAGAATAATGCAAAAAATACAATGATATCACGTTTTTAATTAGATAAAATTAAGATACCAGAACGCCGTCAACAAACGCATAGGAAACCAATGGTATGAAATCGCACGTGCTGTTTATTGGCGTTGGAATCACGTGATTACTGACTGGCGCCAGTCTGTCCATGAAGTTACTTCATTGCAAAAAATAGTTAATGGTAAAAATAAGAGAATTATATAACAAAGTTTTTGAAAAGTGCAAGTTCCCAATCAGTTGAAACGTTTCGGGTAGAAAAATTAAACTGGACTGGGGTGGGGTGGGGGTGGGGGGAAATAAGCTCTGGCAGAGAAATAATACTGGAATTATTTCAACGTTAGTTTTAGCAAGCATAAATTTCAACACTTTATATTTCAAGTTTCATATGATTTTAACTGGTGCGAGTTATGTATTTTCAATCATTTTAATCTTTATCAATTGTTTATGTCTGTGCTTAAAAATTTAAAATTATATATGATCATCTCAAACGACTACAATTAATAGCACATGATTTAATGTTACAAATTGCTTTTGATAAAGGATATAGGTATCAGTAAGCTATAATTAGTAGTTTTAAATCGAACAATATTTTTCTCACTAATAACAGCAAATATTTTAGCAGACGATAATAAAATAGAGCTTACAAAATGGCACTAGTCTTAAATTGAATTAGTTTGTACTGATAATATATATTCAATATCTCTTTCAGAGAAGAAAACGTTTATTTACACTATACTTATTAATTAGTAAATAATCTATGAGTGAATTAACATTCGAGAAAAATTCCGGTTTTAATTTTTTAACACTTTGTACTAATAATGACTCATCTATTTTAGGCCCTTGCTTTCATTATTCTTTGATCGAAAACAGCCGGTAAAAAAGTTTTTAAAAAATGCTGACAAGGATCAATATTTCTAAAAAAAAGTGGTCATTAGTGTATTTTTGCTGTGACACAGAAGGGAAAATATTTTCCTTTATTAAGATAAAGCTGGCTGACCATTATGCTGCTGAGGCGGCTTCAAGTAAAAACCGATAAAAAACGATTTCGTAGTGTTTGTGGTACTTATCGTTTTCAACTTAAAAATTTTTTTGGAGTAATTTGGAGAATTCCATGGGAAATAGGTGAATATAGTAAAAATAGCCGTTACCCACCCACTTCACTCGGTATTTAACGATGTTGTATAAATGTAAACTGTTTACATATATATGAATTAATTATATCTCTCTCTAGCATTAAGAATTCGACTATATTGAAAAATAAGTTTATAGCTGTAACTCTCGCCTCTTGATATAAAAAGGGCATAAATTAAAATACCTAATTTATATTTAGATCTAAAATAGAAGTAGAAATATTTTTTGCGCTCACTTTTCAACCTAATCATCAAGTGGATTTTCTTCAACAAAGCAACTTTCAGTGGTACTTTACTCCATAAATTAAATATATGTGCTAAATTTCAAGTCTAAATCTAACAGAGCAAAAACGGAATTTTTATCATCAATACCTCGTTGAGAGCATTCTTAGCGGATTCCAATTCAACAAAAGAAGCATGCAAACCAAATTTTATTATTATAGTCTTAGCAGTTCAAAAACAGGAATTTTGTCTATCAATACGCCCCAATAACTCTCTTGCTTGTTAAATCCGCTCCCCTGAGTTGATTTCCGTAATATCCATTCTTAGTGGAACTCTTTTCAACTAAAGAAACGTGCTCAACAAATATGAAGTAAATGGGTTAAATTCAAAAACAGGAATTTTTCTATAACACGCCTTAATCCCTCGCAACCCCGCTCCTTTGGGGGTCAGTTTTCGCAAAACTCTTTGTAAAAGGAACTCTATTCCATGAACGGAACATACCATCTAATTTTCAAACAGGTGGGCCTATTAGTTAAAAAGCGGAAATATTCATCTATTACGCCCCTTAATCCCCTCAGTGACCCTTGGGGATCAATTTTGCCCAAAACTATTATGTAGCGGATCTTTGCGCCATGAAAGGAATCCTCTTACCAAATTTTAAGACTGTACGTCTAATATTTTAAAAATGGAAATAATTATCTACAACGCCCCTTAAGCCCCCGCAACGACACTTAGGAAACGATTTTCACAAAACCCATCTTATAGCAGATATCTACTCAATGAATGGAATCAGCTTACTCAATTTCAAAATTTTATGTCTAAAAGTTTAAAAATGGAAATAATTATCTATAACACCTCTTAAGCCCCCGTAACGCCCCTTGGCGTTCGATCTTTGCAAAATCCGTTCTTAGCTGATGTCTACTCCATGAAGGGAACTTACGAAATTTCAAATCTTTAGGTTTAATAGTTCCGGAGATATCGTGGTAGTCAGTGAGTCGCTTTTCTCCTTTATATATACAGTGGTGGCCAAAATTGTGGACACTTTTTTAAATTATTAGGTTTTTAAGTTTGTATGCTAATAGATAATTTTACGTTACACAAAATGCTAAGTATTTTATATCATTTTAAAGGCAATTTAATACTAAATTCAATTCAAAAAACAAAATTCAAGTATTTACAATGCATAAAAAGTTATGCTGCAATAACTGTCGATATACATTAGATACTGATGATAGCAGTGAGTATCAGAACTTAGTGAGGTTACCTTTAATCTTTATTACAGCTTCACATAAACGCTTCATTGAGCTGAAAATAGTTTTAAGATCTGCTTTAGTTATTAAATGATGACAGGAAACAATAATATCCTCAATTAGTTCCTTTTTATTTCATGGGTACCTCATTCGGACAAGATCTTTCAAATGGTGCCTCAAGTTTTCCATAGAATTGAGGTCAGGACTGTTTCCAGTCCAGAAGAACAACTCAGTGATCTTAGAACGGAATTAGTCTTTCAATTACTTTGCTGTGTGGCAAGAAGCGGAATCTTGCTGAAAAATAAATGAAGCATTGTTGGTAAATTCATTCCTGATGGAAAGCAGAAGTTTGGGTTCTAGAATGGTATCAATGTATTTTATGACATTCAGTGTCCCATCGATGATATAAAGGCGACTGATGCCATCTACTGATATTCATGACTAAGTGATAAAACTATGTGGTACTTTACAGTTGCCTGGATGCAGTCAGGATGTAGCATTTATGCTATTTTATATTTGAAGTTATCAGTATTGAATAACGATATTTTCGTTTTGTCCCTCTATATAACTTGGGACCCATAATCATTTGTCCAATTAATGTGTTCCATAGCACACATGCAATAATGCATGAATTCCTGCACTCGCAATAATGTTGATATTCCTGGCTTGTGCAATAAAGCATGTCTAATAAATAATTCGATTTCGTAGATAAATGCAAAGCAAATAAGCTTTTAAAGCTTAAAATGATATATGGTCAGTTTCTTCATAAGAATAAAAAATATAAAACGGAAATATAACAAAAAATTAAAACAATTTATTAACTATATTTTATGTACAGTTTTCGTTCAAAAATAACTTAAAACATTCAATTTCTTTTTCTTTTAACAGATTTAAGTCCTTTTTTGTCTCCTGAAAGGCATGTCGATCTGAAAATAATATAAAAATCATACGTTAACAAGATATTAAAGACAACTTATTCTTAAAAAAGTAATAATAAATATTTCATATAACATGATATCAATTTATCATTTGAGAATACATTTGTGTGTATGTATGTACATGTGTATATATGTGTCATACAAAAAATGAATTTTTATTATATATACCATGCAGAATATTGCTGAAAATATTCCCCATTAATGTCATTACTGAAATTGTGTATTGAAGTACTTTTTTTATTAAATTTTTTAACAATTTAAATACTTTCAAGCGGAAACGAAACTTTTTTGTTCATTTCCAGAATTTCAACGCAAATATTGGAATTTTTTTTATTGCGTTCGATGTAATTGCACGAAGTACATCTACAAAAATAGATAAAAAAAACCATGAAATATTTTGTCATTTTGTTCTTCCCTTTTTAATTTTCTCATTTGAGTGTCTGTATGTGCTCTTTCTAAACCCTTGTATATGTATTCTTGATGGATGTTTCCATTAAAATAATACCTATACATTTTTTTAGTGCTTAAAATCTTACGTGTCTAGTTTTTTAAAACCATTTACCATACTTAGGATGAAAAAGTTGAGAATTTGAACTTCTTTTATACATACAGAGTCAAACCCCATTTTAGCGAATTTATTGGGACCGAACATTTTGTTCATTAAATTGGGATTATCCTTTGGATAGGGGTCCAAACAAAGCACGATTTTTTTTTGCATTTACCTTTTAAAAATTCTATATAAGCAATTACTCACAAAATATCAATAGTTAGAAATTTTACACTTTTTATACAACAACTAAAAGTACTATTAGTGAATTATTACGTGCCAGTTAATTGGAAATTTTAAGATACTGACTGATAGAAAAATTTTTTCATCTCGAAAGAGTTCTTTTTTCGACTTTATGCAGAGAAAAAAAATATTGTGTCATTTACATCCTGTTGCATAGGATATGTTTTCAGTTTCCAGACAATCTACACTATTAAAATTCGATGGTAAACAAATGTATCTATCTATTTATGCTTGATGAGTTTATCTTCTCACGAACCGCACCACGCAGAAACTCGTCAAAGGTGTCAAAACACGGGGAATGATCAGAGTAAGCCACTTCGACCATTTATATTCCGATATTGCAGTTAGTTAAAAGGATGTTAATTAAAAAACTTAAAATGCATAATTGTTTTGCCCCTGTTATTTTTTTTATTCCACTGAGTGTCATTTCTATTTCAGTTGAGTGAGGTTTCGACTTCCCCACGGGTTTAAAAAGCCGTCTAATTCTTTTTATCACACTCAGGCAAAAAATAATTACAAAATCAGAAAGATCCTTTTTTCGCTATGATACGGTATAACTTTTTTTACAAAATAATGCTAGTTTATTTTTTACGATTGTTTCTAAAATGAGTCAAAATTGATACGTTTTCATGAAAATGACTTCTAAATCGTTCCATTTGAATTTTCTTTGGCGCTATTGAAATGATATTCTATGCTAAAAAGTTCATTCTTTTTTTCTTTTAGAAAAAAGCATTAAAAAACGCAACAGTTTTGATCAGAGTTCATTACCAATTTCTGTATCAAAATTACTATTCATCAGCTCCAACAAATCAACGGTTTCCTAACTTCAGTTGCACTGGTACGCAGTTCGTCATCAAATGTAACGTAATCGTTGAAATCTTAAGATATATTCCCCAACGTTGTTGAGTGAGATGAGATAAGAAGGGAGTTTCCTGTCCTATTTAAAACTCCCACAATAGATTACACTCATGTCGGTTAGATCTAATAACTCTATACACTTGGCATCTGAAATTTGTTTCTAGTAGAAAAATTTTTAAAAAAAAAGGATGTCACTTGAAAAAAAAATCTAATTTTTTTGTGGCACAAATTAATAAAAAAAACTCTTTTTCAGCTGTTAAAATAACTCGTTAATTCTTGGTTTATTATTCATTAAATAGGAGTTTTTACCTCTAATTTAATCCAGGAAAAAGAAAATTTCTTTAAATCGCAAAATTCGTCAAATAGGGGCTCGTTAAATCAAGGTCCGACTGTATATAATTTGATTCAAAGAATCCCAAAAGCTTCTTCGTAAATTTTGATTTGAAAGAAAACTAAAATCAATTTTACAAAAAGCAAAGGTTATCTCAAGATTGTACAACCAAAAAATTAGAACCAAGTAAAGAACTGTATCTTTCTTTAAACCAGTAATTGCTTACGTACTAAATTCAGTCGACTTTCACGACCGACGTATTTTTTCACGATCATTTCATGGTCGTCAGGAAGTGGATAAAGAGCCATTATATCAATTACAAAATACGCAAAAACTTTTCAGTTTCATAGATCATTACGATTAAACCTGATTATTGTTTACAACGGAAAGTTACATTGACACAAAAATAAACACTCATCAAGCAAGTTCCACTTATTTCCTCTACTGGTAAGAATTCTTGAAGAAAAATAATTAAACTAGAATGTGTCAGAAAGTGTTGTGTAAGCTATTATACAAGAGTTGCATTGAAGTTGTAAAATGAGTTATTGGAGATGCCTCACACACACAACCTCACAGTGTCGAGACATGAGCGAAAATTCATGCCGTCTTTGTGATCCATTTATATTTATTTAGATAACGCTTCCTTTATCCAATCAACAATTTTTGAAAGAAACACTTTTTTTTCGGTTGGAAATGTAGAGTAATAGAACAACTGGAATGTTATTCTGATTTTTTTGCCAATAAAGCCATGCATTTTTCTTTTTAAATGGGGGGAGATATTAAAGCCTCAATTAAGAAACACCGGTGAAGCAGTGTATTAGAACTTCAAAGAGGGTTCATAGATTATTTTCTTTTTCAAATTATTTTTCTCCTTTTAATGACTTTTTTCTATGAATTTTTCTTGTGTATAGTAATTATACTTTGACACTAAAGCTATGATACGACTTTAACCTCTTAAGTGCCACCGGCGTATATAAGCGTTTCACTCAGCCAGTGCGTTAATTGCCCTGGACGTTTTTTGCGTCTTTCCGAAGTACGATACGTTCTGCGCACTGCTGTCCATAACATTTTTTCGAAGGCTTTGGAATATAATAAAAGTATCTTGACAATGTTTGCGAAGAATTTGCTTATTTATTCCTTTTCTATACCCCCCAATATACAAACATGCTCGTCTGCTTGTTAAACGGTGGCATTGGGGAGAGAATCACGTAATTTTTAATCGGCAATTATTAGATTAATTATAAACTGTATAAATTATCAAGACATGTTAATTTTTGCGTATAATTTTATATGTGACAAGCCCATGGGGCATTGGTAATTATTAAAGTTGCTCTTAATTTAGTATTGTTAAATTAATTATAAAATATATTGCGCAATCCTGATATATTTATAAGCGTATTATATCAGTGTAGATGTGCACTTTAATTTTTATTATGTCAGAATTTATTTTGTTTGTTTACTTTCAATAAATTAATAATTTTTTAAAATAATCTTTTGTTTTTGACTTTTTATTAGGCTCGCGCCCCCTAGGTTATCATGCCTCCCTTTGGGGGGCACGCCCCACAGATTGAGAAACACTGAATTAAAGCAAAAGCTCTTGGTTTTAACGGTATAATAATGATAATTTGTTCTTCACAATTCTCTTATGTATAACTTTAGAGTTAAACTTCATATTCGACCACCATTTATTGATTATTTGCTCCTGTCAGGACAACTAATTGCTGGAAATGGTCTACTGCAGCGATACTCAACCTGCGGCCTACCGAGCCTTTTTAAGTGGCCCGTTGATGGCTCATTGCTCTCTGAGAAATTCACTTATGTAAGAGCATTGTATTAAAAATTTAATGGGAAATTCTTTGTCATGAAATCAAATATATCTATCCGGTAACAAAGACATGAAGTTTGTTATAATATTGGTAATCATATGAAACCGTTTACTGATCAAGATATTGTGAAGGAGTGTTTCTTAAATGCTTCTAATTTAATGTTAGTGACAAAAAAACACAATTTCGATACATTTTCCACATTTTAGATTTCCAATGTTATCTTAGTCTTTAAATCATTTCTCCCCCTCCCCTCCCCCATTTATCCTCATGTTGCGGCCCGCGTGAAATAGCTGACATATGCATGCGGCAGGAAAAAAGGTTGAGTACCCCATGTCTACTGAGTTAACACAACTTGTAACATATTTGCCCGAATATAAAATCTATTAAAAAATAAAGTTTTCCATTTTTCATCTTTACCATTAGTGTTTCTTTACCAAAATCTTTTCGATTTATATTTATATATCCTTGTAAATAAAAACGGTATAATTTGTATCAGCTGGAAATAATTTGCATAAATGATTGAAGATTCATAATTGAGCAGAAAAATATAACAACCCTACCAATTCCATTACCAATTTTGATTATAACACACATATTTTCTTATAACTGCGTTACATGCAATTTAACTTTGCAAAACAGTTGAAAGAAATTATTATTTTTCTCAAAGAGGGGGGGATGCTCCCTTTAAAGACCTTATATCATTTTACGGAATAACACATACAGGTAATTATGTCCCTATCATATATAATGACATATACGGTCTATTCGACATATACGGTCTATACGTAAAATCTTTGGTATTTATATTACCTCAATTGTGTGATAAATTCAAGCTTTGAATCTTAGAATCAAACTAAATTATATATTATAAAAGTTTATTATGATTCGAATGATATGATATAGAAAATGAAGACGTGGATAAAAATAGAACCATCGGTAGAATATTATGAGAAATCCTTTCGTAAGTAAACAGACCATTTTCTCAAAACGAATGGTCTATATAAGTTCGAAATATCGTTTACTGAAGAAAGATAATATCCTGCTTACCTAACTTAACCTCTGTAGTAGGCTTGTTCAAGCTCATCATGCAATTTGGGGTTGTAGATTCCCAATCCATGGGGTCCGTGGTACAATCCACTAGGGTAATGGACAACGACTTTCTTGACGGGGTAGTGGTGGCCTAAGAGAGCTGGGTGGTAATGTGACACGCTTTGCACTGGTACACCATGATAACTTTTGTGTGAGACAGCTACTGGGATTTCTTCGTAGTGGTGATCATCATGGACTTCGGGAAGTTCGTAAACTGAAGCACAGGCTAAGGCAGCCAGGGATAAAAGTACCTGAAGAGATAGAAAAGTGTTATATACATCTGAAAATGAAGTTAAGCAAGTGTTGTAGTTGGCCTCTCATATCTTCCCTTCCTTTTATCCAAACATAGAAAAAATTGGCTAAATTCACGTGACGTCAGGGGTGTAGCTACCACCGTATCAATGATACGGGGCCCCCAAGCTACAGGTGCCCAATAGGTATAAGCAAAAAATATTAAAATGTTAAATTCAAGGCCCCCTCATAGTCACCACGATAATGACAATCAAAAAAGAGTTGACGTTTTTTATAAATGCAATCAGAATCACTTTCGTTTTAAATAAATAGTTCATGTTTGTCAACAATAATAATACACATAAGTAAGCAAAATGCACTTGATTTAAAAGTATATGTATAAAATAAAAATATTTTTAATTTTAAAAAACTTTTGAGACAATTTTCTTTTCTTTTTTGTAATACTTAACTATGAAATTTTATCTAAATACATTATTTCACAAATAGAACAACAAGTACAAGTAAGTTTAATGCCAGTCTTAAATTCAACGGAGAACACGTGATTGTTTTTATCATATAACCGTCATGAATTTAGTCGATTGATAAATTCTTTCATTTCAATTCTTAGATAAATCATTTCTAGCTGTGCTAAATCACGTGGTTATAATGACGTATGTAAGTGATGACGTCGTAGTGTACCATTTGGCGTATACAATGTTTGCATTTGCAAATGGTTATTACAATGGTTTAATTGAAAATGGTTTTGAGCAAATTCTGATGTTATTTAAATTGAAGTATTTCTTGTTCTGTTGCACAATGCAATTTAGAACGGCTTCTATAGTTGATAGAGCCGATGGATTTTTTGAAGCATATTAGAACAGTGCTTCGCAAACTTTCAATAATGGCGCCCCCCTTTTCACTCATAATTTTTATTCCCCCCCTTATTATTCAATAATACCTTTCTAAAATCTTTTTGATTACGGTGTTATTAATAAAAAAAACTCTCATCATGGGATTACAGCAGCGTTTCTCAAACTGTGGGGCGCGAGCATATTGAAAAGTCGAAAACAAAAGGTTATTTAAAAAATTATTAATTTACTGAAAGTAAAAAAGCAAAATACTTTCTGATATAAAATATAGAATACACATTTACACTGACATAATACACTTATAAATGTATCAGTACTGTACAATGTAAAGGGTGTTTTTTTTAGAGGTATAGAAATTTAAATTGCAATAAAACAACGATGTATTATTCGATTGACATGAATTTTTTTTATTCGAAAGATAATCTTGTGGCATTACATTTTAAATATGATCAAGCAAGGCGTAGATTCGTCGAATGGGCCCAAACGAGATTGCCGTTGTTCCCGATTTTCATAAGCGAATTTTGTTTAGCGATGAAGCGCACTTCTGGTTGAATGGCTACGTCAACAAACAAAACTGCCGCATTTGGAGTGAAGCTAATCCACAAGTGTATGTCGAAACACCGTTACATGACTGACTGTTTGGTGCGCTTTATGGGCTGGTGGAATCCTTCTTCAAAAACGATGAAGGCCACAACGTTACAGTCAATGGTGATCGGTATAGAGCCATGATTACTAACTTTTTCATTCCTGAATTGAACAATCATGATGTCCAGGAGCTGTGGTTCCAACAAGACGGCGCAACATGTCACACAGCTCGTGCCACAATCGATTTATTGAAAGACACGTTTGGTGACCGCCTAATTTCACGTTTTGGACCTGTGAATTGGCCTCCGAGATCTTGTGATTTAACACCGCTAGACTATTTTCTGTGGGGCTATGTAAAGTCATTGGTCTATGCGGATAAGCCACAAACGCTTGACCATTTGGAAGACAACATTCGCCGTGTTATTGCCGATATACGGCCACAAATGTTGGAAAAAGTCATCGAAAATTGGACGTCCATATTGGACTACATCCGAGCCAGCCGTGGCAGTCCTATGCCAGAAATCATATTTAAAATGTAATGCCACAAGATTATCTTTCGAATAAAAAAAAAATCCATGTCAATCGAATAATACATCGTTGTTTTATTGCAATTTAAAGTTCTATACCTCTAAAAAAAACACCCTTTATATTTTATTATTAATTTAACAATACCAAGTTAAGAACAAGTTTCATAATTATCAGTGACCCCCCCATGGTTTTGTATTAACACTTATCTTGACAATTTGTGCGGTTTATGATTTCTTAACTGCCGATTAAAATTTACGCGATTCGCTCCCCAATACCACAGTTTACCACGTAAACGAGCGTATTTTGATGTTTTTTGGAGGGGGAGAAAAGAAATAAATAAGCAAATCTTCTAAAATAAATAAATTCTTCGCAAACATTATTAGGGTCCTTTTATAGCATTCCAAAGCCATCGGAATAATTTTATGGATAACACTGCACAGAAATATCGTTCTTTGGAAAGACGTATATATACGTCCAGAAACCTAATGCTTTGGCTGAGCCAGACGTTTTTATACGTCGGTGGCACATAAGAGGTTAAAGTCGAATTTAGCGTCAAAGTGTAGTATTATTGAATTCAATGCATTGTTATTGTATGGAGGGGAACGAGAGGAAAAAGATTATTGAATTTTGGGTCGCGTATATTGAGAAGCACTGGGTTACAGCAAATGAAATAAAAAAATTTTTATTTGGTTATATTATCAATGATTGCTAATAAGGTTTTGAAGTAGAAGCTTTTATTTTTGATGAGGTAATATCGCAGATGATAAATATAAATTATATTAGTGTAAATGTGTATTTTTTTTATTATGTCAGAAAGTATTTCGTTTTACTTCATTCCAGCAAATAATTTTTTTTAATCTTTTATTTTCGATATGCTCGCGCCCCACATTTTGAGAAACACTGTATTAGAAGATTGAGATTTTAGTTCCATTTTTAAGCATTAAGATGGATGAATAAAAAAAATATTTATTTTCAGAAAGTGGTCTGCATTTTAATTCATTTAAACAATTGAATTTTTGTCATGTACTAGATTCCAATAAAAAGAACAAAAAAAATCATCATTCTATGTAAAGGAAGTTTTTATAGACATTCTCTATGTCAGCAGTTCACATAAACTGTGGTCCCCAGTACCTTTCTAGGGGTCCGTAGAGTCTTTAATATAACGTTAAGATTTCCCTCTTTTATAAACTTTGAAAGGCCTCATGGAAAAATTGAAAGGGGTGTTCTATCCTAGACAAAATCTCTAAATTGTCCTTGAGGAAAAAACTGTACCAGGACATGTATAAAGCCCAGTGGCTGTGCAGTAGTGTATCACGCTTCCACGCCACAGATCCCTGATTCAAACCCCGGTCTGAGCAAAGTTGACTCAGCTTTTCATCTTTTCAGTGGGTCGATAAATGAGAACCAAGCTTGCTTGGGGACAAAACACTGGGGTTTTCGCTTCAGGCTGATTACCTGATCGAGACATCTGCACATCCCCCTTAGCGCCTAAGGTTACGTATTCCGAGATAGGCACAGTAGGCCTTGGCCTTCATGAGCCTCTATAAACCACTGAGTTCAGTTCAGAGCATGTATATTAAGTCGGGGACGGATGCTATAAATCTTGGAAGTCCACGGTGTCAGTCTGATATATGGAGGGCGTTTACGATCAAAAGTTTAAAAACCGTTTCTTTATTTTAATTTAAACGGATTAGTTAAATAGTTTATTGTAAGGAAATAATTTGCTTGAATGCAAGTAGAATCCTCATAAGTATTATTAGTGAAAAGTGCGGTGAAATTGTCGAATCCGGCACTTCTCCGCCAAATTTTGAAAAATCGCCAATTTGGCGTTTTTTTGCGTGTTGTTTTTCGGAGTTGCAACCCTACCACAACACGCAACGCCGGAGCGTGAAATTCCAGATGACGGAAGGAAAATCATTAAAAAATAGCATTTTAAAGTTTAGAAACTGAAATTCGCTGCAAAAATCAAATCAGGCATTTAAAAATGGAAATAATTTCACTTACCTTTAAAAAATGCTGCTTTTCCCGACATTTATGATGACGATGAGTTGCCTACTGAAATTATACCAGTGTGCTACTGCATTTTTCTGAGAGCACCTTCCAAAACATTTTTATTTTTGCATCACTAACAAAACGGTGCACGTGAATCCATATTACTCAATTCAAACCAAAACCCTTTCTTTACCCTTCTAAACATATGATGGGTATCCTCTTTCACACTGTACTGAATTTTGCAGCACCATTCAAAAACCATCATTCACTTTCTTACCCATTCTTTCTCTCAATTCCATACTTTTCCCACATTTTGGACATACATAGGATGATCCAATCAAACCTTCTTTCACACATGCACCATTCTAAAACAGCTTTCTTTCCAAGCACAGGCAACATGGCAAAAAAACCCTTTAACAATAGTAATCGTAATTTTTCATGCATTCATTCAAATTAATCCTAACAGCATCGCTGGACATAATGGCAATCTTTTGAAATTTATGTGGAGAAAGAAATAAAAATATTACCTGCAAAAAGTAATTCCCAAAACGAAGCCGAACAGCTGACCTAACCGGAGCAAAAGAAATAACCGTTTCCTGTGTAACGGATTTTTTAAAGAAAAAAAAAGCTTTCTGCTCATGCGCGAGAAAGACAGTTGAAGAATTAAACTGTTAAAATAAAAAAAAAAAAAAAACGAATTACGAATGCGCTAACTTGCCGCGATATCGTTAAAACTGTTAAAATTAAAGAAATCTGCGCATGTGCTCAATTTCGCCTTAAAAGCGACTTCTCCACTGGAAAACGAATTCAGAAGGTTTACCAGATTTGGCGCATTTATCGATTTGGCGAGAAAACACTTGGCGTGATAAGTGCCCGATTCGTCAAATCAACCAAAAGTGCAACCCTTCTTTTGAAAGAATTTCCCAACAATAATAAATTAAATAAATACAAAAATAAGGAAACAAATTTGTTGATTAAAAGATGAATTTTTTTCACATGTGTAGAAAGAAAAAAAAGCACATTAGCATAAAACTTTTGTGTAGAAAATAATCGAAATGGACTTATAATATTGGACTTATAAAGGCATGAGTTTGAGCCTAGTACCTCTGATCGCTGGTGTGGTGTGATAGTTAGGAGAGAGGGGTGCTAGCTCAGGTGTCGTTCTCGTCACTTGACCATGGCTCAAAATTACGAGGTCCGTCACCAAAAGACCTCGCGTGTCTAACAATACGACGTTAATATTCACTCACTTTCATTTCGCATCCCTCTTAAATCTCGCCTGCGTTGCTGGTATTTTCCATTTTTTGTTAATTCCCAGATGGAAAATCTTTCCGTTTTAAGCGATTTTCGTTTCGTGTTAAGAGAAAAATACATGAAAATACATAGTTGTTTGTATTATTTCGTGTCAACCAATATTTCGCGTTAAGCGTTTTTGCGTTAAACGTATTTCGCTGCATATGATTATTGAAGAGGTTTTCGAGCCTTTTGGGTGACTGCCAACCGAGGTTTCGTGAACTTTTTCA
Source organism: Trichonephila clavipes (assembly GCA_019973935.1). NCBI lineage: Eukaryota > Metazoa > Arthropoda > Arachnida > Araneae > Nephilidae > Trichonephila > Trichonephila clavipes. The sequence continues at coordinate 525,001 of BMAU01000248.1, read as the reverse complement.
GAGTATTGTTTCTATCGAATTGTGAATTTGAATCTTGGTGCTACATGAGTTTCTATTTTTCCTAGCTTCCACTACGTTACTTCAACATCTCAGTAAACTATTATTGAATAATGACAAAATCATAATTATTTCCTTATCATTGGACAACGCATCGAAACATCGTCCAAATTTATAATAAAAAGAGCTGCAAAGATTCTATACCCGGAAAAGAAAACGAATGCTTATACAATAATTTTCTCTTGTTTTTTACTGGTAAGAAAAAGAGAGAACAAAATTAAAACCAACAATCCAGGGAATTTAACCAGTTTCACATGACAAGCTCTCTAAAACTGTAGAAAGAACTTTTGGAGAAGTATCTCATAGTTTCGATCTACAATGAAATGATATAGAAGATTTTCAAGTTTTATACCTATTTTCCAAAAAATTCCACATCACTTTTCAGAAGCAAGCATTGAACTTCATCCACCGACTGCACTAGCCAAATTGTGCTGGTGCTACTAGTAAGTTAAAGTAGGTTGAACTTCCCAGGAGACTGGATCGATGACTCTATCCTCCGCTCCCTATCTTGAAACTACGATATTGCTGGTGTTGTTAGCTTGACTTGTTAGAGGAGGAGTGGCTTCATTAAGGCAAGGACCAATGAGGTAGCTGGTTTCGGCTATTGGAATTGAGCATTGCTATTGATTGTAGAATAAGCTTGCTGCTGGTGCTACTAAAGACTTGCTACGTAGAAGAATTGATGAATGTTAAATCTATAGAGGTTCAAAGTACTCACGTTCGCAAGATCTGGAAGTTTAGTGTGGGGGTTCTAGCTCAGATGTCTCTGTCGTCACTTGATCGTTGTTCAAAATCACAAGGTCAGTCACCAATAGCCCTAGTGTTGTTTCTAACGCGATTTTAATACAAAATCTGTAAATTCATCTAAGATTTTTTGACTCATCTTTTTTTAACTAAGACTTTCCCATGGAATACCTCAAACTGTGACTAAACATAAGCAAGATTCACACACATGTATGTGTGTGCATATATATGTGTATGTGTGTGCATATATATGTGTATGTATGTGTATATATATGTGTATGCATGTGTATATATATATATATGTGTGTATGTATGTGTATATATATGTGTATGTATGTCTATATATAGTATAGAGATATGTATGTATATACATTTGTGTATGTAGTACATGGGTATGTATGCGTATTTATATGTGTATATAGTATATGGTATGTATGTGTATATATACGTGTATGTATATGTCTATGTCTATGGACAGGGATGTCTTAAGGCAAGGAGGGCTTCCCCCTCTGTTGGGGGCCCCGTTTTTTTCTCAACTTTAACTTAATAAGATCATGATCCGGACAATTTTAAAAGTCAAATACTGTTCCCATACATATCCAAAAAACAGGGAATTTCAAACTGCATGTCAACTGGCAAAAGTGGTAAGACTGTATTATTATGTGATGCTCGTTGCCCATGTCTAGGTCTAGACCTAATATCATAAAAAATCATACAGCTAATTTTGTTTAAATGCGGCCATCGGTCGAGCCGGGATTTTTTTTTAATTAATTTATTTGCAAAACTCCTGATGCTCTACATTGCATAACGTGAGGCTTACAGATGTAAGTGACATTGAGATTTAAGTCGTGCGCATTTATTTGTTACAAATAACCGTTTGAACGAGTATTTTACAATGGCTGCCTATACTTTTAAGAATTTTAGGTAGGGCTTATTTTTGCATGGGAGCCCAGGGCCTAAAAAAAATCTGAACTCTGAGCGCAGGACCTCAAAGAGTCCTTAGACGTCCCTGTATATGGATAAATAAATAAATATATATATATAATGCTTCGTCGAAAAATAATTGCATTTTGTTAACTAATATGTTTATGGCGTAATCGGGCAAAAATGGAAGAGAAATCTTGGTTATACATCTTCCTTTATTATTTTATGCAGAATATATTAACACGTAGCATGTAATACGCACACAAAACTAATACATTAAGACACACACGATCTGTTTCTATTGCTATTTCCAGGCAGCGTAATACTTTCACCGCGAGGTACGAGATCATTTGTCTTCCAGGATCTACAAGCGAATCATTGTGGTGAGAATTGTTATGGATTATTATTTTTCTGATTATTACTTTTCAAATAATAATCAGAGCAGACTCTTAGCGCAGAGGGTGGGACAAAAACACGCCATTGCCTCGATGAAAGTGTTAAATATTGCAGAAAATTCTAGTTTTAATTCAAAATGATGCCAACCGGAAGTATGTAACTCCTAATTTGATTATTACGTGAGTTCAGGAGGGCTCAGGACCATTATAGATTAAAAAGCTCTCAAGGTAAGATTAACGTGAATTATTACATTTTTAGTTTAACATAAATTATTACATATATGTATATATATTTATTTATCTATCTATATTGGGGTCGACAACCTACGGCGCGCGTGCCACATGTGGCACGTGGTATGATTCTTAGTGGCACTCTGCCTGACTCTACAAATATGTTAATTTTTGAGTGAATGGAAGATAAATTTGTAATGGTCCTTATTTGACAAACATCTTCAGAATTATGGACATTTAAGGAATTATGAAAAAATTCGAAAGATAACTCGAAAGATATATTAACAGCTGTTTTGTAAATTATTGAATGTCATTGCTGGAGAGATTTAGCTGTTTGAAAAGAGAACATTGCATAAACTCTGCTTTCCAGTTTTGGTTATACATATCTAAGTAAAAAAATCTTTCCTCATACGAAAAAGATTTCAAGTCTGCAAGGAAAGTGTTTCACAACTGAAAGCTCAGAATCGTCTCAGATCGAAAGTCACGCATTATATACCTGATTTTGCAATACGAAAGTGTGTACATCGGTTATTTAAGTATAATGAAGTGAAATACTTCTACTCTATGTTGTCTATTTCTTATTTCAATAAATATGTTTAAAAGTACATAACATATGTGCAATTTTGTTTTTAATTTTTGTTGAAGAAATAGTTATATTTTATGTTGTTTATTTTTATAGTAAGAAATATCTTTAAATGTTGCAAAATTAATTTATAATTATAAACTGTAAATCTTAATTATTGAGCTCTATTCTCAAATTTTGCATGCATTACAATGGGAATCCAATTGTTTCAAAAATGTCCTACCGTTTTGCACGCTGAATCCTATTGGTAGATTGGTTTGGCACGCCACAGCTAAAACGTTGTGAGATAGAGAGAGCCCCTGATCCTATATATATATATTATGAGACATCCCTGTGTGAAGGCCATGGCACCAACTTTGGAGTAAAATATAATTGTAAATTCAAAAATCTTCGTTTGCAAAATGAACGCAAGTGTCAACTGGGTCACTGAAATGCAACATAGGGGTAAAGCAGATGTTTTAAGATATACCTGATTATAAGAATATAATTACAACGTGAATCCAAAGAAGATGTAATAAGGTTATAGAAAAACTTTGGTTCAATAAATTAAACGTGACAGGAACAAATTTTTCCTTCCAATTCCTCTCTCTCTCTCTCTGTCAGAAATATTTTTTACTTTTATTAAAAAGTCTAAAATCTCGTCAAATGTTAAAAGCGAAAATTATTTTCCGAACTATTTAAATTTCGAATTTATTTATCTTTCTCATTGAATAATTTTCAACAGAAAGATATCCTTTAGAGCATAGGTTCCCAACCTTTTTTGAACTGGTGCCCCCTTTTCTAGTGAATATTTCGCGGTCACTCCTCCCCCAAGAGAAATACATAATACGTGGTGAAAGCAAGAATTAATTTTAAAATAATGTTCTATTATACTAATAGAACATATTTTTTTAATTAAATTTTTTTTCTAATCCTCCCCATTTTTTTTACTTGCGAATCTGAAATAGCTATTGCCACAAATATATTTAAATATACGTAATATTATGTATTTTAATTTTAGATAGGATACTGTTGGAATTGAAACGCTGTTGAATTTCTTCTTTATTTAAAAGAGTGGAATAAAAGTTTTAGCTTACCTGTTATAAAGAAGATTTTGATGATATGAAGTAATTCACAATAAACTTTTGCTTTCAAAATAAAATTAAAAATGACAGTTTTTTTCAACCAATAAAGAATCACACGTTAATTCCAACTGCTCCCAGACTTAGACAACATGTACATATAGAAATTAGAATTTACTACATCATTCAATTTATTGTAGGTCTAAATGTAATGTATTCTTTAAGTTTTTCATCCACTTCCCAAACTACCGAAGTATGTGAATTTTTGTACACGTGATAGAAATGATTTAAATACATACGATCAACATACGGTAACCAATATTAATGTTTACTTTTGTTAGTACATAATCTGAGTTTTCTTTTTTTTTTTTTAGTCTTTTTTTTCCCGACTATATTTGGTTAATCTGTCGAAGCCCCTTCATGCCATCTCAACACCCTTTAATTTTCTCTAGTCTTTTACTGCCCCCTTGAAAGCCTCAAACGCCCACGTTGAGAACCTATACTTTAGAGAAATATAATTTGTTCCTAATTATTTTATTTTCCGTAAACCATCCTTTTCTATTACATTTATTAAATTGTTGTAACAGAAAGATATCCTTAGTTGTGATCGATTGATGAATGATTTACTTCTATACCTTTTATAAGCAATAGAATAGATTTTAACAGTGGACCTTATAGTTTTAAACTACGGCCATGTGATAGGGACGCTACGTGATCCGGCATCCTGTTCTACAAACTTCCACACTACGCAAACATATTGACTAGCTTAAGGCGTTAAATACTCAATTGCGTAACTGATGTTAAATTATATTTCTAGATGCAAGAGAGGCCCAAACACGATACCGATCAGTGAATTGTTTGAAAAAGTGTTCTATAATGAAGTGTTTTATGCAGGAATGTCAAGACTTTTTGAGGCCCTAGATCAATACGCAAAAGTAGGCCCTGGGTCCCCACACAAATGTAAGCCAAGCATATGATCCTTAAAAGTAGACAGTACATAGCATACAATGTCGAATACTCGCGCAAACAGTAACACGTAATAAATAAATGTGTGCATGACTTACAATCGCACAAACCGGCTAGACCGAATGCTGCCTTTTGACTGAATGAGTAATGATGATGCATAGTGGTAACCTAAGCCTATACATGGTTGAGATATCGTCCGAAATTCCCAGTTTTTCAGAGAATACAACAGGAAAAAACAAACCAAGGAAATTGACCGTGGAAATTATTCGAATCATTATCTTATTAAGCCTGAATCGAGTACGAAACGAGGCCCCCATTGTGGCCGAGGCCCTGGGCCCAGTTAGCCTATGCTTTAAGACGTCCCTGGTTTTATATTATATTCGTAACAATAAGAAAAAAATATACAATGAATGCACACAAAAAAAAACTTTAATTTTTTTCAACCAATAAAATATGCTAATTACACAATTATTTTCGTTATTATATGTGAGGATTATAGTTTTATACAACTTAAGAACTAAAGCTCATTAAATTTGATTTGAAAAAAAAATCAATTTTGTTATAAAAATGTTTTTCATTGAATTTACTGGTTATAATAATATTAACCTATTATAGTGATCTGACATTTCATTGAGAATTAGGTATTTAAATACAAACAATTCATGAAATGGTTTCTCAATGGTTTTTATTTGCATGCTTCTGAGAGTTGCATCTTGAATGAATATCTTAATGACGATAGTCATTAATTTAAATACAATCAGCCCTCGATTTAACGAACACCTGTTAAGCGAATTTCACGATTTAACGAATTTTTCTCTTTCTCCACATTTAAAACGAAGGCACTCCGCACTCTTTCATTTAACGAATAAGTTTATTATGATTATATCAGAAAGAAATCGGTTCATTTTCAAATGACATATTATTTTTGTCTGAAACAGAAAAAGACTTTTATTGAAAGCAACGAATTTCGACACTGCAAAGATGCAGACCATTATTAGACTTTACAGGTGCAGATGACTCATGAGTGTAACCTATCGTGGGAGTTTCAAATAGGACAGGAAATTCCTTTCTTATCTCATTTCACTCCATAGCACCAGGGAAATAGAAAGATTTTAGCGGTTATGATGCATTTGATGACGGACTGTTTACCTGTGCGACTGAAGCTGAGGAAATTGTTGATTTATCGGAGCCAATGAATAGCAAATCTAATGCAGAAATTGATAATGAAACTCCTATCAAAACTGTTACAGTGTTTGGAAACATTAAAAACATTTTCCCTCCAGCAGAATGTAAATGACGCAGTATTTTTTTCTCTTCATAAAGTCGAAAAAGAAATCTTTCACATCCTGAATCAAAAAGATTATCGAACAACTATCAGTCAGTATTTTAAAAATTCCAATTATCTGGTGCGTGATAATACACAAATAGTATTTTTAGATGTCGAATAAAAGGTTTTGTAGTTTCTAGCTATGGATATATTTTTGTGTTGTTGCTTATTATAGAATTTCCAAAAGGTAAAAGTTAATACTTTGTTTGGACCCCGAAATAACGAACAAAATGGTCGGCTCAAATAAATTCGTTAAATCGGGGTTCAATTGTAATTATTTTAACACTGTATTCTTTTACATTTTCGATTACTAATTGACTATATGAGGAGAAGTTTTACAAGCACAGTTACAGGTCGAACTAATTCTGGCACGTGTAGAGACTGATTAATAATTAGAAATATTTGACAATACACTTGTATGTCTATTCTTCTAATAAATTATCATTGATATATTGCATTTTTGAAACACCTTATTTTAATTCGTAAAATAAATTAAAGGTGGAGCACATGATGGTCCACACCCTTTTCAAATTAACACACCCTACTTATTGGATGCAAGAATACCATTAAAAGAAATTTGATGTAAACATGTGATTTTGAACTCCCTATGGTGTTTCTTAGCTCGCCTTATGTTTAATTAGAAACATTGTTATCAAAGCGTTTGCAGTCAACTGTGTGTGTGTGTGTATCCACACCTTCTAAAAGACCTCTTTTATTTAAAAAAAATAGAAAATTGGAAACAGTTATTACGAAATAATGTTTCTAGTATAAAGGAATCTAGGCTGCGGTGAACCTAGTTGTTAGAATAACAAATTCATAACCATTGAATAGAAAAAAGGTAAGGAAATATTCCTTTCACAAATCATCGTATAGTAATACTTATGCACTTTAAAAGTGTGGAACTCGAAGTCTTCAATGGAATAAACTTATGTGATGTCATAGTCGCATCATAATGATAGCCACGTGTATCTCTTCAATCAGTTCAAAGTGGCCGCGGTAGCCGAGTGGTATAGGTATCGGATAGTGGTTTGCCTTGTCACGAGTTCGAGCCCAATACCACTAAAGACCCGCCGTGTAGGGCAGCGATGCACGTTAAATCTGTCGAGAGATGAAACGCCCTCCCGTTGGTGTGGTAGGAGAGGTGGTGCCAGCTCAGGTGTCGTCCACGTCACTTGACCGTGGTTCAAAATTACGTGGTCCGTCGCCAAAAGCCCTCGTGTAGCTGAACAGTGCGACGTTATTATTCAATCAATCAATCAATCAGTTCAAAAACTCATGTGACGTCATAGTCACACGATAAAAGCAATCATGTATTTTCAGCTAATCGGTTCATGCACTTCGTTGTTGCCAACTTTTGCTCTTTGCAGAAAACTTTCTCTAAAAAAGTCTATACTTGTCAACAATAATTCCGTGCATAGATATACAAAATATATTTTATTCAAAAGTACATGCATAAAGTAAAATTTTTTTTTAACCTTTAATATTTTTTAGAATTTTTTTTTATAGCATTCGAACATGTTCACCCAATTATTAAATTTGAAATTTTATCTAAGTTTTACAAGTAGAACGACAAGTACAGTTAGTTTAATATCTGTTTTGAATTCAGTGGAGAACACGTGCTTGTCTTTATCATGTGACCGTCATGAATTGAGCCGATGAAACTTATGATTGTGGAGTGAAGGATGCCAAGTTAGATTTCAACCATGTCATCTGACCATGAATCAAAATTAAGGAACATATTGACTATGCGCCTAACAGACTTTCATGGATTTATAATGGATTGCTATAAATGTTTCAGCAAGTAAAAAGAGTTATCTTTTTTTTTCAAAATTTAAATGATCTTTTTAGCTAATTAAAACAATTAGATTTTACAAAAACCAAAATACTTAAAGAGTTCGCACTAATACTTACAAACACGGAATATATATACAGTGGAACACAAAAGTGTTCGTACACTTGCAAATTCTTATAAAATTTAATGTTTTCGACTAATAAAAATTAATATATTATAATTGTATTTTTTATGATATCTGCAACTTGTTCTTGATGGAATGACATAATTAATTTTTTAAAGATAATACAACTATTTTTTTAAAAAATTAATAATCGAAAAGCTACTCAAAAATTACGCCAGAAAAGTTTTCGTACACTTAACAAAAATCTCAACTTAGCTTTATATATCGTATTTCTTTCTTAATTTAGTACTTAGTAGGATATCTTTTAGTGTCCACAACAACTTTTAAGCGTCTTGGTATGGATTTAATCAGTTTTTTTTTCTAATTTCTGCATCGTTTCCCTCCGTTCTTCTGTGATTATTGTTTTTACTTCACTTTTTGTGTTTATTTGTCGTGTTTTCTTTTTTTTACATCAACATCTCACCAAATATGTTCTACTGGGATAAATAAAGTGATTGAGGAGGTGTTTTCATAGTTAGGGGACAGTTATAGAGACACCAGGGGCGTACATTGAGAGCAGTGCGCTTGGCGTCATTACCCTTTAACAAATGAACCCATTTCCATTATCCAAATTTTGGGCGGATAATTTAAAATTTATAGTTAAAATATTTAGGTAGAGCTCATGATTCACAATATCAACAAAAAATACCAAATTACCTAATTCTGAGGCCAATTTACACCTCCACGCCAGAACACCTTCACTTCAATGCTGAAGCATGGAGGAGGAGGAGCTCTTGTTCCACATAAATTCATGGGATTAAACTCCTTATTTTTTCGTTTTCAAGCTATTATAGGCCCATCGGAACCAAAAATGTTGAATTATCTGCCATCCCAATCAATTTGCTGTCAATTTTGAATTTTCTGAAACTTAATCCTAAGAATCTAGTTGGATCAGTAAAGCATGGAAGCAGAAGTGTTTTTGCGTAGGGATGTAAATCGGCCACATAATTAGGTAATTTAGTATTTTTTTGTTGATATTGTGAATCATGAGCTCTATTTAAATATTTTAAAGATAAATTTTAAGTTATCCGCCCAAAATTCGGATATTGAAAACGACTTCATTTTCTAACAGAATGACGCCAAATGCACTGCTCTCAATGTACGCCACTGGTGTCTCTATAACTGTCTCCAAATTATGAAAACACCTCTTCAATCCCTTTATTTAACCCAGTAGAACATATTTGGTGAGATTTTAATGTAAAAAAGAAAACATGACAAATAAACACAAAATGTGAAATAAAAACAATCACAGAAGAATGGAGGAAAATCGATGCAGAAAGTACAAAAACTCATTAAATCTATACCAAGATGCTTAAAAGTGGTTGGTCACACTAAAACCTATCCTACGAAGTACTAAATTAAGAAAGAAATACAATATTTAAAGCTAAGTTGAGATTTTTGTTAAGTGTACGAAGACTTTTGTGGCGTAATTTTTGAGTAGCTTTTCGATTATTAATTTTTTTAAAAAATAGTTACGCTATTTTAAAAAAATTAATTATGTCCTTCCATTAAGAACAAGTTGAAGATATCATAAAAAATTACAATTACAATACATTAATTTTTATTAGTCGAAAACATTAAATTTTATAAGAAATTGCAAGTGTACGAACACTTTTGTGGTCCACTGTATATATATATTAATATTTGTATATCACATTACTTAGAGTGTGTAGTGCTGTTCAAAGTATAATCCGCAAATTTACACAGTGAAAATCCTATTTCACTGTGAGAAATGGCTTAGTAAAGGCAGTAACGTAACGGAGGCCTACATGCAGTGTAAGTTTTGGGACCCTGAGCAGTATTTGGCATCAATCAGGCTTTAGTCCTCCTAGATTCCCCCCCGCGATGTGGTGGTTGGGGGGGGGGTATACGTTACACCACTGGGTGAATGGAACTAAGCCTCTACATATGTAGAAATCAGGACAATAAAGTAACAATTTGTAAGATGTTAAATTTCACGGACTTATATGAGGCCCATAACCATAATGTTTACAATCAAAATATATCCCTTCTCAAGAAAAAGAATTTCCAGATTTTCTATTAGAAGCCCCTTTCAAAGATCCAAAAGAATTGTTTTTATTGATATAAACAAAATAAAACATTTATTTTTATTAAAATTGAAAGAAAACTGAAAATTATCACAGATAAAACTCTTCTGTGATGCAATTAATAATTTAGTATACATATAAAATAAAATTTTCATAGACCAGTATTATTTAAATGTGCACAGTAGAAATAGGATTCTTCTTCATTTAAAAACCCGAGTTATTGTAACTTTTTAATATGTTTTGTAATTTTTAATAATGCTTAGTTTATATATATTGCTTAAACACGGTATAAATAAGTGTCAATTATGAAATTTTTTCTTACATTTGGAAATGTAGCTGCAAATCTTTGGTGAAACATTTTTTTTTTTTTTTTTTTTATTTTCCAGATATACGACTGAGCTGCCCCCTATTTTGTAATTTTTAATTCTTAACTCTAATCTAAAGCTGACAGAAAGAAAAAAATGCATTGATAAAATAAAAGCTGTTATTATATACAAAAGGCTGTTAAAAAACAGTTTTCAGCTTTTCAGTAATTCTTTATATTCGAAGAAAAAAATTGAAAACGGTTAGTATCACTTAATATGAATAACGCTATTTAAGCTTTTTAAGTTTTCGTATATTATCAAATATTTTTCACAGCTGTAAATGCGTTTCATACAAAAAAAATTAAAGAATAATAAACTCTAAATCATGCATTTTTACTTCATCTTTATGCGATTAACAAGAGTGCAATAAAATATTTTGGAAGCAGATTTTTTTTGTTCCACCTCCCTTCTTAAAGTTATTTTTTTATAATTATAATAAGTTTATATTAAACTCTTTTATTTTTGTAGATAGAAAATCAAATTCCAATTAAAAAACTTTAAAGCAAAAATTTTAATTATCAGACGATTTTTCATGAGTGCTATTTGAATGCAAAATTCTCTGTTAAAACAATTTTGAGATTAAAAATTGACTTAAAATATTTTTTAATCATTAATTCTGGAACAAATTATGATTTTTAAATTTTTTTGGTGAAGAAAAAATTTTTTACTTGTTATTCTCTATGTAACTTTCTCTTTTTTTTATTTGAAAATTCTTCAGCATTAATAGAGATTATTAGACTTCTTAACTTAAGCGAACTTTTATAAAGAACCTCAAAGCAATTTGGTAAAGATTATTGAACAAGCAAGAGATATAAGTTCAAATATTAAAAAAATAAAAGATAAAGAAAAATATTAATATATGAAAAATATAAAATACATTATGAAAACTATATTATTTTCCAAAATATGTATCTTACACTTTAGCAAGAAAAATATTTCCAGAATAATTAATTCTCAAGTAGAAATTTGATAAAAATTTATGAAATTTCTTTGAAAACGAGAAATGTTTGTTATTGATAATTTATGAACAGTTTTTGATAATTATGTTACATAAGTTATAAGGTGAAGAAAGTTACAAGGTATTTTTATTTAACTTCTTGCTTAGATTGTTTATATTTGTATTTCTCAAAAGATAATTATGCTTATTGTTGTAAATGATGTACTACTGTCATTGAAATTATATAATGTACAAGTAAGTGAAAATTTAAGAAATATAAATAACCAAGAAAATCTTATAAAAGTTAAGAATAAGTTGGATTTTGAATCGAGTTTGGATTTTTTAAGAAATAAATCAGTTTTTATCAGCATTTTAGTAGATTTAACTAAAATAAAATGTTATAAACGTACTAAAATGTATCATTTAATAAAAGTAATGTATATTTTGTGATATTTCTTTTTTATATTATTTTTTTAAGTTTAGAATATTTTAGATGTTTGCTTATAAGACGATGTTTATTTATAAATTATTATTTATGTTTAATTATATTTTAGATATGAGCTTATAAGATGATATTTACTTATAAATTATTATTTATGTTTAGTACGAGTTTTAGATATGAGCTTATAAGACCTTGAAATAATATCTATTTTATCATTTTCTAAGTAAAAATAAATAATAAGATTTTAAGAAAATATTTATAAGAAGATATTTATTTATAAATTATTATTTATGTTTTGAATATTTTAGATATTGGCTTATAAGACGATGTTTATTTAGAAATTATTATTTATGTTTATTATATTTTAGATATTGGCTTATAAGAGACGATGTTTATTTAGAAATTATTATTTATGTTTATTATATTTTAGATATGAGCTTATGACTCGATATTTATCTGTAAATTATTATTCATGTTTAGAACACATTTTAGATATTTGCTTATAAGACGATATTTATATATAAATTATTATTTATGTTTAGTATATTTTAGATGTGAGCTTATAAAACCTTAGAATAATATCTGTTTTAGCATTTTTCTAAATAAAAATAAATTATAAAATCTTAAACTTTCCACTCTAAACTATGTCTGCAAATAAAAAAAAATATGTGAAGCAGCAGAGCTCTAATCTTTATCTAACGGAAAATTATACTTACCAACACCTTCATGTTCTTGCTCAAAATAGAAAGTAATATCCAACGAGCCTTTCCGTTTATTTGAATATTAATAACCCTAGCGGTGAGATTTGATTCCTTTATACATGGTCAGCGCAGAGCCGTGGGGCATTGGCACACCACGCCTCGCGACTGACCTGACCATGACTGACCCTCATATGGAATAACCACCTGTGACTGAGTGGGAACATCCTGCTGTGTTGCCCAATCACCTTTTCAGATGATCTGGACTGGTAACCAGGTTATGAGAACCCTTTGGAGAAGTGCTCTAAGGATGAAGGGGAAAGTGAAGGTTAATAGGCGATGGGTAAGCCCAGTGGCGTAAGTGGCGGATGAAAGGAATTATCCTAAATACCAATCAATTGGAGGTGAAATTCTCCCCTTCTTTCTTTCATTAATCTGATTAGTAGTTTGAAAGGTTCTTTGTTACATTTGTTATTCAATGATGTAATTGAGTAGGATTTTTTTTAAATTCTATTATGAATCACTTTCTGTTTCTTGAGAAATGTAGTGGCTGATTTTAACAAGAAGTCAACATTTTTTGCCCAGAATGTTCAAAGAAAAGGCACATTTTCTATTGCATAAAACTAAATGTAATACTTTATAGAATGTGAAAATGGAATAGTTTTATTTTAATTTTTTCAAGTTTAATGTTTTCACTCTATTTTTCATTTTATAATTGCGAATCACAAAAACCCTTAAACGTTTGTTTTTTATAAGTACACTCTGTACGCTATGAAGAATGTTTCAAGTACCTTAAAAGGAGTTTTCTCATACTTACAAACAAATTTCATGTTCGTACCTCTTTTTCAAATGGTTGAGGGTTTTGTGGGCATATATATATATGCACACACAATCTGAAGCATGGTGTAATACAAAGTCTTACATTACAGTGGGGTCAGAGATAATATCGGCCTATTTGGATTATTATTACATTTTCATTTCTTCTCTAGCAACAAATTAAACTTTTCTTTACTAATCCCTGTTCTTTCTCGACTATTTTCAAGAATCTAAATTCCTACCTTCAATGAAAACTCCGCGCCTTCACAACAAAGAATATCCCGGATGAGAAGTATTTCAGTACCACAGACACAAACTATATCTCTTAAAAACACCATCGTGAAAAACCTCACTATAAGAATTAAAAGTATGTGCAAATCAAAGATAGAAAGAAGAAAATATCAATGCCCGTACAGCGTACGGGCAAACCAGTTGTGGCCAGCTTTCAGTAGCCTGTACAGTGTACTGGCAAACCAGTTAAGGGGTTAAAGTATCCACCTAACTGCGTTCGAAGCCAATATTTTTCAAGAGAATAACTTTTTTTATATAAAGATTACTGATTATTTTATTGATTTAGATTTGTCATAGTACCTTCTCTTCGTGTTGGTTGAGATGAAGATCACACTCATTAATTTGATTCCTAAGGGATCCGAAAGTAGTATGGGTGTTGAAGCCATTGGATTGAACTCAGAATAATTACAAACAGGGTATTTGCAATAATTTACTTTTATTATTAAGGTAAACGTTAGAAATAATTACGTGATATGCGGACAAGACAAGTTAAAGGTCTAGAATCAATTTGTACTTTTCTGAAATGAGATGCAGCCTATAGGACTTGTCAAAGTGAAAATCCTCTAAGACCTTGAAACGTACAATTGGTAGCGCAACAATTATTCAAGCACTAACTAATGTAACAAAATCGTCCAATAACATCTACTCTTTTCTATGATCATCTATATCAGGGATGACTTTCAACCGGACCCTGCCCGGAGCGGCAAATTTTAAGGGCGGCATTTTGATGGAATTTGGAAAATATTTTTTTCTGTTACAAAAAACTTGACATATTTTGTGAAATATTATTGGATAAGAATTTGGTATTTCATTAAACGTATGCTATTTCCTTGTTTTGTTCTCTGTTTAATGTCAGTTTTCTTTTATATTGAAACATGAAGAGTTCGAGGCGAGAGTATATGTTAAATCTGGGGTGTCCAACCCAAATGAACTTTCGGGCCACTTCGGAAAAACATTATAATCTCGCGGGTCACACATAAAAATATGTACCTTTAGATCTGATTTGGAAACAAAAAAGCATTTATTGGAGTGAAAATTTAATACAGAATGAATTATTATTATTGTTTTCATCATTTTTCATGTATACAGACTTAGATAATATAATAATGTTTACATAATATAATAATGCAATGATCAAATAATGTTTAAAATAATACAGTTGCCATTTTCTTGAAAATTACGGTGTTCCTATTGAATTGATCTTTCGTTACTCATTGTTGAAATTTGATAGTACTGTCATTCGCAAACGGTTAAGTATACACATTGTCCTGAATATTTTTTTAAAACTTAAAAAACATCTCTGAGACTGCCTCTTGCTTTTTGGGCAATCTAAACGAAAAAGGAAGAGGAGAAACGAAAGTCGCACACACACACATAGAGAATCATGTACCATCCATAGTAAAGGACATGCATAATGCAATTCGAGAAATTTATTAAAAAAGTAATTTACTATAGTAAAATCCAATTTAACTGTTTGATAAAATATAAATCTATTTCAATCTAAAGGACATTTCTATTATCAAAAAGGTTTTATTTTAAAACAAGAACAGGCAACAGGTAAATACATTGTAGATATATATATAAATTTCCCCTCAAAAATAAATTTCAAATTGAAAAAACTTTAAAAATCTGATATTTATAAATTTTTTTAAAAAAAAGAGTCGGCGGGCCGTAATTTACGTATTGGCGGGCCACATACGGCCCGCCTGTTGGACACCCCTGTCTTAAATCATGAAATTTGATATATTTACATATCTTTCACTATTAACTTTCTCCCTAACCAGGATTGGGGTCACAACGGACATTCTTCTCCCCCATGTGATGTCCGGTGTCAGTTATCCAAAAGGGGACAGGGCTAATTAGCGTTTTTGTAGATAGAGAGCCACCGGAGATGTTTTATTTTAGTGTTGAGTGTAGTTACCATAAGTTAAAATAAAAGCTTGTGATCTCCACAATCAGCAGACTCTCTTTCGAAGAAATTGGCCTACTGAAATGGACGATTTTTTTTCTCTTACATTTTACGCGTTTCAAATAATAACAGATAATTACTTCTTTAATTTCAAATTATTTTGTATTTATTAAGACTTTATATATATTGTTATGCTACGTTTTTGTTCTCGAGAATAATAAAAGTTTTATTGGTGTGTATTTATGTGTGTGAACAATTTTCTTTTTTTATCACAATTTTGTGCTTTGGGGAGAGGGGCGGTATTTTCCATTTATGTCCGGGGCGGCAAAACTGCTAGAGCAGGCTCTGTCTACATTATATGATCTATCTCACTGACTATATTTATATATTATTTGTTAGAGACGTCCAAATTCATATAGAGGCGTTGCTCTTACTAAAAGTATCCTTTTGGCTGGATAGAAGAAAACTAGAGTTAGAGAGAGAGGATAGACGCTGCGGATAGCTCATTGTTACAGAATATACACATAAAATTGTTTTAAGAATATTATTAAAATAAAAAAAAAATATTTAAAAGCAATTTTTTGGTAATAAAATGAAGAAAAAAAAAAGACATTTTTAAAAAGTTTTCTTTTATAGAAAATGCTTCTATAATAATATTTTGCCTATATGTTATATACAGACTTCTATAAAGAGCCTGAAGTAAGGTGTTTGAAAAATTTACATTATATTCAGAGATAAGATCAAGTGAAATAATAACCGATGTTATCTGTTAAAATTTATTTGTTCTGATGCATTAAGATATGAATAAATCCACTTTTAAATTATGTAGTTCTAAAAAAGGTCCATATCCGAGTTTGAGAGTCCATTCCCGCAAAGCTTGTTTTTAGCGGATCTCTTTTAAGCAAAAGAAACACGCTCATCAAATTTCAAGTCTGTAAGTCTAATATTTCCATTGATATCGTCTTCTTTTCTCTCTCTCTCTCTCTCTCTCTCTCACACACACACACGCACACACACATATATATATATATACTAGCCGTTACCCACCCGCTTCACTGGGCATTTCACGATGTTGTATAAATGTATACTGTTTGCATATATATGAATTAATGATATCTAGAATTAAGAATTCGATTGTATTGAAAAATATATTTATAGCTGTAACTCTCGCCTCTTGATATAAAAAGGACATAAATTATAATATCTAATTTCTGTTTATATCTAAAGTAGAAGTAGGAAGATTTTTTGCGCTCACTTAATCTAATAATCAAGTGGAGTTCCACCAAAGCAACTTTCAGTGGATCTCTACTCCATAAAATAAGCATGCGTGCTAAATTTCAAGTCTAAATCTAACAGCGCAAAAACGGAATTTTTATCATCAATACCTCGTTGAGAGCATTCTTTGCGGATTCCAATTCAACAAAAGAAGCATGCAAACCAAGTTTTATTATTATAGTCTTAGAAGTTCGAAAACGGGAATTTTGTCTATCAATACGCCCCAATAACTCTCCCCGCTTTCCCCCTGGATTGATTTCCGTAAAATCCATTCTTAGTGGAACTCTTTTCAACTAAAGAAACTTGCTGAACAAATTTCAGGTAAATGGATTAAATTCAAAAACAGGAATTTTTCTATAACACGCCTTAATCCATCACAACTCACTCCTTTGGGGGTCCGTTTTCGCAAAACTCTTTGGTATAAGAACTCTATTCCATGAACGGAACATACCTTCTAATTTTCCAGCAGCTATTAGTTGAAAAGCGGAAATATTTATCTAGTACACCCCTTAATTCCCCCTCAGTGACCCTTGGGGATCAATTTTCCCTAAAACTATTTTGTAGCGGATCTCTACACCATGAAAGGAATCTGCTTATCAAATTTCAAGACTGTACATCTAATAGTTTAAAAAGGGAAATAACTATCTATAACGCCACTTAAGCCCCACAACGCCACTTAGGAAGCGATTTTCACAAAAACCCATCTTATAGGAGATCTCTACTCAATGAATGGAATCAGCTTACTCAATTTCGAGATTTTACGTCTAATAGTTTAAAAAAGGAGATAATTGGCTGTAACGCCTCTTAATTCTCCACAACGCCACTTGGGGTCGATTTTTACAAAACCCATTTTGTAGCGGATCTCTACTCTATGAAAGGAATTCAGCAAACCAAATTTCAAAACGGTACTTCTAATAGTTTAAAAATGGAAATAATTA
The DNA here is from genome assembly GCA_019973935.1 of Trichonephila clavipes. NCBI lineage: Eukaryota > Metazoa > Arthropoda > Arachnida > Araneae > Nephilidae > Trichonephila > Trichonephila clavipes. The sequence continues at coordinate 507,039 of BMAU01000248.1, read as the reverse complement.
TGCATAACGCCCCTTAAGCGCCCTCAACGCCCCTTGGAGGTCGATTTTCGTAAAAATCATTATGTAAGGAATCTCTACGTTATGAAAGAAATCTGTGTACCAAGTTTCAAGACTGTACATCTAATAGTTTAATAATGGAAATAATTATCTATAACGCCCCTTGGGGTACGATCTTTGCAAAATACGTTCTTAGCTGATGTCTACTCCATGAAGGGAACCTACCTACCAAATTTCAAATCTGTAGGTTTAATAGTTCCGGAGATATCGTGATTAGTCAGTGAGTCAGTCGCTTTTCTCCTTTATATATATAGATATATATGTGTGCGCGCGCGCGCGCGTGTGTATCTGCATTACACAGGAATTTAATTTTTAATTAACTTAAATTAATATCCCCTCACTTTTGTTTAAAAAATTAAAGATTTCTACGGAGGAGGGGGAATAATGCGAAACGCGTATGAAACAAGTTCTTTTTTCCTCTCATCTTTCTTATCCGTTACATAACTTGTGATTTCGATTATATTTTGTGACTTGTTTTGAAGGAAGAACTTATACACTTCTCTCTTTGGTCTTATGTTTTTAAATTATTACAGGATAAAAATAAAATATGCCTGCTTATAAAAAGTCTCAAGCTTTGATGAGTTACAGCAGGAAATTAAACTAGTCTCTAAATCTTAAAATAAACGGAATTATTTCAAATGAACCGTAAATCCATACACGTAGAAAAATTATTGCACTTTATATGGAACAGTGTCATTATACAGATAAATAGTACCGAAAGCGAATCTTGTGTCGAAAGCAATAGCAAAGGTTAAGAAGGAAATGTTCTATTTTAATTCAATACTTACACTTGTATATCCTGGTTGATTTAACCCTTGTAACATTTGTTTACCTTTTACAAACGCAATGGAAAAACCCTTTCCTTGCTATGTGGGCGTGCGTGGGTTTTTCTCTTTTTGTAGCGCATATGTAAGCTAATCTGGTGCATTGCTTCTACATATTACTGGGATCATATAGAATAATAATCAACTTTTCCGGAAGCAATTGAATCAACAACTTTCGAGTCCTTTTATTATTATTATTTTTTTTTTTGAAAAAAAGTACCAATAAACTGTTGCAATAAATGTGTTGAACAGTGACTTTTGGTATTAAATATAGAACCCTTAGTAATCGAATGGGTTACTTTTTCAACTTGTATTTTTCGGGATAAATTGCTTAACTATGTCTGACTTATAAGAAACTAACGATGATAATAATGATTTGATAACATATCTTATAATAAGGAACTAAGACTGACAGGGGTCGGCAATCTGTGGCATGCATGGCAAATTTAACACCTAGTACAATTTTTAGTGGCACTCTAACACCTCTATACAAATTTGTCCATTTTTGAGTAAAGTTGATAATTTTGAAATGGAACTAATTGCACTAACATATTCAGAAAAGGGAAATTTACGGAATTGTTAAAATATCTGGAAGAGAGAGAGAGAGAGAGAGATAACTCTTCCACAATAAATCGACAACTATTTTAAATTGTTGGGTGTCATTATTGGAGAGATTTATTGTTTTAAGAGAAAATTACATGTGCTCTGCTTTCTGTTTTACATGTCTACGTGAACAAATCTTTTCTCATATTAAAAGTATTTTGAGTGAGCAAAAAAAAGCTGGACTCAACTGAACATTCAGAATCGTGCGAAATATAAAGTAGCAATTTATATCCCTGATATTGATGCATAAAATAAAGAGGTGCAGGCAAAAAAAGACTCGTATTAAAATATTGAACTATATTGAATGAAGGCTTATATTTTACAATTATTTCTTTTAGTTCAATTTCTTTTAATTTAATGTAAAATACAAAATATAAAAGTACAATTTAATTTTTTTATTTATGGTGAAGGGATACTTATATCTTATGTTTATTTTTATGTTAATAAATATCTTTAAATAATGCATAATTAATATACCAAGTTTTTATGATTAAATTTTCCCTATAAACGGTCTCCTACAGCACCTACGGGTGAACCGAATTTAACGAAGTTTTGTATACGGTCTATACATGAAATGCGTTCACTTAATTTCGAAAAAAATTTAGAGGATTTTCGAAAAAAATCCCTTTTTGGAAAAAACATGAAATTTAACTCAATAAACGACCAAAATGGAATACAGAAGCAATATTAACAATAGAAGAATAATGATGAGAAATAAAATGCAAAGCCATCAGTTGTCGAAAAAAAATGTCGACATTTGCATGCTTAGGAAGAAGAGAAAGCTTTATGCAAAACAGGTTAGGGTATAAAACGTTTGCAGGCTTTCTCAAGTTTAAGCCAGTGTTTCCAGCTGTGCTAATGGTGGTCTCTTTAGTTGAACGTACGTTATTGGTGAAGCTGTTTTACTAAAACAAGGGGAATGCTTCCGCTGTAGTTCGTGAATTTCATCATAGAAAGAATCTACGGTATGGACCTATGTCTACTAAAGGTATCCGGGCATTAATTAAGAGATTTGAAGAGACGGGGTAATTTAGGAGTTCAACCTGGAAGAAGACGTAAACGTATCACACCGGTACTTGTTGATGCCGGCAAGACAGCTGTTGACGCCCAGACGCAGACATCAGAATTTGAGGGCAGCAGCGCTCGTGCAGTTTCTCGACAAACAGGCTATTCTTACTGCACTGTCGGAAAAGTACTCAGAAATATAATGCACTACTTCCCATATATGATCCGCCATACCCAGGAGCTGCTTGATCGGGACAAGCCATAACGTCTCTCATTCACAATCTGTTTTCTTAACAGAATGCCTATTGATATGTCATAATCTTGGAATATTCTATGGAGTGACGAGGGTCATTTCTACTTAAATGGGATAGTTGAAACACAGAATTGCCGCATTTGGGCTAAGGAAAATCCACGGATCCACGTTGAAATTCCCCTACAATCTCCAAAGGTAATTGCCTGGTGTGGATTCATGGCGACATTCGTCCTTGGGCCATTACTCATTTAGGAGATCAGTGAAAATAGGCTTATCATATGTTCCGCTACGGGCCGTTAGTACAATGACATGCTACAGACTTTTGTTGTGCCGCAAATACAGTAAAGACGGGTCCTTATATGAATCACTTTCATGCAGGATGGTGTACCCTCCCATATTTATGGATCCGTGAAGGCGCTATTGCTCCAACACTTCACAGAGGAAGTTTATTAGTTGATACTTTCCTAATCCATAGCCACCACGTTCGCCGGATTTAACTCCACGCGATTTGTGTTTATTGGGATTTTTAAAATGTCTGGTGTATTTTGGAGGTATTGCGACATTGAATGACTTCAAGAACTCCAAAACACTTCTTGTGCGAAGTTTTACAACTGATCAGTTACGATCTGTTGTTGAACACACTGTCCATCACCTTGACGTTTTGCAGGTGGATGAGAGAAGTCACTTCAAGAACCTTTTGCTTCATCGTCCTGGACACGATTGACAATGGCTCCTCTGATGCAATTTTGTCCTAATCTGTTTCTGCAAAGAGAACTGTATTTTTTTCTCTCTTACCTTTACTCAATTGGCTGCTTCGATGATAAATTGATATGATACTAGTAAAAAAATGTTACTAATGTTTTTTATTCCATTTTTTTTTTGGTTTTTTACTGTGTTAAATTTAATTTTCACGAAAAGGATCCCACAATTTTTTTTCGAAATTTCGCGAATGCATCTCGTGTATAGCCTATATACAAAATTTCTTTGCATTCCGCTCACTCGTTTGCGTTGTAGAATGCCGTTTATAGGAGAAGTTTAACTATAACCACCTGGTATAATAAAGCTCTAAATCTGTATTCTCGACCTCTATCCCCTAATTATGTATGTATTGAAACGGGCACCAAATTGTTTCAAATATTTCCTTCTGTGTGGCACCCTGAATCATATTGGTAGATTGGTTTGGCACACCACAACTACGAGGTTGCCGACTGCTGGACTAGAGCGGGAAACCAAAGCTTCAGCTTGAATACGATTCTCCTAGCTACCATATTGTATAGTGGCCAAGATAGCCCAACGAACTAGGGGCCGGTGCCGTGTGCTCAAAACTTGCCATAAAAAGCGGCCGATGCATGTTAAATCTGTCTAGTCGTCATCCCGTTGGTGTGGTGTGGAAGTTCGTAGAAGAGGGGTGCTACCCCAGGTGCCTCGTAATCTGGCCGAGATTCAAAATTACAAGGTCCGTCCCCAAAAACCTTCATGTTGCTTTATAGTGTAATGTTAAAAAACCCCCTCACTCCCTCTAAATTACATGAACTACAGATTTCGAGCCCTGACATTTAATTTACTTTATCTCACGCTACATGACGACGACCTTTGGCAGGACGAGATCTGAACTAGATTCGAACTTCGACTTAAGTCCTCTTCTACACAGCGGCCCCAGCATTTCCTGTGACGTGAGCTTTTTATCAAACCACGTAGTAAATAAATATTTTTGGTTTAATACATATGGTCAAAGCAACTAAATAAGTAAATTTAGTTATCTTTTTTAGCTTACTTCACATGAGTAATGAAAGTTCATGTTAACTTTTTTAATTGGTTTATTAGGTGCCTAACTCTCCGAGAGCAATAGAATTCTGGAAGTTTCATCCAAGAAGTACAACCTTTAACCTTCATTGAGCAGCTCACAAGAAACATCTTCGATTTCCGCTTTCATCCTCTGTGGAGTTTTGGCTATAAAATAATGTATGTCTTTAAAATTACTTGTATGCTTTAAATTGGAAAATGTCTAAAAAATTCATCAATTTTAATATAAAATTATTTTCTTAATGTTGAAAATACAGTGTATTTTTCGACATTCTTTTTCTTGTTTTCCTTGCAGATTTTTTATGGGTAAGATATATAAAATAAATAGATATTAAAATTTACAAAAAGGTGTGAAAAATTACTTTTTTTTTAGTATGTAGTTTTTATGAATTTAAAATTTGTTTTATGTGGTTTATAAAGTATATTAAAAGATGAACTTCTATGCAATAAATTTTCCATAAAATGAACTTTGGGGGGATTTAGCGACTTCGTGAAATCCAACTGTATTTCTGGAGCTTCGCATAATGAAATGATAATAATTATTTGAGGCAATTCAACGCGGATTATGGTTAATAAAACATATTTAAAGATGAATCTTTGTTTAACGAATTTTCCTCATGACGAACTGCTTTTCAGTATTTAACTACTTTGTTAAATGGAGGTTCAACTGTAAATAATCCATAAAAGCCACATTCAAAAATCTTGCACACAACATACATAAAAACGTACATAATTCTTAAAACTTTTTCTGCTTTTCATATTAAAGTTATTTTTATTTGTAATTGGTTTGAGACGGCAATTCTGGGAAAGTTTAATAGTCAGAAAAAAAAAGTTTTACAAAAAAGGCGGTGAATGATTCTGAATATCATTGACAGAGAGAGAATTAGTTCGGAGGGGTTCGAATGAAATCAGTCAGAGGATTTTTTTTAAAAAAAAAAACCTTTTGAGAATGAGTAGAGCGAAGCAAAGAACGTGAAACGAATGGATAATAATCATTGTAACTGAAAACCGAACTAAAATTTCAAATTGAAAATCTTAGCAAACAATGATAAATATACATATTAATGTCTTAGAAACCTGTAATTATCTGTAATTTAAACTTCAATGTATATAATTAATATTTTAATTCATGTAATTATTTGCAATTTAATGTAAATCTTTCATGTCCATTCTTAGTGCATCGTCAGATATATTTTTAGTTTTCGAAACATTCTCTGTATTAAACAGTTTCTTTCTCATTTCACTATTTGCATAATTTAAAAAAAAAATACCACCATCAATCATTTAAAACTCTAAGGCGTGTCTTCTAAAATAAGATTACACATTAAAAAAGATCCATTAAACAGATTGTAGAGGGGGGGATCTGTGGAAAGATTACTATTCTATCTTTTTATCTTCAACAAGCAATGCTACAACCCCGAAAGCGTGACAGTTGTTTAACCTTGTCACAGTGCGATAAGCACAACACAGCCCCGAGAAAAAGTGAAAGTAATCACGTATTGATTCATATCAAATTCGAATCTTATTTTTCCCACCCTTCTTTGCTCTAATTTCCTAATGAGTCACAAATTAAAGCTTTGATGACATTTACGTCTAAAAAAAAGCCTTATTCATCCTGCGCCTCAAGACTTTTGTGATTGAAATCGATAACTCGAAGCAGAGGGCAGGCTGTCAGCAAATTAAGGACCATCTAATCCTAATGACCCAGAATACCTCGATGGAAATTAATTGGATTGCAGTAGAACATGTCGTAAAAATAAGAACCGAACCGTATGATATCTTTAGAAGAAAATGTTTCGAAACTTAATCTGAATGGAAAGTTCATGCTCGTGTTTTTTGATTGCCAATAAAGTTGTTAAATAAATTTAAATATTTAAGGACATTATTTGAAAGGAAAGTAGTTGGGGGAAGAAAATGAAATGTACTTTTGAAAGATTAAGTAACATGTGTGTGGAGTGACCTTAACTTTATTCTAGTTAAATTTTTTTTTGTAATGAAATTTATTCGTGTAATGACGATAGATCAAAATGTAATTGTTTATATGTTACACGATAATATAGAGTTCTAAAAAGCATTAATTATTTGATACAACGTGGAAGGAAATGGTTTATCATAAATCTATACATATAAAGGAGAAAAGCGACCAGGGACGTCTTAAGACATGGGTCAGCTGGGCCCGGGCCCAGGACCTCATTTCGTTTTCGACTCTGTCTTAAAAAGGTCATGATCCACATAGTTTTTAATGGTCAAATATTATACTTAACTCAGTGACGCAACAGCCCATGAGGGCCAAGGCCTACTGTGCCCAACTCAGTATGCGCGACCTTGGGCCTTGAGGTGTACGAGCAGATGTCCCGGTCAGGTGATCAGTCTGACGCGAAATCCATAGTGTTAAGTTCCAAAACAAGCTTGGTACTCATTTATCGACCCACTGAAGGGACTTAACCCAGCCCGGGGTTTTAACTTCGAACTTGTGGTGGGGAAGCGTGATGTCATACCACTCAGCCACCGGGCTTCGGTCAAATATTATTCCCATACATATTCTCTAAAAACCAAGGAATTTCAAACTGCATGTCAATCGGCAAAAGTGGTGAGACTATTATTATGAAATGACCGTTGTCCATGTCTAGGCCTGGGCCTAATACCATAAACAATCATTTGACTTATTTAATCGAAATGTGGCTATTGGTCGAGCCGGTTTGTGCCTAGGTTTTTGAGATTGTGAGTTGTGCACATTTATTTGTTTCAAATTACCATTTGAACGAGTATTTGACAAAGCATGTTATATAATGTCTACTTTTAAAGGTCTCAGGTAAGGCCTTCTTTTGCATGAAAGTCCAGAGTGCCGAAAAATCTTGAAATTTCTCTGGGCCCAGGGCTTCAAAAAGTTTTAATACGTGACTGAAAGCGACTTACTCACTCGTCACGAGATCGCTGGAACTATTAGGCTTGCAGGCTTGAAATTTGCCAAGCATGTTCTGTTTATGGAGTAAAGATTCCTTAAAAACGGATTTTACGTAAATCGACCTCAAAGGGGCGCACCGAGGGGTTTACCGGAGTACAGATCCGTTACAAAAGAGGTTTGGCGAATATCGACTCTCAAAGGGCTTTATGAGGTACTTGGCGACGCTATATAGATAAATTTTCCCCTAAAGCCTACTATTAGACCTTCAGACTTCAAATTTGACAGGCATAACCCTTTCTTGGAGTAGAGATACCCTACGATCAAATTTTACAGAAATCGACTTCTGTGGAGGGTGCGGGGAGTTACTGGAGCGTACGCATTGAAAAAATTCCGTTGTAGAAGTACTAGACTTATATTAATAAAATTTGATATCATGTGTCTTTTATTGAGGTGAAATCCTCTAAGAACGGGTTTTATAGAAATCAATTCTCAAGGGGGATTACGGGATTTCCAAATAAAAAATTTCCCGTTTTGAACTATTAGACTTAGACTTGAAGTTTGGCAAGAATGTTTATTTTGTAGAATAGGGATTTACTAAAAATAGATTTTGCTGCAATCCACTTGGGAGGAGGGGATTACGATGTAAAAGATAATTCCACTTCAATTTCAGAAATTCGTTCCCTCCGTTTTAAATCAAGGCACAAGGGCTATAAGAATGTTTTTAATACAATCGAACACCTAATGATAGGAATAACATATCAATAGTTTATATATATATATATATATATATATATATATATATATATATATATATATATATATATATATATATATATATATACTTAACTCAGTGACGCGACAGCCCATGAGGGCTAAGGCTTACTGTGCCCAACTTGACCTTGGGCCCGGGCCCGAGGGAGAATGAGCAGATCTTCCGGTCAGATGTAACCCACAGTGTTAAGTTCTCAACCAAGCTTGGTACTCATTTATCGATCCACTGAAGGGATGAAAGAAGGCTGAGTCAACCTTGCCCAGCCCGGAGTTTGAACCTCGGACGTGTGGTGTGGGAGCACGATGCACTAACCACTCAGCCACTGGACTTCATATATATATATATATATCTTAAGATGTTTTAGGACTTATTAGTCTTCTTTTTAATTTATTTACTGCTATATATATTATCGTATTACAAAAGACTAGCCGTTACCCGGTCGCTTCGCTGAGTGTTTATTTCATGATATTGTGTTTATATATGTATATATATAAACACAATATCAAGCACACACACATTGATGCATTTTCAATCACCTTTCTTGCTGTGAATAATTTTAAATAATATTTTTTAACAAAATTTTAAATTTAATTGAAAATTTTTGTATAAAATTCATGTGAGAAATGGGAAATGTGCGTGGCGTGAAATAATTCAAAAAAAAAAAAAATTTCAGGAAAAACCAGTATAAAAAGGACAGTATAAAAAATGCACAATATAACACACTGTTGCATGTGTATAATTCAGATATTAACATTGCCATGCATTTATATTTTTTGCGTGAATGTTTTTATTTTATTGTTAGAAAGAAAAAAAATGGCAAAAATTCAATGATTTCAGATATTATCTCGTAGAATTAATTTTCCTACTTGGCAAAAGAAAGAAAACAATTATCGCCATTGCTACACTAGAAAGAAAGAAAAAATAAATTTTATTAAATATTTCACTTGTTTCTTCTTTCTCTCTCGAATCAATTTAAATAGTTCCTCAATTATAAAAGTGCAATCTATCCTATCACCACACAATTGACAAAAATTCCCCGTCAATTAATAGTCTTGCCCGATTCGAAATGTTTTCAATTCCCTCAGATGCAAGGTTTCGGGAGTGAATAGAAAGCGAAATTCTGAAAAATATTCGTTAAAAGAGAAATCATATTTATATGGGCAAGTCACATTTTTATTCAAAGGGAGAGTAGGTTACTATTTGAAGATTTAATTTATTTCATGAGGCGACTAATATTTTCGGAAATTTTCTGAGTAGTTATTTGTGTATAAAGCAGACGATATTTCTTTATTGTTTAATTTAAAATTACTTTTCATTGAATAGCAAAGGATACGAAATTGTTTTTCTCAGAATACATACAGTTGACTACAAAAGTGTTCGTACACTTTCAATTTCCAATAAAATTTAAATTTTTCGACTAAATAAAATTAATGTATATCGGATTTGTAATTTTTATAATATCTGTAACATTTTATCCAAACCACATAATCAATTTTTAAAGCATAGTATACCTATTATTTTAAAAAATAAATAATAAAAAAACTACTAAAAAAATTACGCCACAAAAGTCTTCGTACACTTAAAAAAAATGTCCACATTGCTTTAAATATTGTATTTGTTTCTTAATTTAGCACTTAGTAAGATATCTTTTAGCATCCACAACTACTTTTAAACGTCTTGGTATAGATTTCATCAGCTTTTTGTAATTTCTGTATCGATGTTACTCTATTGTTCTGTGACTTTTATCTTTACTTCACAGCTTGCTTTTATCTGTCATATTTTATTTTCTAAATTCAAATTTTCTCCAAATTTATTCTACTAGGCTTAAATCAGGTGATTTAGGTGTTTCAGAGTCTGGTGGCAGTTACAAAGACACCACCATCGTACATTGAGAGCACACACACACACACAGTACGCTTGGGGTCATTATAAAAAAATAGTTAACTCCAATATCGAAATTTTGGACGGATAACTTCATATTCTTATTTCAAATATTTAAATAGAACTCATGGCTCATAATACCATAAAAAAATAACAAACTACCTAATCCTGAAACCTATTCATACCCCCGTGCAAGAATAACACCACCTCCATTCTGCTTGCTTTTCAGAATTTTTGAACGGGATACATTTATGTGTTATGCATAAACATTGTTTTTGATCGCCAATTGATTTTAATACTTAAAAATAAAATCAATAACAATTACAAAAACGTAGGAATAGTTTGAAACCACCTGAGAAATAAATGTAAATTATCAAAATGTTATTTATTATATCTGAATACTAAGAATTATATTTTTATATGTCAACAGTGACGTATTAAGATTTCTTGACGTCAGGGCACCTTTACAGAATTAGGCTCTACGTGTGAGCCTTTTAAGTTGTCAATGCATAACATATGTTATTTAATACTCGTACAAACTGTAACCCGTAACAATTGTTCCTCTCAGAAACCAACTCGACCCACTATCGCCTTTCAGGCGTATGGTGGTAAGCCTAGGCCTAGACGAAGACGAAATAGTAGTATAGTCTTATCTTTCAGGGACGCCTTAAAACTTGTTGGGGCCTTGAGCCCTATGCACAAAAGTATAGGTCCTACCAATAATCTGCGGCGATGTGATATCTATATGAACCAGTACCAACATAACGCGAGGACGATCGTTTTGGCGTGATCGGTTAAGTACTCGCATTCGTTCGGAACGGAAGGTATCTAGATCAAATCTTCCTTCCTTTCATTGGTGACCCGGACGTGATGTGAACCGCACCCTTTGCGCACCGCAGTCGTGGCGCCATCTATCCACCGCAAAAGAAACCAAAGCGTCAAACATTGACGCAAATAAGCCGTTACTTCTCAAAGCCGTCTCACACAAGTGACGCAACTGCTTTCATGCTCGCCACGAATATGGTATCGTGCGTTCGCCTATTCACCGAAACACTGGCAGGGGAGTATGCGGCGGTGTAATATCTATATGAACCAGTACCAACATCACGCGAGGACAATCGTTTTGGCGTGATCGGTTAAGTACTCGCATTCGTTCGGAACAGAAGGTATCCAGATTGAATCTTCCTTCCTTTCAAATCTTAAAAGGTATGCAGTACACAGCATGCATTGTCAAATACTCGTACAAATGATAGCTTGAAATAAATAAATGTGCACGACTCACAATCTCACAAACTCGACCTATGGCCACTATTCGAATAAATGAGTAGAATAACTGTTTATGGTATTAGGCTTAGGCCTAGACACGGGCAACGGTCATCCCATAATAATGCAGTCTTGCCACTTTTGCCAGTTGACATGCAGTTTGAAATTTCCTGTTTTTTGGAGACTGTGAACGGGAATAATATTTGACCATTAAAACTATCCGGATCAAGATCTTATTAAGGCGGAGTCAAGAGCGAAGCAAGGCTCCCACCGAGGAAGAAGCCTTGGATACAGGCGGCCATGCCTTAAGACATCCCTGTTGCTACTGTAGCCGGTTAGCATATACAGTGGGTGATCGGTTAACGAACACTTTCACGAAAGATTTTTGTCTTCGGATAACGAACACTTCCAAGAAAGATTTTTTGTGTTTGGACAACGAACACATATTCGGAGGTGATCAAGGAGACACTCCTTAAATTATGGATGAAATTTTGACAACTGCTAGAGATCTGGAATTGGAGGTGAACGAGGATGACATAGAAGAGCTCATAATGATACTTGAAGATAAACTGACGACAGAAGAACTCCAAGAAATTTTGAATGAAGAACACCAAGAAACACAGCGGAATGTGTCTCCTGAACAAGAGGAAGACGAAAGAGGACCAATGCCGACATCTGCCATCAAAGATCTTTTGAAAAAGTGGGCGGATGTCAAAGCAATGGTCTTAGAATGGCACCCAAACCAAGCTGATGTCAGTAGGATTGGGGATCTTTTCAACGACAATGCTATTAATTACTTCCGGAAAATCCTGAAAAAGAGAGAAAAGCAATCGACAGTGTGTTCTTCAACGCCCCCATAAGCAAAACATGAAAAGGACAGATTAATATGCAAGACTATGTGTATGTATTATTTTTTTTAAAAAAAACTTACTAAGAAATTATACATTTTTTAAAATTTAATTTTTAGGATCTCCAGAACGAATTAATCGATTTCACATAGAAGTCTATGGTGAATCGATGATCAGTTAACGAACAATTCGGATAGCGAACAATAGTTGCTTATGCAAACTATTTGGGAACGAGATCCCTCTTCTCCTCCCAAGGCCGCGGCTTTGTAGATCCATGTCTTAACCCTTTATCGACCGACGGTACTTATAAGTACCACTCACTTTAAAATTACATAGAATAACCATTTTTACGAATACTCTAAGCAGCAGGAATATTCTTTGAAATCCACTCTTCCAAGATATATGGCAGCACGGGTTCTATTATGAGTATTTTAGCGGGGAAGGCGAATAGTTTTATAGCAGAAATTTCGTTTTCAGCTGACGGCGTTTAAACAGATTGCGGATTTTGTTCCGAAAAAGTAGTTAATGCCAAAAAGTGTCTTATTCTTTTGGTATGTTAAAGAAGACCTTAGGAAATGATTTGACTATTTATTTTAAGTACACAGTGTGTGTAATTAATTTTTAGTTGAATATCTTTATTTAACTAATTAGCTCTAACGGATTAAATTTCCGAAAGTTGAGTATTTTGTTTATGTATATAACTTAATTTTCAATGTAGTGATTAAAAAAAAAATTGCATAAAAAAACTGCAGTAAATCATAATGCTGTAGATTAAGGGTTAAAACGTCCCTGTATGTCAACATTATTACTTATAAGAATGTTGATTCTAATGTTTAAAAAGTAAATATATTCATGATAACAATAGATATGATTCTTAGCCATTTAGGGAAAAGAAAGGCGGAAATGTATATTTCATAGAAAATTTCAAGTTCAGTAATTAGTGAGAGAATTATGTTAAGTTCGCACGAGGGTTATTGGCTACGAACCTAGCAATTTTGAACCTCGGTCTCAAGTGATGAGGACGATACTTGTGAACTGCACCCCCTCTCTGAACTACCGCCTCAATAGAAGTATATTGAGCCTTGAGACAGATTTAACGTGTACTGGCCTGCTCTACGCGACGGCTCTCGAGTGGCACCAAGACTCAAACCGGTGATACTCCAGCCCCGAGTTCTGACCATAACCACTGGGCCACCAGTTCATTAATGAAGTAGGATTTTAAGATAATGTAAAAAATTTGTTTCGTTTTTGTAAGTTATGTAGAGATTTTTTTAAAGTGCCTTTTTCACATTTGCGCTTTCTAATATGAAACAAATTACATAATTCAAAGTGTTAATAATGTTTATATATATATATATATATATATATATATATATATATATATATATATATATATATATATATATATATATATATATATATATATATATATATATATATATATATATACATACATACAGGTATAGGACAAAATAATAGGAACACCTGTGAAAAATGAAAATTTTTAATTAGTAAGGTGTTGGGCCACCTTTGGAATGACTGCTTGCATTCGACGTGGGATTGAAAAATAAAGGCCTTGAACAAAATTCATAGGAATTTGCACCCATTCTTGGTGCAGGACAGTCTCGAGTTCAAATAGTGTGCGAGGAGACGGAAACCGAGCACGGACTTTGTTCTCTAAATAACCCCACAAAGGCTCAATGATATTGAGATCAGGGGACTGCGGACACCAGGTTAGATATTCCACTTCATCATCATGCTCATGTAACCATGTTTGAACACAGAGTGACTTGTGAACAGGGGCGTTGTCGTCTTGGAACACAGGACGTTCTCCTGGAAAGAGAGTCTGAAGCATAGGGTGAAGATGATCTGCAAGAATGCTTCGATAATGGTCACCTGTGATCAACCCCTCAAGACAACGAGAGGCCCCAACCCACGGGAAGATATTGCTGCCCAAACCATCACAGAACTACCTCCATGTTTCACAGTTGGAACCAGGCAATCAACATGTAATGCTTCTGTCGGTATTCGCCAGACGAACACACGTTCGGTGGTCAGGAATAATGTAAATGAGGATTCGTCAGACCAGATGACTTGTTCCCATTACAGTTGCGTTCAGTTTAGGTGGTCTCGGCACCACTGTAATCTCTTTGCAGCATTCCTCCCCGAAATTAACGGTTTTCGAATAGCTACTCTGCCGTGGATGTTCGCAGTATGCAACACTCGTTGAATAGTTTTCATGAATACGGGGTTCAGAAGGTGGGTGTTCATCTCTGGCGTTATCTGCGGCAGTGTACTCTTGCGATTTCGGGCGACTATGCTCTTCAACACCCGTCTATCGCGTTCCTTCAACTTCAACTTTCGCCCACTGTTGTGCTTTGCAAAAGACACCTTACCCAGGTTTGTGTAGGTTTTCATAACCCTTGACATCCTTTCATCCTTGAAACACCCACAAGGTTCGCTGTTCTGGAAACGGAGACTCCAGCGAGCGAGCTCCAATTACAATACCTCTTTTCACGTCAGAGAGGTCGCACATAATCCCGCTTAGCTGGGAACAGAATTTTCTCAAGCAGCTTTCACATTGTAAAATACTTGACTGATACCTTCCTTTTCGCGTCGCCACTAGGTGGCACACTGTTGCGACACGTGGCAGCTGTTTATTCGGCAGTTGAAGTACGACTGATTTTTAAATGAGTGTTCCTATTACACTCATGTCCGTAAGTTAAGGTTAATTCAGAATCACACAGAAATTGAACTCTAAAATAAAAATTTCACCTGTAGAATTATCACACACATCTTGAAGAAGAATATGCAAATTACAGGAAACCACCAGATGGCGTGGATAGTACGTCATAATGACGAGAGTGTAAGAGAGGGGTATATAAGGAATGGTGGCAAAGTAGTAAAATTGTTCACAAGCGCTTTAAAAGCCTTTCTGTGCAATAACCGCATATTTATGGCACAAAGGAAGCATTTGGATGATTTTCTACGCGGTAGAATTATTGGACGACTGGAATGTGAACGTACCCTGCTAGAAATATCCGAGGAACTTGGAATCGCCCAGAGTGTCATCTCCAGGCTTTGGCAACGATTCCAAGATGATAGTAATGTGAGTAGATGTTACAGCACAGGTCGCCCCCGAGTTACAATGCCGAATGAGGACCGGTATTTGGCAGTTACTGCCAAAAGAAAAAGTTCTACAATAAATTTCTATCGCTCCTGAAGAACAGTTTAGCTTAAAAGACAGATTGCATAAAATCCTCGTGCTCCAATCTACATAACAACACCTAATATTTTAAAATTAGAATTCGGTATAGCATCTAACACGAATTTGAGATGACCACAAATTGAAGAGTAATTCATATGAAAAAACAACTTGATGCCAATCAGCTTGCCAGGCTCTGTGCTCATGAGCCCATTGCAGATGCAACCATCGATGGTTTGCCGAGAGGGGGATTCTATATAAAGGCACCCTTGCACGCAATACACGGTGAAGCAGACGTCAACGAATTGACGAAAACGACATTAGTACACTTGTAGCAGTAGACCAACGTGCTGCCAATTGCCTTGCAGGAAGCTGTACGATCATTCAGCATCATGGGGACCATGTGTCGATCTTCGTGTGGCGTCACCTTTCGTCGTTCACTGCCAGTTTTTTTAGTTGTTCGGTGCTCGTCGGTCCACTGCTTCCAAACTCACATGACTGTGGAACTGTTCCGCTGCACATAGCGCTATATGAAAATCATCCTTCTCGAAGGCCGATAATCTTTCCCAGTTCAAACTCCATAAGTTGTTAGAATTTCTCCTTGTTTCGTCGTGGAGGCATACTTAAGTCTCACTAAACGTTCGACACTAACAAATAATCAGTAACTATTTTCAACGTCCCGCTACAGCCCTCTATTTATACGCTTTCAGCATCAGTTCAAAGGGCGCTGCGCACGCCACGCATGCGTGGTGGCTTTGAAACTTTACTATTTTACGTAACATCTTATAATTGATATTTGCTGCGAAGTTCATTTAATTCTAATGATTGGCGGACGGTATATATAGATTGTCTTCTACGGACTATAACGAAGCGAATTAACTTTAGATGGAAATGAATTATTTTTTAATGTATTTTGAATGGATTAATAATAAATGTATCATTTGATATTATTATATTTATAGATTATTTTTGTTATGCTTGTATCTTGCGTTTTACTTTAAATACATTTTTAAAATAGTAGGGGGTTTTTATTGTAGTTTTGTAGGTAATTACACATATGCATTTATTATTAAGTTATAAAATAAATATTGTACACACACTTTTTTTAATTCACCACACCTACGCCATTCGGTAGACTGCAATACCTTTATCTCTTATCCTGGAAAATCTGCTTATCCCCTGCTGTACAACGTATTCATCATGTTATCACTAACGATAGTGCATAGAAGTCAATAATTATGAGATTGGTATCAGTTTTGACTTTGTTTAGAAATTCATTACATTTGCTACGATGTCACGTGGATTGAGCTCCCTTGTAGAAATTATTTGAATTAACTATAAATTTGATTAAAGTTATTAATTGCAAGACAAGGTTTCGCTGTAACTAATAAGTCTGCTACATGCTATAAAATTGCTGTGATGTGGTCTACCCAAAACAGGGTCATGTTTTATAAAGTCGCAAAGAAACTTTTAGAAAAAAATACAAATTTGATGAAATTAAATGATAAAAGAAGATTGAATTAAAATTGACATGCAACAGAAATAACACTTTTAAGAATGGCAAAATAATACTTTTAAAAATTTTAGAAACTCTCGAATCTATCAGGATGCGTGAAATCAATATTTCTTGTAGATTTGATTTAGTGTTTTCACACTGTGAAGCAACATAAATCAACGGTATTGGCAACGGACTTCGTAATTTTATGCCATGAGCTAGCGGTATGAGGAGGACATCTGAGCTTTCCCTCCCTTCGAATAATTTCCACACCCCGAGAACGTTAGCACTTTGAACCTCCTCCGATTTAACGTGCATCAGCTTCTGTACACATCGGGTCTTCATTGACACAAGTTTTGAACCTGCTGGCCACGAGATCGCGATCATGAACTCGCAGTCCATCCGCATACACAAGGGGGTTGAGGATCGGTCTTCCTCCCTTCTCCGATAGATCCCCATTTTTTTAATTTTTACCATAGAGATTACCCCTTGGAGCCTTCATCGGCGTGTTTTAGAATGTATCCCCCCCCGCCCTGCGTGAGAGAAGTCTGTGTATGTAAATGCCGTGCCCACACACACACACATATTTCTTGTTATAGTGAATTACGAAAAAAACCCGGGATTTTTGTGCATTTAACTATATTTGTGTTTCTAATGATTTTTAACAAAAGTACTACCGTAAAATCCGGTGTATAAGCGCACCTCTACTTTCAAGCTGCATTTTTGAATTTTTAGGTATATTCGCCATATAACGCGCATCGTCTTTTTTACGAAGGAACCTGAAATATATGTGTGCAATGTTCTTATGTTTTGAAGTCATTTATTCGAGGTATTATCCCAGGATTTTAGAAAAAAATACTGTACTTCTGGAACAATAAACCTTTAATGCATTAGAAACGTCATTTATTTTAAATAAACAGTATTCCGATCTATGTAGAAGTTTATATTTCATTATTCTCGTCTCTTTTTTGTGTTTTTGAAGTTATCTTTCGTATAACGTGCACCCGTAACATAAGATCTTATTTTGTGTGTCAAAATAAGATCTTACACTGTATAATAATTACATTAAATAAGTAATAATTACATTGTAAAATAAGTACATTGTGTGTGTGTGTAATTTTTTAAAAAAAATATTCTTTATTTTAATTGGATCACTGTGAATATCTATTAGTTGCCTTCTCCTCGATTTCAAGAAAGTGACCCAGACATTTTGAACTGAACATACTTCACCTATTCACACACGCATACAATTTGTAGAGACTTCTATTGTTTCAACATTATGTTGAGTGATAGACATTGTGTTTTCTTTATCACAGATAAAAGAACCCATTCATTCAATACAGTTATGTTACCTTAATTGGACATGTATAGCAATTTAACCATGTAGTAGTACGCGTAAGGGAAAAATACTTAAAATCTATCCCTATTCTTCTTAATTGATTATCCATTTTCCCTTTTGTCTATTAACGATATTAATAAAAAGGTTCTTTTGATTTCTTTATACTTTCTCGATGAAATATGGAACAAAGGGGACTCGATCCTAACGAGTTTCCCCACGTTGTAACTCATTTGCTGAGATCCAATTGATTTAGGCCATTAATTCAAATGTTACTATTAACAAAAAACTTACTTTTTTATGTACAAATGAAGTGTGAGAAAAAGATACAGGTTTTACTCTTAATCGACACGGAATTTTAAGTGATATGCAAAGGCGCTTTTTTTCTTCTTGTGTACATGCAAATGAAATTCAGAGCGCTCTACTTATTTCTTAACAGAAACAACTTCGTCAATTTTGCTTGTTTTATAATTACACAGCATTTAATAATCCCCCCGCAAAATTCTCTTACCTATATTTTTCCCCCTGAATTTCAGTTAACTCAATAATTTTGATTTCAAACACTTTTAATTAAAAATTATTTCATAATCCATAGTTAAATTTTGTTGGATAAAATTTGATAACTGTATTTCTCAAAATGAAAGACTTATTTTAACGTTTAAGATAGGGGTCTTCAACCTTTCACGCTCGAGGGCAAAATTAATGAATTGACAATGATCCGCGGGCTACATCAGTAAATTCACGGTGATCCGCGGGCCACACGACTGTCAAAAATATTGTAGTCAGGAAATTTATATATCTATATATACACTGCTGGACAATTGCTAAGGACGGATAACACTATCATCCATAGCAATCACAAAATAAAAGGAAGCAAAATGTGGAAATTAGAATAAGTGCGGGATATTAGTAAGAAGTATGAGTATGCAAATTTTTTTTCCGCGTCTGTTCATCACATGATAGCGTTCATAAGAGCTTTAAAGGTTTTGACGCGTGTGGACAGTTGTTGTTTCAAGTCAAAGTTTTACAGGAAAGATTTAATAGACGAACTTAAAATTTTTGGCATGTCTTCCCGACATCACATAGATGATTTTATGCGTGGCCGAATTATTGGAAAGATCGAAGAAGGGCGAAAAATAACAGATGTTGCCAGGGAGTTCGACATCGCTCACAGCGTTGTTTCACGGCTGTGGAAGTCATTTAAAATTACTGGAATGTGTAGTAGACGGCACGGGGGAGGTCGTGTTTGAAGTACGACGCCTGCAGAAGACAGATATATCGTCCTATCAGCAAAAAGGAACAGGCGCACCACAGCTCAGCAGGTGGCAAATCAGTTTCTTGCTGCCTCAGGAAAGCAGATCTCCCGAAAAACTGTTTCCAGACGTTTGAGGGGAGGAGGACTATACGCACGCAGACCTGTTGTGTGTGTCCCATTGACCAGACAGCACCGTACTGCCCGTTTGCAATGGTGTCGTGAGTATCACAATTGGACTGAACAGGACTGGGCATGCGTACTATTCTCAGATGAGAGTAGGTTCAGTCTGTCATCGGATTGTAGACGCCAACTGATCTGGCGCGAGAGTGGTACTGCTTATCGTCCAGAAAATATCCAGGAAAAGGACCGATATCCGACATGCAGTATCATGGTGTGGGCCGGCATCATGATCAATGGCCGCACGCTCCTACATGTGGTTGCAAATGGGACTATGACGGGCCAACGATACATTGATGAAGTTCTACTTCCTCATGTTCGTCTTTTTCGTGGTGCTGTCGGTGATAAATTTGTTTTTATGGACGACAACGCAACATGTCATCGAACACTCGCTGTTCAGAATTGTCTAGACAGTGAGGGTATTCAACGTCTCGTATGGCCAGCGCGTTCTCCAGATCTAAAGCCCATTGAAAATGTGTGGGATGCTTTGGGGAGGCAAGTTGCTGGTCGAAACTATCCTCCGATAAACAAGAACACCCTCATCCGGGCACTCACAGAGGAATGGGATAAATTGCCTCAACAGCTGCTGGATAATGTTGTGCAAAGTATGGTACGACGTGTGGAATGTTGCATCACACTCCACGGTGGACATATCCCGTGCTGATACCTTTCTTTAAGGTGCCTGCTGACTTTTAGATGCATTGTTTCATTTCTCCGTACTCAGATCAAATGAACATTTTCTTTTCTTTCAGATGTTTCACATCTTTTGTACTTTCCAGAACAATAAATATTCTTTATTCTAATGTCTGAACAGTGTGGCAGCTATATTTTATCCTACTAGGCCTCATGTCTCGCTTAATGTTATGCTCCATAGCAATTTGTGATCCGTCCTTAGCAAGTGTCCAGCAGTGTATATAAACATAATTCGCTGGCGTAATTCAGCGACAGCTTTAGAAATCCTAATAGGTCTCCAGTTTAGTCCAATGACTTTTTTGTATCTACATTTGTTGTGTGTCAGGTGAATTCCAATTTCTTCCTTCTTCAGCACTGTAGGTTCTAGTACTTCTTTACTTTTATTTTAGTATATATATATATATATTGGTTTGTTTTACAAGTTTGCAACTGATTCTTCGAGAAGAGTTAATTTTAAAAAAATTAAATGAAAGTTGAATTAAAATACTTTGCAAACCTGTTAACGATAAAAAAAAAGAAGTCCATCTTTTTCCGAAAATTTCTGAGATTTTATGCACAGTCAGATTTTTTTATACTGAAAATTATTTAAGATACAGTGACATTTTTCAAAAATTCGTCATCTTCAGAAAATTTTAACGCAACTGGATATCAATCACAACAGTGAAATGTTTTAAATATCAAGAATAATAGAAAAAAATTGTGTTTTTATGACAAAAAGCAGACAAGGTGGTGTTTTTTTAAATTGTCTCAAATTCAAATAAGAGGCTACTAAATTGCCTTCTGTGCAGCACTGATTGAAGACCCTTAGTTAAAAATATTTGTAAAAATTAATGCAACACAGACTTCTTTTATGGGGGAGGGGGTAGATCAACATCCCTCACTTCTACTTTCGCTTGCATTTTAATTCTCCCTCACGTGTCGCGATTGGGAAAATATTTTTATACAAGTATGCGTAGTTCAAATGGTTTATGTACCGCATTATGATTTATTGCAGTTTTTTTCATGCAATATTTTTTTTTGAATCACTACATTGAAAATTAAGGGACAGTGGAACACACAAGGGGGGGGGGAAGGTCCTGGGGGTCCGGACCCCCAAAAGCCCTTGATTTTTTCCCGATTGAATATAATCCTAAGTACATAGTACGTAAAATTTAATTAAGTATTTGTTATTAATGATTAATTTTATTAATTAATGCTAATCATTTATTCAATAATTAGTTTTTTACTGTGTTTTGTTCCCGAAAATCGACAAAATCAAAAGGAGCATGATACATGATACGAACCCCCCTTGAAAAATTCCTGTGTGCGCCACTGTTAAGGGATATATATAAACAAAACACTCAACTTTGAGAAATTTAATAAGTGAGAACTAATTAATCAATTAAAGATATTTAACTGAAAAATTAATTATATACACTGTTTACTTATAATAATTAGTCAAATTGTTTTCTAAAGTCTTCATTAACATACAAAAAAAAATATGACATTACCTTTCGATATTAACTACTTTTTCGGAACAAAAATGACGATCTTCGCAATCCGCTGAAAACGCATTTGTGCTATAAAACTATTCGCCTTCCCCGCTAAAATGCTCATCATAGAACCCACGCTGCCATATATCTGGAAAGAGTGGGCTTAAAAGAACATTCCTGCTAAGTATTGTTAGAGTATTCGTAAAAATGGTTATTCAATGTAATTTTAAAGTGAGTGGTACTTATAAGTACCATTTGTAGATAAAGGGTAAATTTGAGAATTATATGCAGTTAGAAGTAGAGGGGCAAAAAGAGCATACACAGGAACCTCTTAAGACTCTTTGAGGCCCTGGGGCAAGAGAAATATTAAGAATTTTTCAGGCCTTGGGCTCCTATGGAAAAGTAGGCCCAACTTGAAATCTTTAAAAGTTTTCGTTGTCTTGTGTTTTTATTCTGGAAACATATGAAATACAAGTGAAGAATAACAGAAAGCATACAATACAACAGAAGAATATACACATTTATTACAAATGATGATCCCAGCATATAACAAGAAAAGGCGGGCTGCTTTCCTTTCGAGAAGGGAATCCATTTCACGCGAAAAAGACCGACTTCTTTCCCGAAGAAGATACAATCATGTCTTACTTGGGATTCGAACCCGAACCCACTCGGTTACAAGCCAAGGGTCATAGCCACCATACTGGCTGGGCGACAATCTTTAAAATAGACGGTATAAATAGGATGTATTGCAAAATATTACGTTTCCAACGGTAATTTTGTAACGGTCTATATGCATTCTTCCTGCTACTAGTCCTCTTGGGGAATAATGGGTCTTTAAAAATTATTCCATTGAAAATTTTCTTTCGAAGAAGATGTGATTATGCAAATCAAGACTTGTATATAAAGATTAAGATTCTAGTTAGAAGGAAAGAGGTTAGACTGCTAAAGGATAGCAGGGATTGATTAACGTGGAGCTAGGCGAAAGCACTTCGTAGTTTATTTGATTAATATTAAGATTGGCGATTTGGTCAATTAGTGATTAAATTAGATTCGGTCGGTTTGAATTAGAAG
Source organism: Trichonephila clavipes (assembly GCA_019973935.1). NCBI lineage: Eukaryota > Metazoa > Arthropoda > Arachnida > Araneae > Nephilidae > Trichonephila > Trichonephila clavipes. Next base: position 484,121 of record BMAU01000248.1, on the reverse strand, counting down.
GTGTATTGCCTGGACTTTCTCAATGTAAGTTATCTGATTTAATATTAATCTCCAATTATCCCGTCTACCTCGCTATTGCTCCCCATATTTATTAATTGTTGCATTTCTTAACTTAGGTAGTTGAATTTGTATGATTGTTGACAATTTGTTACTAAATAGAATTTGTATTGACTATGGCTGTTGCGAATGATAGGGTGCCAGTTGGAATGCCGATTTTTCGTCACCTTCCCTGTTGTGAGTTGGAATAAACTTGGATTCCGGCCAGGCGTTATTGTTGTACAGAATGGAATCGGTTGGCATCAATACGTGGAGTTTGAAGACGTGTTATTTAAGAAGGCTGTGTGTTAATCAGCTAGAAGCTCTTGAACGTTACCGGATGCTGCGGTTTCTTAACATATAATTTAAAATCTTGATTCTTGGCTTCGTTATTACTAGGTGTGCCGTTATGGGACTTTCACCCGAATGTTACGATTTTGTATATTTTCAGTCTAATAACTTATTTAGTAGATCAATTTGATGGAGATTATTAAGATTATTGAAGTTCTAACATGTTTCAATAAAACCTGGAAAATTCCAACTGGTGAATTACTAAATGACACCCACACACACAATACCAGTACCTTTTACCAATTTACATCAATGGCTAACCTTCCTTCTAACTCTCTCACACTAATGGATGGCACGGGCCATCCATCACTGAATGACACCCCCCCACACACAATACCAGTATCTACTACCAATTTACATCAATGGCTAACCTTCCTTCTAATCCTCTCACACTAATGGATGGCACGGGCCGTCCATTACAATTTCAAACAAATAAATGTTCACGACTCACAATCCCGAAAATCTAGGCACCGATGGCCGCATTTCGACTAAATGAGTTGAATGATTGTTTATGGTATTAGACCTAGGCCTAGACATGGACAATGGTCATCACATAATAATGCAGTCTTGCCACTTTTGCCAGTTGACATGGAGTTTGAATTCCCAGTTATAATTAATACTTAACCCTCAATTTTTGACCAGATTAAAAATCTTATTAAGACAAAGTAAAAAACTAAACGAGGCCCCCACCGAGCGCGAGGCCCTGGGGCTACGCCTTAAGACGTCCCTGCGCATAGACAACAAAAGCACAAAGTTTAGGGGTTTTACAGATTGAGGTACAATGCCATACACAAAAAGGGGGTTCGGGGTGCAACCATCGGTGCTTTTATCTGCATCTTTTTAAAAATGTAAACCCCTATCATAAGAGAGTTCTGTGTACGCCATTGTTGAGGTATACAGACAAGAAAAATATTAAAACTTAGCAACAAAATGGTACGTTTTCAGGTAGTATTACGACAGGATAGTAAAAGTTTCCATCTCTGTTTTAAAATAGCGTCTTCGTTTTCGCCTGCATTTGTGGCAAAGACTTCGCGTATTAAGTTGAAGTCCATTTTTTCAATGGCTCAAATATGATAGATGATCTTAGTACATTAAATTCCTTAAATTGTTCTTTTTTTTTCAAGGCACTGAAACACCTTTCTGCCGATACAGTGCATACAGGAACAATTCAATATTATAAAAACTTGAAAAGGTTTAGAAATGCATTTTCCGGTTACAAACTAAATTAGCTTGTAAAATGTCTACACAACTGCCTGTATTTGAAAATTCAATATCATATTTATGTAAAATTCTCCACTTGCACAAGGAACCTCTTTAATTAACAGACATTTAAAAATTAATGGGCTGGCACCCGCGGTACTTTCAAAAATTTTTAAGTCTTCTTAGCAGACTGATTCAGTAACTGAAAGCCGTTGTTGCACAAGGTCGTTCTTCTTGGATGAAAAAAGTAACAAAACCATGAAATTTTTTTTTTTATTCTTATCTTAAAACAGCCTCCGATGTTTCAAACACATTGACTGCGTGAGATTGAATAATTTACGTTATTAGCGGGTGAATTTCTAACTCAGAGAATAGCACTGTCAATTACATAAATAACAGTATTGTCAACTAATCCTCATAAAATATGTTTAACGCGAAAATGCTTAAGACGAAATATCGGTTAACACGAAATAATACACAAACTACTTTTTTTTCATGCATTTTTTTTCTCTTAACACGAAACGAAAATCCCTTCAGGTTGTTTTCGGCTAATGTTAAAGAATAGAACCCAAATTCAGAATATTTTTTCAGATATAAAAGTACTCAAGTATTAATATTATATTTTGGCTTCATTATCCTGTAGAGAATCACTTATTTTATCATATGTCCGAGTTGACACTTTTTGTTTTATAAAATGATTTCGCATTTTTTTCCTCCTACACCATAATGCTAAAGAGCTATCCCTTTACATGTTAAAAGAAAAAACAAATTACCGTAAAATCCGGCGTATAACGCGCACCTATACTTTCAAGCTGATTTTTTTATTTTTAGGTATATTCGCCGTATAACGCGCACCTATACTTTCAAGCTGATTTTTTTAAATTTTTAGGTATATTCGCCGTATAACGCGCACCTATACTTTCAAGCTGATTTTTTAATTTTTAGGTATATTCGCCGTATAACGCGCACCTAACTTTCAAGCTGATTTTTTAAAATTTTTAGGTATATTCGCCGTATAACGCGCACCTATACTTTGAAGCTGATTTTTTAAAATTTTTAGGTATATTCGCCGTATAACGCGCACCCCCTTTTTAACGATGAAATATTAGTATACATTGCTTTTGTGCTTTGAAATCATTTATTCGAGGTATTATCCCAAACTTTAAAAATAGTATGCAACTACAACTACAACTCTTTCAGTTCGTAAGGCAAGTAGTTTCTTTTAAATAAACAGTGTTTCGATACACGTAGAAGAAAAGTTTTTTTTTTATGTTCATATTTTTGCTATTTTTAAAGCTATCATTTTTATACCCGGCGTATAACGCGCACCCTTAAGTTTCGGTTTAATTTTTTGTGTTCAAAGTGCGCGTTATATACGCCGGATTTTACGGTATTTATGCAATACTTTGCAATTTTAAAAACACTATATTTATAAACAAATGCATGAGTTACGATGTCAAAATTTTTGATAAGAGTTGAGACATTTTTTCTGTCTGAAAAGGTGCTCCGCGTTAAGTTCACGCTCTTGTGTATATGGCGGAAACAGCCTTAACGCGAAAAAATTCCCTTCCGGAAATGAACAACATACGATCATCGGAAGAATTCAATGCAGTAGTCGATAATGAGCGTACAGCCCCAATTATGGTAGACAAAAAACTTTTTGGATTTCGTTCAAAGGTAAAAAAAATATCATTGATACTGTTCAATTCTCACAACTTATTTAAAAATCTCTAAACTAAGAGTGAAATAAATGATGTGGCTCTACGAGTGTTTCTCAATTTAAATAAAACATTTATTAAGTATTTACAAGGATGCATATAAAAAAGATTAAATATTATCGCGCACGCTCATAGACGTCTGCTTCCTCCAAACGCATCTAGAGGAATCCCCTTTCGGAGCGCCCTTCCTCCCCCTGCTGCCATTCAAAAGGAAGAGAAACTCGCCGGCGCTCACCGCTTTTCGGGTCAACCACCCCTTCGCTCTTTGGTGCTTTCACAACATTCTCCCACCTTTGAGTTTTCCTGCTGTAAAAAAAAACTCAAACACAACATATAAAATACAACCGTAATATTAACAATATTGGTACAGAATGCTGGTGTTAAAATAACGCAAAATGTACAGTAAACAAAGCTTTTACATAATACATTTTAGGCATATGTCAAACGCTTAGGAGAAATTACTCTTCTGCCTCTCCTCGTGCGAATGACAGAATCAGTCAGATCTTTTGATAAATTAATATCTGGTTCTTGCAGTTCTAGATTATAAAGTCTTTGCACAGGTCTGGCCAGTTCCCCAGTCTCAGTTTTGACTCGAGCGACTCTAACATGTCCATCTTTTCCAGGAATCAGTTGAATTACTCTAGCAAGAGACCACAGAGTTCGATTCTTCAAACTATTTTACACCACAACTACTTCTCCCACCGTTAAGGGTCTAGAATTGATCACATGTTCACATTCACATAATACAGTGTTTAACTCTTCGTAATATAACGAAGCTCTCCCTAACATTTTTCCCTTAACTCTAAATTTACCGTCTCTTCATCGGGGACTTGTTTTGATCTGGGGCATTGAACCGGGGTTTCGGACAACCAGGAGGGCCCCTCCCACCATCTTAAGTAAACAAGCTGTTGAGCCCGAGAAAGAATGTCCGCGAAATTCTTTTCCGAAGGCACGTGTTCCCAGCTACTAACATCGGAAAGGTTTCGGATTTCTTTCACCCTGTTAGAAACAAACACGCCCCAATCTCTAGTACGTTGTATCCATGCTAACGCTGTCATGGAATCTGTCAAATAATAAATACGCACATCTGGCAAGTTTAAGTCGTTTTTAACAGAAGCCGCAAGTCGGGTTCCCAAAACACATGCTAATAATTCCAAACGGGGGATAGAAATATCTTTCAAAGGAGCTACCCTCGCTTTTGCCTGTATCAGTTTCACAAAAACATTTCCTTCATATTCTACCCTCAAAAATACGCAAGCGGCATATGCTTTTTTACTAGCGTCACAAAACACATGCAATGTTAGCCGTTTAATTCCATTAGAGCTCAAATTCAAACATCGAGGTATTTTAATACTTGCAAGTATAGGGAGTTGCTCTAACCACTTTTTAACTTGATTTAAAATATCTTTTGGGAGATTTTCATCTCATTCTAATTTTAATTTCCAAATTTCCTGTAAAATTAATTTTGGTTTTAAAGTCACAGGAGCCGTAAAACCGATCGGATCAAATATATGATTAGCTATGGATAACAATGATCTTTTCGTTATAGCCTTACCTTCATTTTTCTGACAGTTAATATTACATGATAAACAATCATCTTTGAGGTTCCAAATTAATCCTAAAATCATAGTCTCAAAGTTATCAGGTTGGCTTTCCAACTCCGAAAAATTTTCAGGATTTAATAAAACGTTTGACTGCCAGCCTCTTAAATTAAAATGTGCTGAAGATAATAATATTTTAGATTCAACTATAAATTTTTGCAACTGTTCTTCGGTCTCAAAACTAGTTACACAGTTGTCAACATAAAATGATTTTCTCAAAATTTTAGCTACATTATCAAAGTTTCCATGAGCATTATCTAAATGGTGATTTAATGTAGCACCCAGTAAAAAAAAGGACTGGATGTCACTCCAAAAACTACACGACGGTGACGATAGATTTTAATGCGGTCCCTATTTTCTCTATCATACCACATAAATCTCAAAAATCTCTATCTTGCTCCCTTACTCCTATCTGTAAGAAAGCTTTTTCAATGTCCGAAATAACCCCAATCTTATATTTTCGAAAACGATTAAGTATAGTCGGTATGACTTCTATAAAGTTGGGGCCTTTCTCCAGACAATCATTTAGAGAAGGGGAGCCCTTTGTTCGCGCGGACGCGTCAAAAACAGGTCTTATTTTACTTGTACTGTTTTCTTTAATAACGGGCCTATGCGGAGATAATGAACAAAATTTTCTTTGTCATCATTAACTTCTTCAATTATTTTTCCTGATAACCAAAGATCTAAAACATCTTGGTATTCCTCAAATTTACCCGTTGCAATTAATTTCCTTTTAGTACTTTCAAGTCTATTTTCAGCTAATTTCCTATTAGAGGATAAAAGTTTATTATCCAGAACCCAAGGCAAAGCTACCTCATATCGACCACTAATATCTACACTTATGGTTTTTTGAAAATGATTTAGTGTCTCTTTTTTGTATTTCTAATTTTGTCTTAGTTTCTACGGGATCTGTAATACCAAGAGAATCGAGCTTCCACAAATCGGAAATACACATATCATTTACAAACATAGAAGTAACATTCATAAAATGATTTTTATCAAATTTAGTTTCATTTCTATAGGTTTTTCCGATAAGCGTCCACCCTAATTTAGTTTTTATTGCTACCGGGCCAGATTTTAAATAGAACATAGTTCCAGTCAGTAGTTTTCCAGCTACATCTGCTCCTAATAATATTTCTATTTTTCCTCCCAATTTATGACCGCTATCTGACAAATTAATTTTTCTATTTTTTAATTCATTTATCCAAGGACCATGTCTGATACTCGGAACATTATTGCATATAATTTCTTGGTCATACACATTTAGATTACAAGTATAATAATTATCGATATCAGTTAAACAAATATTATAACATTTATGCCTATACATTTTTTGTTTTTGAACCACCAAATAAAGAATGAACAAACTCTTCTTCTCTTTCATATTTAAATCCTAAATTTTCAGCAGTGGATTTTAAAATATAAGATTTTTGAGATCCGGTGTCAATTAAAGCTCTTACTAAACTCCTATGGTTTCCGTTTTGCAACATAACCACAAGAGTCTGTAAGAGAACTTCAGAAGTGCAAGCTTGATTAGCCAAAACATTAGAGCTAGATGAACTAGCAGTCGTGCTATTCTCAATACTTGCACTTTCGGTTTCCAAACCCGATCTCAAAGGCAATTTAGAGCATAATACAGCATAATGCCGTTTATTACATATTATACATTTAACATCTGATCTACATGAATGTGACCCTTTTTTAAACAAATATAACACACGCCTCTCTTAATTATAGCATTCTTCTTAACTTCATATAACATAGAAGCTGCTTCCCAACAATTTTCAGAGGCATGCGTTTTTTCACAAAATATACAATTATTATTATTAAATTTAAAGCCTTTCCTATTTTTAAAGTTACTATTAAATAAATCTGCAGATGTTGCAGTAGTGGAAAGATTTCCTAATTTGTTCTTATAATTAGATTTCTTAGAATCAAAACTATTCTTAGCAAGTTTTATTCTGTCTTCACTCGATACTTCTATCGATAAAAATTTCATAAGAGAATCAAGGTCTTTCTTACCTGATTCATCTGATGAATAGCCTACGTATCTCTCCCAGGCGCGCAGAATTTCAGCGGGAAGACAGGATTCCACCAGCGGGAACAGCATGGCAGCATATTTCTCTTTGGTGACTCCCAAGGACTCTAAGGCGCGTAGCTGGGCCTCAATCTTGTCATACAGCGAAGACAAATTGACTTTCTTAACTTCTGTATTTTGTAGGACAAGCTTTAAAAGTTCTCTCACATAAACTTGAATCAAGACATCCTCTTGTCCGAACCGCATTCTCAAGTATTCAAAAGCCTTTCTGTAGTTTTCAGGTGTCGCCGGAAAACTTTCAACTATATCCCTGGCCCGGGATTTTGGAGTTGTTGCCTGGATAAGGTACGGGAACTTGTCTCCATCATCAATGCTCTCATCTTCATGAATTCTCTTGAACTGGTTGTGGAATCGCAGCCAATCCGTCAATTCTCCAGAAAACTGCTGGAACTGAATCTTAGGAAGACGCAGAGATGAAGACGAAGATGTGACCAGGCTGTGGTTGTCCTTCTGTCCCAAAGCATCTGTTTTCATGATATTTTTCACACGGACTTGCCAGTTAATCATTTTTTCAGTATATCCTTCTATGGCTTCAAATTCAATATTGTACGCTTCCTGCGTACAGTTTGTCTCGATCATTAATTCTAAAATGTCCTCATCGATTTTTTTCAGCTTAACGGATTTTGCATCAAGCATTTCAAAAGCCGTTTCTACGGCATTCTTATCAACAGGATCGTTTTCAATAATTTCCTGAAGATGATTTACAGCCTTCGTGAAGGCTGTCCTCAACGGCGTGCGTCTCAATTTTAAAGCATCCATGTTTCACTTTCTTATATTCAAAAATGTTTTTCTAACACTCGTAGCCCACCCGGGGGCGCCAGAAAATGTTCAATTCTCACAACTTATTTAAAAATCTCTAAACTAAGAGTGAAATAAATGATGTGGCTACGAGTGTTTCTCAATTTAAATAAAACATTTATTAAGTATTTACAAGGATGCATATAAAAAAGATTAAATATTATCGCGCACGCTCATAGACGTCTGCTTCCTCCAAACGCATCTAGAGGAATCCCCTTTCGGAGCGCCCTTCCTCCCCCTGCTGCCACTCAAAAGGAAGAGAAACTCGCCGGCGCTCACCGCTTTTCGGGTCAACCACCCCTTCGCTCTTTGGTGCTTTCACAACAGATACCATTGATTTCGACGGCGAAAATGAAACGAATAATGTAGCTCATGTTTCCATGTCATCCGAAATGGAGATCATCAGGAAAAGTATGCGCTGTTATTTGAACGCACATTCCAATAGCGAAATGAATAACTATGAACGAAGAATAATCTTGCTGAAATAGTCATGAGACGAATGATTTTCCTTTAAAAATTAAATAGTTTTCGTTAACGAAGAGATGTTCCGCAAACAAACTGGAACTGACCAGGAAATACTACCGAACCTCTATATTGCGAATTTTTCTACATAGCGTTTCACGATTTTCTTCGTATATAAAATAACCTCTTTATAGCGAGGTGCATTTTCTATAGAACGAACTTTTTCTTTTGCGATTCAGTTTTTGTTCTCCCCTTTTTTTAAAGTATTTCTGAAAGAAAAAAATTCAAGTTATTCTCTCTTTAACACATTTTATGGTGATCATAAATCTTGAACTGGTTTTATTAGATCTTAACTCGCCAAGAGCAATAGAGTTCTGGACGTTTCATCCAAGAAGTGCAATCTTTAACCCCATTGTACAGTTCACTAGAAACATCTTCGATGTCCTCTTTCACCCTCAGTAAAGTTGTCCCATGTTCTAATTATAAAATAATGCATGTTTAATATTACTCGTATGTTTTAAATTATAAAATGTCCTTAAAATTCATTAATTTTAGTATAAAATTTTCTTGATATTGAAAATATACAGTGAATTCTTCGACATTCTTTTTTCTTGTTTTCCTTGCAGTTTTTCTTTCTTTTTTGATGGGAAAGATACATAAAATAAACATATATTAATTTTAAAAAAGGTGTAAATAATTATTTTTTTAATATTTAGTGTTTATGAATTAAAAATTTGTCTTATGTGGTTTATAAAGTATATTAAAAGACGAACCTCTAAGTAATAAATTTTCCATATAACGAACTTTTTACAGGATTTAGCGACTTCATTATATAGAAGTCCGACTGTAGTTCCTTGTAATTTACTCTCTCCTTTGGTAAGTTGCAAAAATTTTCCTCAACCGTACGAGGATGACATATTTTTTTCTTATTACACTCTTACCCCACTGCTGAGGGTTCAAATGGACATGTCCCCTTCCAAGGAATTCGAGGCGAACTATGACAAATTGCAACAGTTCGGTCAGCTAAAATGTATATCGGAGGTCGAAATCCACAGTCACACACACACACAAGTCAAAACTAGCTATTTTAGACCGATGTCGTTCCCGGGGATACAAAAAGTATGGAAATCTTATCATTTCCCGGGAAAGAAACCCTATTCAGCATATAAAACAGTGATCTCCAAAGTGGTCTATATAGAACTCCAGGGGTCTATGACGACCTGCAAGGGGTCTACGCCAGCGAAAAATAACTTGGAAGTCCATAAGGGGTAAAAATGGGGTTCTATAATAATGGCTCTCATTCAACCAGATCTTGACTTTAATGTTTAAAAAAAAAAGTTGACCTACTGAAAACCGGATTTTGCCAATTTAACTGATTTATTAACTAAATGTAGCTAGGCTAATTTATGGTTACTAGGCGATCGCATAAATTTGATTAAGATAAGGACCATTTCAGCATTTTTCTTTCTCCAGAATTAAATTAAAGAAATATAATTTTGGACGTTGCAAATTTTCTCCATTTGTCACAGACAATCTGTCAGGAAATTTTAACTTACGTTCCACATTTAAATGCCCTTTACTCAGATTTTGAAACTAGGTTTAAGATTGCTTTTTTTTTATGGTAATACCACAGTAGACAATGAATTCATATAGTCACGTTGAAAAAAAATGTTATATTACAGAAGGAACTGATCGGAATAGGCACTAACGATCTTAAAATAAAGTTTAGAAACGGATGTCAGCAATTTTGGCTTTAAAGAGACATACTTGTTATTTGTCGCGAATTATGGAATATAGTGCGAAAGTTTTTAATTGCTTTTCCTCGCGAGAGGAAGTTTCAGTGAATTTTCCAATCTCAAAAACGAAAAAAGAAGGAGGGGCGGGTGGGCTGGACACTTGCTGGAGATTTTTGGGTTAAATCTGACTTGATTAATATTAAATATAGAAAATTTGTTATTGAAGCACAAGATTCACCCCTCTCATTAAAAACATTTGTTTTTTGTTAAATTATTTCTTGTAACAGTTGTTTTATGTATTAATTTATTTTAATTTAATTCATTAAAATGTGCTTCTTAAGTTTAAAATGCTATACTCTCTTCACTGCAGTTAGAAATTTAATTCTTTTAAAGTAGTAATACAGAGTGTGTTTTTTTTCAGGTATAGAAGTTTAAGTTGGCATTACTTTCCAAGATGGCGACCGATTTAACAGCTGTCAAGTGATTTATTCTCAGTTTGGTTTGGCAATTCATCATGAATAGACTCACGCCTGAACAACGCTTTCAAATTGTGCAATTTTATTTCAAAAATAATGGTCGATTTTCATAAGCGAATTTTGTTTAGCGATGAAGCGCACTTCTGGTTGAATGGCTACGTCAACAAACAAAACTGCCGCATTTGGAGTGAAGCTAATCCACAAGTGTATGTCGAAACACCGTTACATCCAGAAAACTGACTGTTTGGTGCGCTTTATGGGCTGGTGGAATCCTTCTTCAAAAACGATGAAGGCCACAACGTTACAGTCAATGGTGATCGGTATAGAGCCATGATTACTAACTTTTCATTCCTGAATTGAACAATCATGATGTCCAGGAGCTGTGGTTCCAACAAGACGGCGCAATATGTCACACAGCTCGTGCCACAATCGATTTGTTGAAAGACACGTTGGGTGACCGCCTAATTTCACGTTTTGGACCTGTGAATTGGCCTCCAAGATCTTGTGATTTAACACCGCTAGACAATTTTCTGTGGGGCTATGTAAAGTCATTGGTCTATGCGGAAAAGCCACAAACGCTTGACCATTTGGAAGACAACATTCGCTGTGTTATTGTCGATATACGGCCACAAATGTTGGAAAAAGTCATCGAATATTGGATGTCCAGATCGGACTACATCCGAGCCAGCCGTGGCAATCCTATGCCAGAAGTCATATTTAAAATGTAATGCCACAAGATTATCTTTCGAATAAAAAAAAATTCATGTCAATCGAATAATAAATCGTTGTTTTATTGCAACTTAAAGTTCTATACGTCTAAAAAAAAACACCCTTTACAAGTTGTCAAAAAAGGCATTTAAGTTGATAAATTGGCAAAAATTCAATATTAGATAAGCAGGGGTATACTCGAAACCGATAAACATGGTAAGGGGTCTATGAGATAAAAAGTTTGAGAACCTCTGATATAGAGGATGACCAACTGGAAACACATGCGCTATCAACAATTATAAACACTCTCTTCAACTGCACGAGATAAATAGTCCGATTCTTCCCGTTAAGGTATCCGTCTACGTTCGGAACCGTGATTTTAAAAAAGCGCATAAATGGATAATTTTCATGATATTTAGTGTCACTCAGATTAGAATGCATGCATAAAATTGTTTTAAGGACATTTTGACAAAAAAAATTTATTTAAATATAATATTTTGGTAAAAAATTAACTTAGAATAATCTCCTTTCCAAATGTTCTCCTTTTGTGAAAAATGGTTCTATTATAATAATATTTTGCCTGTATATAGCTCAGACCTCTCTACAGAGGCTCAACTAGAATTTTTGAAAAATTCACATTTTCAGAGTTACCACCAATTGAAATAATTATTGGCGTTTTTTTCTTAAAGTTGCTCCCCTCTGTTGTTGTAAAATGTATCAATAAACCAACTTCTAAGTTACATATTTCAAGCTTTTCATTAAATTGCTCAGCCATCTTTACACCTTTCTGGGTTAGAATCTCATAAGCTATAATTTATTTAAATAGTGTAATAATCATCCATAACTAGGAAGGTTCTCCTCAAAATTTATACAGATATGTTAAAAAGTTTATATCATTTTGCAACTGATGTTTACTGATATGTATATATTCACTTTAATCTCAAATTTTGTAATGTGAATCAAATACAGAAATTGATAAACAACATCCTTTCACACATTAAGAACAAAACTTATCTGAATCAAGAAGGAAGAAATAGTAATTTCTTTTACTAATAATTCATTTTAAACGAATTCAAACTCCCCCCAAAAAAAAAAAAAAATCATTCATTCAATACATTTTTGATCCCTTAATAAAATACTTGACAAGGCGATAATTATTTATGCAGCTAACTAGGTTAAAGCCAAAAGATGGCTCAAATTATTTTGAAATGCTTTGACTATTAAGTATTGAAAAGGAAGGAAGAGTGAGGGAGTTGAAATATTTGTAATTCTCATGCTTAGAAAATGACGAAATTGGACGTGACTGATAAACTGTTACAGATAAAACTTAAGAAATGAATAAGATTTTTAATTCCATTTCTTTTTAATGATGTTAAGTTACATTCATTTTAGATTTATTGGGGATGATTTCGATCCTTTTCATAACAAGTAAGCAAAACATACATTTATTTCTGAGTTAACTAGCATTCATGAGCATTTTGTAAATTTTTTTTAACTTTCTGGAGAGAAACCCCCCAACATATGTCTAAGTAAATGATATTTGGAGCAAAAAATTTCATTATTGTACCTTTAAATTTTTTATACGTAACATCTTTCCTCTCGCTTGCTGGATATTTGTTGGAGTGATTTCGTAAAAAGGGACGGAAATTAGTAACAGGAAGTGACGTAAGCATGTGCTATTTGATTTGACCAATGAGAGCACACACTAATCCTCAGACGAGTTTGAACATATGCCACGCAAATCTGGATGGTTCTGGTCTCATAAAAACAAACTATCACTCGCTTCCCATGATTTTGAGTGAGAAAAAAAGCGCATGCAAACCTCTCATTATTTTCTAATACTGTTAACTGTTTTAATATAATTGTAACTGTGATCTTTTTTTTTTGAATGCTTAGTTTGAAATTCATGAAATAAAGTTGAACTGAGCTAACCGAAGCAATAATTCTTTGATTATGGTCTTTACAAGCTTCGAATTCTTATTCTCAGGATAAACTTACTTATTAATAATTATATTTACTGTTAAGCTTCTGACAAAGCTCAACATTCTAAATAAAATACAAGTACGTAATATGGAATTATTCGAATAAATATCTTAGTGCAGATCTTTTTCATACTTTCAGGTTAATTCCTGTCGCTATCAATATAATATTTTTAATTGTGATTAAAAAGTTTTCTCAATTAAAAATTAAACATTTAACAAGCTAATTAAATTTCCCTGATTTTGTGATTTGCAGAGATGGGTAAATCCAGAGCAGAATATATGTGAAATCCAACTCTAGTAGTTTTTTTTTTATATTGCTCAAGCTAGCATTGAAAAAGATTCGAATTCTAAAATTCGATTTCGTTTTCTTACTCCACTTCGCAAATACAAGCTTTATTCCTGATAAACTTAGATCCTTATGCGCTTGATGTGTAACATCTTTCCTCTCGCTTACCAAATATTTGTAGGAGTGATTTTTGAGAAAAGGGACAATAAGCAAAAAAAAAACGCAAAGAAAAATTAAAAACTGGAGGAGTACAGCCGAAAAAATTTGCAGATAATTAAATATTTTTGATAAAAAGTTGCATTACTCCTAAATAAAATTTTCAATAAAGATATAATTATTCGACAGAAAAATATTTCCAATCATACTCGATTCAAACTCAATTGAATCACACTCAAACTCACAGGAAGCGAGTGATAGTTGGTTTTTAAGATTAGAACCATTTACGGTAAATGGTTGTTGTTGTTGTTGTTGACTAATTCCTCCTGTCTAGCCGCAGGCTAGACCAGGTCCATGAGCCCAAGAGTCCTCAGGAAATCGTACACCAAAAGAGGACTGGAATAGATGTCCTCCCTTTCAAGTCCTGCACAAAACAAAAGATGATCTGGAGTTGCCTGTACCAAATTGCATTTAGTACAATTCTCGTAAACGGTAAATGGTAAAAGTACAAAATGCAGGAAATCTTAAATTTTTTTAATTGTTTGATTTGGAGAAATGTATATGGCCACCGAAATCCCTGTTTGCCTATTTTCAAGTCTAATGTATCCACTCTTCACCAAATTGAACAAGAATAAATATTTTTGATAAAAAATTGAATTGCATTACTCCTTGAGTTAAATAAATAAAAATTTCTTATTCGATAGAAAATTATTTCCAATCATACTCAATTGATTTTTTTCAGGATTTAAGTTACTATTGCGTATTTACCACGAAAACATCTCAGATGTTACACATCATATGCGACTACTGTAAGGCTCATTTCTTTTTTTTATATTTGTTTATAGTGATTAGAATTTCTCTGCAGTAGAAATTTCATTTATTAGTCCATGGATTTAATGGAACCAATCAGCGTAATTTAAATCTTTAAATCTGACTTTAAGATATACTTTATAGATGTCAACTGATTTTATAATTTTTATCCACATTTTAAATCTTAGGAATTATGCATTCAATGCATGTGAAAATTTCAGATATAGAATCAAAGCACATACACAACTGAAAAATAAAACTCTACTCAGCAAATGTTGCAACAATAATCAATTCTATTTATATGAAAATAGCGAAACTTAATTTTTAAAAATATATTCTTTAAAATATTTACAATAAAAGCAAAACAATGCAATTTTTCCTTGTGTCAAGAATTTGAATTGCAATTAAATTTTTCCTCAGAGTTTATTTTTTCTGATTCATTGCAATTTTGCATGGAATCTTCCAGTTCTCTCTCAACCCTGAATACATCATAATGATGATTAAGACCTTCTTGAATATGAAGTTTACACTGACTTCCAAGAGCTCCCCAGGGTGAATTATGGATATAAAAAACTCTTCTGATTCTTGAATGAACCAGTGCCATTGAACACCTAGAGAAATAGTTAAACTAATTGTAAAAACAATACATACATGAAATTAAATTATAACTCCTAAAAATTATCAGATAAAGAAGAAAATCAAACATTCCAATAGTTTACAACAATTCAATAAAAGATACTTATTACAATGAAACGTTCTAATTTTAACAAGGATAAAATTTCTCTCCACAATAATTAAATATTGAAGTGTTATGTGGTATTTTGCTTCAAATAAAGTGAAAGAATAGCTGTAAGACTACATGCATTTCTGCAGCTAAAGACTTACTTCAGCAAGACCACATCCAATTGGTATGTGTGGTGCAAAAATCAAATATTATATTTGTATGCTGAGTATTCCTTGTGAATTTATTCATATTTATGTTTGTGCTTCTAATATACTGTTATGTATAAATCCATAGTGAAGAATTAGTGCCACAAGTAACACAACAATAAGATAATGTATAACTATTTTTAACAAAGTACTTTCTTTTTATAATTGTTTCAAGCCAATGTATTCAAAAATCAATCATTTATATATTGTTAAAAGCAATTCAGTATTTTACTTTATTTTAAAAAAGTGACATGTTTAATAAGTTAACAGATTGAATTTTTCTGTTCTTGGGGGAGAAAACAAATATCAAGAAGACAAATTTATTATTTACTTATGTAAAACTGTAATCAAAGAATTTCTACACATGGTTAGCTCAAATCGTCTTTAATTCATGGTTTTCAAATTCGAACTCATCAACATTCAAATATGTCACAGTTACAATCATAAAAATAGTATAAAAACGAGATGTTTGCGTGAGCAGATATTGGCATCCGCTTTCCTCACCAAGCTGGCAAGCCGACTGGTTACATAAGTATTCACTCGGTGAAAAGAGTGCGTATTTTTGTTCATCTTTTACCATTCCCGTTACACTTATGAGTTTAATTTGCTCTTGTGTTGTTTATATGAAGATAAAAACGATAGAATTAAAAAAATGTATCTTACATAATGCAGGGCTCTCTTGAGATATATGCATCATATCCTGTACATAGATAAGGAAGATACAACTTTTTAGCATCTTTACCAGGATTCATTTTTTTTATTTCTGTAATTTTACTATCCATTTCTTCTTGTGAAAAAGGATGGTGATAAACATGTTTACCTGCACAAAAATGTGAACAGTATTCAGCATTAAGTGTAGTGTAAATAACATGCACAAAAATATTAAATATACATAACAGAAAAACAAGATTATAGCATAATATTTGAACCTGAGTATTAACAAAAACAGAATTCTCAAAGAAGTTGAATACCTCCTTAATTTATCGTAAAATCCGGTAAACATAAAGTAATATGTGCACCGCCATATAACATGCACTTATACCTTAAGGCTGCAATTTTTAATTATTAGGTATATTCGCCGCATAACGCGCACCTCCTTATTTATGAAGAAACTTGAAATGTATGTATGCAGCATTCTTATGTTTTGAAGTCATTTATTCATGATTTTACCTCAGGCATTTGAAAAAAAAGATATAATTCTACAACTACAGCTCTTTAAGTTCAAAAGGAATGTCATATCTTTTAAATAAACAGTGTTTCAATTTACCGCAAAATCCGGCGTATAATGCGCACTTTGAATACAAAATATGAGATTGGAATGTAAGGGTGCGCATTATACACTGGGTATAAAAACGATAGCGTTACAAATAACTAAAGAGATGAGCATAAAAAAATTATTTTTTTTAAATTTTACTTTTACACATATTGAAATACTGTTTATTTAAAATAAATGATATACCTTATGAACTAAAAGAGTTCTAGTTCTAGAAATATACTATTATTTCAAAAGTGTGGCATAATATCTCGAATAAATGACTTCAAAATATAAGAACGTTGTATACTAAAATTTCAGATTTCTTCTTAAAAAGCGGGGCGTGTTATACTGCAAACATACCTCAAAATTAAAAAATGCAGCTTTAAAGTATGGGTGTGCGTTATACGCCGGATTTTACAGTATATAGAAGTCTAATTTTTTTCCTCTTTGCTCATCTTTCCTTTATTTTTTAAGCTTTCATTTTTATACCCAGCATATAACGCACAACCATAAATTTTGATCTTATTTTTTGTGTTCAAAGTGTGTGTTATACGCCGGATTTTAAGGTATCTAACTTTTACAGTTTGCCATATTCCATATCATACTCAGAAAAAAAATGGAGTTTTATATTAATCCTTTATAAAAATTATATAAAAATCATTTAAATACACACACAATATTAACTTAAGTCATATAATTATAAGCTAGATTTACAATTATGGAGTTACAACAAAATTAGAAATAAAACAAGAGACCCATTTCTTTCTGAGGAAGCACCTTATGTATGTATTAAACAATATTAAAAATTTGCTTCAATTTAAAAAAAAAAATGATGTATTTTTTTAACTGGCAAGCACCATTTCTTGCCAAGCATCTGCAATATTTGAATTATTGCCTTAGCTCAGTGATCGAAAACTACAACCAGAAAACATTTAATTTCATAGTATGAATCTCTAAATGCCCACTGAGGCAGAATAATGCATCCAACAGTTTCCTTTTTGTGAATACATTTCTATCTATTTCTATATTTTTGTTGGTTCAGCCAATTTTAATTCTTTTGCAAGACACCAAAGAATTAGCACATTCTTCTCTCAAGGTGTTGGAGTTGATTTGCATCTGTAGTTCACAAAATTCAATTGAAGTAAATTTCTGACTTCACAATAAATGAATCTATTGGCATTAAAGCAATTAATGTGTGTATGTCTTGAAACAATGTTTTTGTTCTCAATTACTTTTTTTATTCTTGGCATAAACATACACAGCAATGCCACATGTGTGCTTGGCTTAAATTAAAACTCAACTTCATTGGGTGATTTTGGGTATTAAATCTGTTTCTATGAATGACTTCATCATCTTGAAATAATTTCATAATCTTTTTTTAATAACTTTAATAAAATAATTCTTTTTCCCTTGACATAAATGTACATAAAAAATGCCATATCTGTGCTTGGTTCAAATCAAAACAAACTTCATTGGATGATTTAAGGAAAAAAATTTATTTCTATAAATGACTCCATCATCGTGAAATAATTTAATGGCATTTTTTTCTCTATTTTGCCAAATTGGACAAATCCACAATATTAATTAGGTCATTCATAAAAGTCTATAAAAAAAGATGAAAATTGAAAGATCAAAACCATGAGTAACTATATTTGGTAAACTTACATTTATTATTGGCTAATGGAAATGTTAATATGATATATCAATATTTTTATTTTCTAATAATACAAAGAAAGAATTTAAAAACACAACTTACCTGTAATGTCCCATGATCCACCACCTTGACTTCTAGCAACTAAATCAACAGCGACCATCACAGCATGCTGAATGGGATGCACTTCTCTTTGATCATTAGCAATAGCAATTACCTTTGAAGTCACAGGATCAACAATAACACAACCTACTTTTTCCTATGATTAAATAGTAAAACATTATTTTAAGCTCATTTTCATATTTTAATACAAATTCCAAAGGAGTTTCTTTTACCGATAGTAAGACAATTTAATTACTTATGAGAATTTAAATGTATATTACACATTAGTAAGTTATACATAATTACTTATGCATAGCAGATTTTAAAGAACAGAAAACTAAATATTCAAACAAAAACTACAATTTACAAGATTTAAAAAATTGGTTATTACAACACATTATCCGTAAAAATAAAAGTGAACTAAATTGCTTCTTTACAAAAGTCTTCTAAGGTCTGTCCTGACTTATGCATCAGAGACTTGGGCATTGACTTAACACAATGAGGAAGCTTTGGAAATTTTCGAGAGAAAGATCTTATGTTGCATTTTCAGTGAGATACAAGTAAATGGACCATGGAGAAGATCTAATTTAATATATAAAATTTACAAGCAACCTGATATTGTAAAATTCATCCAATTACAGAGACTAAAATAGGCTGATCATCTGGCTAGTATGAATAAAGATCATTGCTGCAAGAAAATCTTTCTGTTAAGGTCCATGGGAATTAAGACCTTCGGGCAACCCCTGCTAAGATAGATTGATTGTATTGAAACAGAT
Organism: Trichonephila clavipes; assembly: GCA_019973935.1. NCBI lineage: Eukaryota > Metazoa > Arthropoda > Arachnida > Araneae > Nephilidae > Trichonephila > Trichonephila clavipes. The sequence goes on along the minus strand of BMAU01000248.1, from coordinate 464,989 downwards.
CCTAATATTTTAAAGGTTAAAAATTGGAAAACAGTCGCAAAAAGTAAAGATGCCTGGAAAAGACCTTTGGAGAAGGCCAGGGCCTACCAAGGGATGTTGAGCCCTTGAAGAAAAATAAAAGTGTCCTCTAATTTTAAACCTGGAAAAATTACACATCATATAAATGAATATTCTATAATTTGTGTTTTCCACTCTTTGTGGAAAAAGTGAATTTATTGTAATAGAAGGAATAAAAACTCTTTTGGAAATAAATATTTAGATTTGACACATTTCTTTTTTTACATTATTGTCATCCAAAATTGTACTAATTAGCTATATTTGAGTTTGAATCATTTTCCATCCAAATTCAGAAGATTAGATATATAAAGATTCAGATTCAGAAATATGAAGCTAAATGCTATAAAAGTACCATAAAACCAGATGTATAACGTGCACTTTTAACACAAAAAGTAAGATCAAAATTTACAGGTGAGTATTATACGCCGGGTATAAAAATGGAAGCTTTAAAAATAAAGAAAAGATGAGCATAGAAAAAAAAATTAGACATCCACTTAGATCTAAATACTGTTATATTAAAAGAAATGATATTCCTTGTGAATTTAAGGGATAGTAGTTTTAGAACTATACTTTTTTTTCTTCTATAGCTTGAAATAATACATTGAATAAATAAAAGACTTCAAAACATAAGAGCATTGAGCACTAAATTTCAGGGTTTTTTGTAAAAATGGGGGTGCATGTTATATGGTGAATAAACCTAAAAATTAAAAATTTCAGATGGAAATATAGATGGGCTTCATACGGTGGTGCCCGTTATATGCTGGATTTTATGGTAAGGAAAAAATTTAGGTATGAGTGAAATTTATAATGTAATATCAGTATTAATGTGCTCCTTGCATTTAAATATACTACTTATTTTTGTAATTTTTTTACTTGATATTTTTAAAAACAAAGAAGTTTTAGCTTAAGAAAGTTTCTGTTGATCTTCTCTTAAGCATATTATTTGAATTACCAAACTGCTGGGGTCTACAGAATATTTTTGTTTAATAGCAGGGTTGAAAAGAAATCTCACTTTTAGTCAGTTATTAATTTCTTTTATTCCTGCCAATGCTAGTCATGATACACTGAAAAGCAAGTCTTACTTTAAAATTAAAAGGAACATTCAACTAAAATTCACAATAAATTACATTTTTCCTAAAAAGGAAAGAAAATCCAATCTCATAAAATGAGTTTTTTTTTTTAAAAAAAGGAGAGAAATGCAAAATTTAGTTGGTAAAATATATGGCAAAAAAAAAAAAAAAAAGAACTGTACTCATACATCACCATATTGTGCAGTGCTGATACACATGTTCATGAATTCAACTATCCTTCTTTGTTCTTCATGATTGAACAAATCTCCTTTTAAAGATTTCTCTATACTAAATAAAATTGATAAGTATTTTATTATATTGCAACAAGTATATATTAATTTTTTAAAAAATAAAAATTACAGAAAAATACAAAAATAAAAAACATATGCATAGTATTTTCTATAAATATTTAAAAATAATTCACATTGAACTAAATATTCAAACAAATGTGTTTTTTTTTTTTTTGCTTTTAATTGCATTTATTTTTAAAAAATCTTTAAAAAGTAAGTAATTAAAGAGAAATTGACTTTCAAATTTGAACTTTTTATAATTAATTTTAAAAAGTTTACTATATAATGTCAATTATTAAAATAACCAAAAAAGAGATCCTTATAAATATCCATTGATAATCACCAATTTTTAGTAAAAAAAACACAGTAATTAACTTTTATTTTCAAGGGGAATCAACAATTTAATAATAAATTAATACAAAAATGATTATATTTTTATGATCTTTTAATAATTAGTAATGTTTCTTTAATGAAATTAACATTAATGCACCAATTGTTATTTTTCTTTTAATATTGCTAAGAACATCTGAGAAAAAAAGAAAAAGAAAGAAAAAAGAAAAGAAATAAATACTTTTTGTCTTCTCTAAATTGTACAGGCCAAATTTCTTTTGCTACTTTGTATTGATCATAAGTCAAAGCTGGATATTTGGGAACTTCACAGATGGCTACAGAATCCATCAATCCCGTTGTATTAATTTGTGCCGGACCCAGAACTGACATCAGTGAGTAATTTTCACTGGATTCACTTATTTCAACAGGTCGAATAAGAATTTCAAAAACATCTGCAAATTTAAACACATATGTATATGGAATAATGTACAATAATGTAATCAATATATGTTTTAATTCTTTATTGTGAAATAAACTGAGATGCATTTCGAAATAGGACATTTGGAATTAGGATTTTTAGAGAAAAATATGCAAGATAAGAATTTAAAGTAAATATTGATTTGTTATAAATATATAACATTTTAAGATGAAACAAGGTGTGCAAGGATAAAAAAATTTGAAGACCGAAATTTTTGAAAATGCTTTTCTAACAAAATTTTGAAAGTAATTTAAAAACACACACAATTTAGTTATATTACATAATGGAAGACAAACAATTCTAAAACATTTTTTCCAACCAGTTTGGTATAATAAATGAATACATAAATTTGACAAGTTGGATGAAATTTAACACTTAAGTATCTTTAGAATGATTGATATTTTTGTGTGTGTGTGGGTCTCATTTAAAATACTAAATAACAGCTAATACTTGCAGAGTATAATTTACAATGGTATTGGTAAGCAAAACATTCCAAATTATTGCAATTGCTATTAAATTATACACATTGAATTATAGCATATTATTCTAAGCTAAAACTTGTGATTTACAATAATTATACTTGCAAAATGCCTGTTCATGCAAAGGTAAAATAAAACAGATTCAATCACATCTCAGTATCACTGATATCAAGGTCTAAATTCTATTTTCACACAATAAACCACAGTCAATTTTAACTGCCAGTAAAATTAAAAAGCATTTTGTAGGATTTAATTGTTTTGGCTTGAGAGCCACATTGTGGGAGCGGAGGATACCGGAGAGCCGCAACTTTTATTATTCATTAGTTAACTTTGCATCTCAGAAAAGAAATAAATTGTATCATAAAAATCAATAAATAGAAGTTAAATAAAATAGAGATAGTTTTATTCAATTTATTTACTGTGCTAATTTCACATCTATAGATGCAAGTACATTTAGTTTTAGAATCAGCTTAATGAAAAACATCTGTCACGCTTTTCTATATATTTTTTTTTTTAAATCAGAAGTCAGATTACTTGCTGAATTTTTTATTGCAGACTGCAAGTTTATGTCTGCTGAGTTGCATCTATATTTACTCCAGTTGATCTTCATATCATCATCTGACATATATTGCTCACCAATATATGTCAACCTAAATACAAAGAACATTTTCCCACAAATTTCTTCATATATAAAAATTTTTTAGCATACAAAGATTTGTATAAGTAAATTAATGTCATAGTTTTAAACATTGGCTTCACACTGTGATTTGGCTGCAAGTCAATAGATTCTAGTTGCAGCTTCTCAGGTGCAGTATCAATATCAGCAATAGTAATAGGATAAAAGAACAAATTAAATTCAAGCTCAACTTTCTTAAAATCCTGAAATCTTTTTGTAACCTTATCTTCCAAACTCTACAGATGATCTCTAATCTAAGCAGAAACATTTTTAGGGACTTGGTTGTCTAATACATTAATAAAGGAATTTTATTTTCCTAATAATAGAACACATGGGACGAGTTTCTGGCAATGCTTGGAAAGAAATCTTGGTTCAAAACCAATTTTTTTACTATCTAGGTGGGTTGCAAATAAACTCTTTGCAAGCCACATGTGGCCCACAGGCTACTACTTGCAAAATCCTGCTTCAAATACTAAAGAATCATCTATGAGTAATAAAGTTTTAAAAGCAAAGGAACAACATGTAAACACATAGTTACTCTGAAAAATATCTTTGAGATTTTCCAGTTTTATATAACTTATTCGATTTTTAAAAAAATTATTCAATATGTATCAGACTATTATCATTTGTATGCTTGTTTTAAAGCTATTGGTGTTTTTTCTTTGCAGGGGAAGAAATACATATTTAAAAAGAAATAATTTCAAAGTTCATGCAACTATATTTTTTGTTGCAGATTATTCAAACTTTTTTAAAATTAAAACTATATTATTTAATTCAATTTTACATAAAATACATATAAAATATTTATATATAAAAGTAAATATGGTCGACAGATGTACACTGACTTTATAATGAGAAGAAATTAAATAAAATTTTTAGGCTATAAAAAGATTTGCTTGTAATTTTTGGTACTAAAAAGATTATTCAACTATAATTTTTCAAGTGTAAACAAATGAAGCTATGCAGGCATTATTTCTTGCATGTATGTAAGCAATTCCAACAAACACACATACGTATACACTGGTGTGCAAAAATTAAGGACGAAGTCGAAAAATTAGCATATCAACTGAACGAAGAGGCAGAGCGGACAGAAAGACCAATCAGGAGATTAAGTAAGGTGATGTACGGTAGCACATGCGCAGATATGCAGGTAGACGTAATGGGGCAGTGTCTGAGTAGTATAAAGCATGTTGTCAGTGTAAGATCAGTATTTCTGGCAAAGAGATTGCACACCGTATAGCAGTTAAAATCACATTGAGTTGCTGCGTCAGCGAGAAATGGCAAATAATCAATCTGTTAGACGACATCTGGATGCTTTTACCCGAGGTTGAATCATTGGGAAGTTGGAGGAAGGCCGCAGTGTGACAAGTGTGGCTGCAGAGTTCGGAATTGCTCACAGCATCGTTTCACGACTTTGGAGACAATTTCAAACTACAGGAACAGCTATCCGGGGGTTCAGTAGTGGTCGTCCACGAGGAACCACACCCCCAGATGACCGGTACATTGTCTTACAGGCCAGAAGAAATAGGCGGGAGAAATCGCTAGACACACGACACAGGCAACTGGACGACCGATATCGCGTTTTACCGTGACCAAAAGACTGCACAGTGGTGGTCTGTTTGCACAACGCCCTGTACAGTGTGTACCTTTAACACCTGCCCATCGGAGAAGGCGTTCTCTGTGGTGCAGGGAACACCGGAATTGGAGAGACAATGAATGGGGACGAGTACTTTTTACAGATGAGAGCAGATTCAGTTTGAGTAGCGATTTTCATCGCATACTCATCTGGAGAGAGCGGGGAAGCCGCAATCATCCCTCGAACATCATTGAAAGGGACAGGTATGGAGGTCGCAGTGTTCTCGTTTGGGGAGGCATCATGCTTGGTAGTCGTACAGACCTTCACATCTTCGACGCAGGTTCAGTCAACGGGACCCGTTATTGTAACGAGATTCTTCTTCCATATGTGCGTCTTTTTAGAGGCGCTATGGGTCTGCAGTTCCTTTTCATGGACGACAATGCACCATGTCATCGCACAGTAGCTGCCGAACAGCTCTTAGAGAGTGAGGATATTGAATGTATGGATTGGCCGGCACGATCTCCAGATCTCAATCCCATCGAGCATGTATGGGATTTTCTAGGCAGACGCTTGGCAGCTCGTACCTTACCACCAGTAATGATTCGGGAGCTTCGATTGGCGCTGCAAGACGAATGGGCAGCAATGCCTCAACAACTCATTGACACCCTCATTCTCAGCATGGGTAGACGCTGTGAAACCTGCCTAACAGTCAAGGGAGATCATATCCCCTACTAAAGACCAGGTGTTTCTTGCTGGACACCCATCACAGGGATGTTTCGGCCTTCAGTCGCATTGCGCTCCATGCTACTTTTTCAATCAAGCTTCTTTTTATCCCTCTGATTTCTCTTTTAGTAAGTGTTGCTTACATTACACATGTCCTTACGTATTGGGGATCTTACGGTATTAAATGTGTTGATTTGGAAAGCTTTTGTACAAAGTTATATTGAAAAAACCATCTCGTCCTTAATTTTTGCACACCAGTGTATATTTTTGACTGCAGTTGATGAATGTGGAAGTAAGCACCATCAGATTTTTGCTTGTGATAGAATGACTAAAAATTTCATAAAAATTAAAATTCGTGCAACCTACAGCATTAAAACTTTGTATAAGATTGGAGGTGATTCTATGCAACAAAAAACCACTAAGGAAAAAAAAATAAAAACTAGGGGGAAAAAACTTGATTTGAATTTAAACACATTATGCAAAACCAATTGTAAAAAGTACTAGCTACCTCAAAAGAGGCATTCTGACAATCTACTGACTAGCAAAATTGTTAGGGTAAATTGAGTGACAGCTCCAGTATGCTACTTTGATAGAGATTAATGCAAAATTATTCTATCTGAATATGACAATTTTACATTAATTTCTTACTTTCCTTACACAATAATATGTATGAATAAAGATTAAACACTTTTATACACACCTCATACTTCTATGAGTAATTGCAATAACCTCAAAATTTAAAAACTATATATCACACATATATTTCTTTACATAGTATACAGGGTGTCGCAAAAATATAATAAATGAACACAGAGTGAAAAATGGGGTCATATCTGTTCTGGGGGGGAAAAAATTCCCCAGCACTTGGTTAATTGTAATCGAGCACATTTTTGAAAATGTGGTAAGTTGACACTCTGTATTACATCATTAATTACTCTGAACACATATTTCATAATTTTATGATTATTTTTTTTTGTTAACATTATCTTACATAACCCTACTATTAATCACAGTCACAAGTTGGACAGAAAAGTGTACTGGTTTAGTTAAAATTAACATAGTTTGTGGGAGTTGAGGTTTGAGAAAAAGATATCTCCTAAATTTGACTTTCCATAAAAAGAGAACTTTCACACACAACTCCAGACAAGTTTCTCAAAAGTTGTCCCATTTAATTAAGATTCCAAAGTGGTACAACGCTTTTTTTTCTATGCATGGCATTCATCACATGAATTTTTTTTTATTTGCAGAACATATTCATTTTAAAAGCACCTCTGTTGATATCTTCCATCACATCATTGGGTACTGTAACTGCAAATTCCACAATTTCACAGTGATTTTTTCACTAATGTGATCTTTCATAGCTGTGCTATTAATCACAGTCACAAATGGAGTAAAAACTTTTGGTCGTTTAGTTAAAATCAACATAGTTTAAGTCGGTTTGAGAAAATAATGTCACCTAACTTTGATGTTTCATAAAAAGAAAAAATATTACATACTGTTGTTATTGCTTATGCCACCTGATCTATAGTAACATCAGATCAAAGCCCATGAAATTCATCGTGGCTAAGGGCTATATTTTTATGCCTGTTGTCAGCCTTAGCTTTGAGCACCATGTAGGTGACGGTACGAATTTGCTTGATTCCGCTCTAATTTTGTGGGAGAATACCCTGGGTGTTGTCAGAGGCCTCTCACATCTCTTTCCCTTCCACCAACCTCACAAGAGGACATGCCACCCAACGACTATTTAGAGTAATCCCATGTTGCGAATGGCACTATACATTTACAAACATCCATGCCTTCTCCGGGATTCAAACCCAGGCCCTTCAGCACCGCAGTCAGTGTCACTAACCACTATACCGAATGGGCAGCATATTACATACTAATCTAAGCAAGTTATGTAAAAAGATGACCCATTTAGTGGCAATTCTAAAATGGTACAATACTTGCTACATTTCTATCCATAACAATAATTGCCATTTTGTTTTCTTAAAATGTAAATATTTAAATATTTTAAATCATTCAAAATATCACACAGTAAATAATTATTAAAATCATACTGCTAAATTGCACAAATATGGCACTGTTGATAAATGATTTTTTCTCTGCTTGGCAAGCAACAGTTCATGCACTTAGATCAAACTCTAATGGTCTCATGAGAAACGATAGCTGTAGTTGATAAATAAACTAATTTGATGTTGAAAAAGTAATTTTAATTTTATTTGAGCCAAACACACTAAAAAGAATAAGTGGATATCATAATCTAGTGGAGATCCTCCATGATTAAAGTCAAAAATAAGCCTTTTCAGGGGTAAAAATATATTATATATATACTTTAAATATACAATTAAAAGTAACACTAAAAATCTCAACTTTAAAATGAAATAAAATATTTAAAAATTTAAATATTTTAAGATTACAATTCTTTAAAAAATTATTTTTAAACAAAATCTTGACGATAATTTTCAAAAATCCTACTTTTACTACATTATGTAATGCAAAACAAACAATACAAATACATTTTAGCTATAAATGACACATGTTACAAAAACAAAATTTAAGAAATAGTTTCATTACAAAAAAAGAATAAAAATTATAAAATTACATTTTTACCTTTTTGTTGTGTCCATCTAACCCTTTTCAAATGAGATCGACCAGCCAAAGGCCAATGAGATGACAATTCTCTAAAAATACAAAACATTATTTATTTTAAATTTAACACAACTAAAATAGGTTATGAATTATTTACATGAAATTCCACTCATCTTAAATTACATAAAGAGTTTATTTCAATGTAAAAATATTTATTTAAAATATCAACATTGTTTTAAATATTTAAATTCTCTCTCTTAATGTAATAAATCTTTCGTTATTAATTTAGCTATTTATAAAATAACTCATGTAGAATAATTAAGATATTAATTATTTTTATTTTAATGTACTATAATGAATGGAAGATAAATTTACTTAATCAGGCGAGATGTTTCTTTCTTCTTATTCACCTTTCCAATATACATTTTTTCTAAAAAATTATTAAAAAAATGTGTATTTAAATTTTATACATGTAAATAGATTTAAAAAAATCTATAATACATATATCACTATGTACATTCATTCCTATCTTTCAGTATTCCCAAATATATCCACCATTCTATTCTTTCTTAACCAAACGCATAGCATCCTTGCAGACCATGCATTGGACATTTACAGCAATCAATCTTTTATCCATACACCATTGTATTACATGTATTTTTCCCTTATGTTTCAAAGGACAAAAAAATAACCCTAAATTATACTTCTCAGACATATGCTTAGAAGAATTTGAAGGAACAGATGCAAAAACAAGAAACTAAATAGAGAACAATTTTCAATGAAAAGTTTGTAAACCATTGAATCCAACAACGATAAATGATATTTTTTAAAACATCAATTAAATAGTTTATCTGAAAATTGTCAGTCTTTTTAAAAACAGGCAAATTTTAAATAACAAACAGCAATTGAGTTCAAAGAACGTATGTCCATATCAAAATAAGACCGATTTCAAAATATAAGAGTTGTCAAATTAAACAGTTTGTTAGAATGAAATTGTTACCTGATTGAAATTGTTGATTAATTCTTCATGTAAAATTAGATGCTTTAGTGGCATACACAGACTATTTTTATGGAAAAGGGTATATTAAAAAAAAAAGAAAAAGCACAAAGATATAACCTTTAAGCTAAAGATTTTAAAAATTCGATGGTCTTTTTGGAAGGGTGATCCCTCGTCCCCCCCTCTTTGTGTAGGTTACTGAGCTACACTTCACTAATTTTCAAATCAGGATATTGTTTTCTATCCCTCTGACTGCTTATTAATAAATCAAACTTTTAATTTGATTTTAAATAAATTAGGAGATAAAAAAGGAAAGGATATTCACATAATGTGCCCTATACAGAAAATGCAAAAAAAAATTATAAAAAAATAACAAAAGCAAATTGTACCTGTTTCAACAGATCTGAAATATTCATCTCCAAGAATAGGAAAGATTTTTAGTTTGGTTTCAGTATCTTCCATCTTTTCTAGGTTCAAATTAATTTTTTTCCAAATGTCTTAAATAGATAAGTAAATTTTAATTTCTTAAATGTATTAGTTATAAACATAAGAGTGCTTTTGATTACATAAATAAAAGTTAGACAAATTAAAATAAATTTTTTCAAAAAATGCTCAGTTGTTAAATTATTGCTTACAATTACAAAAAGCATACATGATATATAACAATAATATATGGAAATATTATATATGCATATAATTTCATAATAAGTCATTATAAAATTAAGAATGAAATTCATACAATCAATTATAACATACATTACTAAAAATAATATTTTTGAAAAATTCTGAATATTTTTATAAAAAATAAATAAATGTAACATATTACAATTTACAAATTGAACAATATTTTATAAATGTTATATGTTCAGAATATCCATAAAACTATAAAAATCTATACAAAAAGGAGTAGCTCTTGTAGAATGTTATGCAATTTCTCTTTTACTTAAGAAGGAACAAAACAAAACTGCATATCATTGTTGAAAAATGATCACTCACACCTAAATTTAATATTTTTTACACCTAATGTAATTTTTTAGAATTCTTTACTGCTTTTAATTACTCATTTGAACTTTAACTTTAAATCTCATTATAATATATGCAGCAAAGGGCTAAGAGATAAGCTGAACCCATGTAACCACTCAGTACTCTCATGAAAGGAGATTGAGCTTCCCTGCGGGAAGCAGGTTCTCCAATAATCCATCATCTTATGTTGAAAAATGAATCTTCAGCATGCATTAAGTAATTCACATTACTACTATTTCAGTTAACTTGAGAAAAGGAGATTTTTGTCAATGACTTAAAATTGGTAATTCAGTAATAGAAATATAAAAAAAAAAATCTCACATTGAAATTGCCAAAACTTTATGGAAAATATCTGTCTATTGTCCAATTTATTATAAGGTATTAAGAAACAATTGTACATATAATTTTTTAAACTGTATAGGGAATGTTACCAAGGATTTTGTATGATCAAGATGCTAAGGCAGTGATAAAGAAAGTGAGGTTAAATCAGAAATTATTCAACCTCAATTAACTGAATATGTTGCTACAGCATCTAATAAGAGGATTAATATGAAAACTATTTGAAGAATCCTCCCATATGAAGGATTTCAGAGCAAAGTTCAGAAAAGAAAACCATTCATATTCAGAATAAATCAAAAGAAAAGGCTAATGTTAATTAATAAATAAGTCCATAAGGATTTCAATCTTTGGAAAATAATCTTTCTAATTGTTGAGAGAAAATATAATGAGGTACTTTTCCCTTTCGCCAACACAAATCTCGCCAATCAGGCTTTATTCACGACAACACTCAATATAAACATTAAAAAGTTAATAAATATTAGTTCTCATTGATTTTTGATTCATTTTTGTATTATGCAAAAGACATTACTGATATGAAAAGACCACATCTTGTTTTGAAAATGTGATAGAAAAAGATTACCAGCGGGGAATATTCTATTTAGCATCAATTGTATCACTTCTGGCGACTTATTGCCTACACCAGCAAAACAGAAAAGTACCAATATAATAGAAAAAAGATCAGTGATAAAATTTGGCAGCTCAGAAATGGATTACAAATCATAAATGTTACTCCTTCACAATGAAGTATAATGGAGAAGTCACAGTTTAAAGACCTATGTCAACTGTTGGAGTTGAGAAATAACTTTCTTTAAAAGAACAATGGATCATTACAAATACTAAAAGATATGTTTGCAAAATAGCATGCTGGCATCTATTGACAGTTTACAGCTTGGAAACTAACAAATATTTCAGCATAACAATCCAAAGCAAGCACCTAAGGTTGTTAAATAATAATTCCTTTACAAGGTACCTGCAGAACTCCATTCCCTTCCTGGCTACCCTTACAAGGCTAAGTAATATGATATTAAATTATTTCCATTGCATAAATAATGTCATTAATGTTATTTTTGGTAAAATCCTAGGAGGACCCACTGCTGTTTTTGGCGGCAAAATTCTTGCCGCAAAATTTTTTCGCCAAAAAGCGCCAAATTGAAGGTTTTTAAAAAGGCGTCAATGACGAAAAACTCTTGGGAAGCGCATGCGTCAGCGGGGGATGAAATGGGCGTTTCGCAAAGATGAAATCGAATAAATACATTAAATTAATCATTATATAAAGAAAAAAACGGAGAAAGCAATGAAATTCATTTTAAAAAAGCAATCTAAAACCAGTGTGTACAACATGATTTACATTTTTGAAAAAGGACGAAAGGGGCGTTTCGCAAATATAAAATCGAAGAAATACATGAAATCAATCATTTTAAAAAAATTTAAAAGGCACTTACCTTACGCTTGCATTTCGTCATGTTCCGTTGGTGGATACACCCTTGCGATGGATGCAAGGAATTCATGAAAATTGTCATCCACCAACTTGTGACCTATTCTTATTAACTTTCAAGTCATTCACCACGAACGCATTCTTGCTCTTGCCAAACCAATATCTCGTCAAACACAAGATAATAGTTATAGCAAGTTTGCTTTCGCTAAAACAAGTGCCCTTTCTCACACTCTGAACAACGTCGTGGCGATTATCATTTGACTGGTTGCGGCAACGCCATTCGTAGCCGTCAACTGTTCCCTTTCGTTCTTGCAAACACATATTTTTTTTACACCTCGGACATTCATAACGAGAAGCAATTAAATTAGCTTTCATACACCATTCTAATGTCTCTTTCTTCCCCTTTGTGCACAGGAGCACAAAGAAACCTGTCGTAGTCTCACTTTCAATTAATTTACTTTCACACGCCATTCTTAACAACAACCGGTGGAGAGCAAACCTTCTCAAACGAAGTCAAATGTCAAAATGACATTTTTTCGGAAAAGGCGAAAAACGTTGTACTTTTTTTAGGGTTGCCATTTTTTCGGTGATTTGAAAATCCAAATTTTTGAATGAAATGGAAGGGTTACCATATTGTAACCTTTATCGCTCAAAATTTGGCGACCAAAAGTGAGTCCTCCTAGGATTCAATCTTATTTTTTTTAAGTGTGTGCACAGTCTGTGTTATGTGATTTTCATAAAATGAATTTCACTTTTACCAATATGAAGTGTTTCTTCTGTTTTCATAAATATGTGGGGGGAATGCAATTCCTACTTTAATATAAAAATATTATAACATTTTGGTAATATGATTGCATAAAAAAGCCATTTTTGAGGGCATACACTGACTTTTATTACAATACATACGTAACATAAAAACTCAATTTTTCGAACATGTTTTTGATCGCAAAATGCTTTTAATTTAAATTTATTAATAGCATTATTGTTCAGAAATATTTTATTTGTTTCAGTTTGAAGTGTTTTTTTAATTATTTTAGCCCTTTTCCTTTCCTATATGTACATTTAAAAACATACAATTTTAGAAAGTGTATGCTGACTTAAATGACTGCATCAGTAGCGCACACAGGAATTTTTCAAGGAGGAGGGGGTCGAAAGTTCCCCATTCTTGTATCATGCTCCTTTTGATTTTGTCGATTTTCGGGAACAAACCACAGTAAAAAACTAATTCTTGAATAAATAACTAGCATTAATTAGTAAAATTATTCATTAATAACAAATACTTAATTAAATTTTACATACTATATACTTAGAATTATAATCAATCGGAAAAAAATTAAGGGCTTTTGGGGAGGGGGGCCGGACCCCACCTTGTGTGCGCCACTGGACTGCCTATATTTTTTATTTGAATGTATATGTATTTTATTTGTTGACTGTATTTATACTTCATTTGCAAGATTTTTATATCCAACACTTCTTAAAGCTGCACAAAATTGTAATATAAAAATAATGAGCTTATAACATATTTAAGGTACAATCTCAATAACATAAAATTTACTCCAATGTTAAAAGTTATTTGTAAATATATTACAAATAAAAATACAAAATAAATAAAAAAGAAATTATTTATTTAAAATACTTTGTTCATATTCCATGAGTAATTTTCTCTTTTTCGTTTCGGATTCATTATCTCCTAGCTTTTCTGAAATCATATTCGCGTCGGTGATAATTTTCCCTACAGATCAATTACAAAATATTTACACATGCTCCGAAAACGGGCAGGAGGGAAGTACAGTTGCGGCTGCGATTAACATTATATATACTGAATGTTAAATTTTAAAATATAAAATAAAATTTTTGCTATAAGTCTTCGAATAAAAATATATGTTGAAAATACAAAAATAATTTTTAAACATTCTCTTGTAATTATCTAGTATCAAAATTTGAATACAGAAAAAAGAAGAGACACAAGTTATACACAACTAAAGATTAAATCCTAATTTATATGATTTCTTAATAACTGTTACACAAAATGACAAAGATTTGTTCAAATAACTTCCCACTATTTATAGATTAAATTATAAAGCAGAACTCATTTATGAAAACAATTCAATCACAATAACTATTAGTGATATAATGTTAGAATGGGGCAACCGTAAGGAAAAGAAAAACAGGTACCTATTATCGCAAAAATCGCCAACCCTATTAATAACTCACCAAGTTGGCAACGCCGATTTCCTATGTGTCGTACGTGCTCAATTGGCATCCATGAGCTTCGTTTCATATAATGTCACCCATAGGTTACGATAATACTTAAGAACCGAAAAACGTTACGTTTATAACAGACACAATGAGCAAGACCTCGCAATAAACAACGTAAGGGTGTGATTCACAGGTGTAGCTACCACCGTATTTGTATCAATAATACGAGGCCCTCAAGCTACAGGGGTCTCAATATGTGTAACATTCTGACACTTTCAAACAGTGTCTTATTTTTTTCCCAATAATAGGTCCCCCCCTCAAGGAATTTTGATACAGAGCCCACTCAGAACTAGCTACACCAGTGGTGTGAATACGTTTCGGTTCTTCCGCCTACATTTTTCTAAAGATATAATACCTCCCATAACAGCAATCTGTGTACTCCACTGTCTCTAGCGTTGTCTAAATGCTATGTTTATTGCATCGCCTCTTGTACTCCAACGTGTTTTACGAACCCTCATCAAATTCTTGCCTGTGGCAATAATCATAACCTCGATTGGCCGATTATCCATATAAATGCCTACTTTCTATAAACATCCTTCATCTGATAGCAAAATTCGTGATACATCCGACAATACTGCATTAAAATGGGTTTTTGCTTTTTTGTTTAATAGCGGCACTGGCAGCACACGGTTTATCGATGCTTAATAAAGGCATATCAAAAAGAATTTTTGCGAAAGTTGCTTTACGAAATTATCTATTACAGTTAATCTAATACTGATTAAATTCAATATGAATTTGGGGAAATTAAAAGTTTTTAATTTAATAATAACCTTACAATTTAGAAAAAAAAAAAAAATGGGGGGAGTGGTTTTTGTCTATGGTTTTACAAAGCTTATAAACAGAGCTCGTTTTCCTTTTCAGTGAGTTATACCTCTATCAAAAAGTAGTTTCTAGCAGTTTTATTTGGTATTAAGTGATAAAAGAGGACAAATCTTGCAGCTTCTTTTGATTTCTGAGTAAATGATTTTCATTACACACACAAAGCCTGTTTGAAAAACATTTCAATATTCACATAGTATTAATGTTTGCGAGCTCTAAATTTCATTTTATGCTGTAGCAGTAGCGTAGTGTGGGCTTTCGCCACTTGGGGCCAACCGGAAATTTGCCACCCCTCTTTTTAATTATTAGTCAAGAAAATTAGTAAAAGAAAAAGAACAACTTAAAATTTTTTTTTATTGATTAAAAATGCACTTTTTGTGTTTTGTTTCAGAGAAAAATATTTTATACAATTGTCAATATCAATATGTATGTCATGTTCAATTCCCAGAATAGCTAAATTTGTTAGCCTTAACGTGAACATAGTCGATCTGAGATCATTTTTGATTAAGTTTAGCTTTGAGAAATTTCTCTTGCAACTGGTATTTTTGATGGCAGAAGTTAAAAAAATTCTCAACATTATAACAATGTTTGGTAAAACATTTTCAAGCTTGGACTCAATAATATATTTTAATAAACCCAGAGAGCCGGACCTCATTAGTTCTTTTTTACAGCCTGGTTATGTTGCAGCTGCGAAAGCTTGTAGACGTACGCGCTCAAGTTGGAATTCTTCTTTATTTATGTTTTGAGGAGTTTGATCTAAATTAAGTTCGTCCATGCTCAATGTCACTTCAGGAATTAAAAAAGTATATTTTTGCGCTAAATTCTGCAACTGTTGGAATTTTTCTCGAATTTCAGCAGTAACCCTGTCTATTGTAGAAAACATTGTTCGCCTCAAGTCATCTTCGTACGATAACTGAACATCTTTACTTCCGTTGCCTAATATATGTTTCCTCCTGATTCGTCTTGGAGCTCAAAAGAAATTTCAAGCTCTTCACATAAACTTTTACCATATATGAAAGCGTCATCCATGAATTCCTCTCGTTTTGCTTCTAATAAGGTCTCTAAAAGCTCGTATTTTTTAGCACATTGATGGATATTCATTCCCTCTATTTGCAAATAATTTTGAGCATCATTGGCTTCACACAGTACCGGTTGCCAGAAGACAAAGTAACATAAAAACGAATGCGATTGCATAGCGACTAATAAACTTCCTGCATCTGTGCGTGTATCAAAACTTTCCTCCGTTTTCATCAGTCAAAGTGCAGTCAAAGTTTCTTTATAATGGTGTTTAATATAATTTACAGCATCAACTCTAGTGCCCCAACGTGTGTCCTGAATCCTCTTCAAACATTTACATAAGGATTCAAGCAGAACTTCCCATCGGTGCGTCTACGAAGGAAAAAAAGAGTACCAGCGTTCTAGCGTACCAAAGAAAGTCACCGAATTTACTTCCACTGAAGGTGCATGTACGCAAATTTAGGCTTTGCGAATGGTTTGAGCAAGGAACAAATTCGGCATTAGGATTTATATCTTTTATTCGCTGTTGCACACCTATGTGGCATCCAGCCATCGTGGCAGCATTATCGTAAGCTGCCCTCTACAGTTCATAATGTCGATGCCATCAGCCTTAAGTTTGCTAACTATCATGTCACTTATACATTCCGCTGTTTTGTTTTTCTTTTCGATGAAATCTATAAAAGATTCCTCTACTCTAACTTCCTGGTTTTCAATCATCACATATCTTGCCAAAATTGTAATTTGCTCGATCTTACTTGCATAAGGGGGCGCGATAGCCTAGTGGTCAAGGTATCGGATTGTGGCCTGCGCGTCACGAGTTCGAGCCCAGAACCACTGAAGACCCGTAGTGTAGGGGAGCGATGCACGTTAAATCTATCAAGAGCTCAAACGTCCTCCCATTAGTGTGGTGTCGCAGTTAGAAGAGGGGTGCCAGCTCAGATGTCGTCCTCGTCACTTGACCATGGTTCAAAATTGCGAGCTCCTTCGCCAAGAGACCTCGTGTAGCTGAACAGTGTGGTGTTAATATTCACTCACTCACTGGCATAAGGGATGCAATCTAAAATTATCGAATAATATTGGGATTGTTTAATTTTATGAACAATTTGTATAGTTAAATGTTCTCATGTAAAAGAGAAATTATTTCGTTCTGAATATTTTCCCCTAGATAATGTACTTTAGTTTCTTGATTTTTTAGCACTCTTCGAATATGTTCCACCATTGTTGGATGAAATTTAGCAAGTAATTAAATTATTTGTAGAAAATTACCCTTATTGGAATCATATAGTTTATCAATCTTACCGCTAAGGGCTAAGTAATTTTGAGTAAGCATTTTTAATTTTGCACAATGCGTTGAAACACCTAGCACCAATAATTAGGTCGGGTGCCCATACACTTGCAAAATCGAATCGCCACGTAGTACAATTTTTAATTTTAAGAGATATAATCGTTACAAAGTTTACTAGAAATGGTCGACTTTTCAATTCAGTCTGTATGATAAGTTCGAACAGGGTACCTTCCGATTCGAACGCCAGTACTTAATCGATCACGCCAAGACGATCGTCTACGCGTGATGTCTAAGTACTGGCTTTTATTTAGATGCCGCTACACTACTCTCCCACCAGTGAGATGGATAGGCGAACGATTTTTTTTCGTTCGTTTGTTACGGAGAGAGCATGTTTATTTATTTATTTTATATTCCCTCTCTCATTATTTTTTGTTTATATTTATTTTATTCTTCTTGTTTATTTTACTTTTCTTGCTGAGATGAGAGAAAGGTGATCTATTGTTTGTTTCTCGGAGAGAATTTTTTTTATATACACTACACTGCTGGACAAAATCCATAGCAAAAAAATGAAAGGAAGCAAAATGTGAAAATTAGAATAAGTGCGGATTATTAGTAAGAAGAAGTATAAGTATGCAAATTTTTTTTCCACGTCTGTTCATCACGTGATAGCGTTCATAAGAGCTTTAAAGGTTTTGACGCGTGTGGACAGTTGTTGTTTCAAATCAAAGTTTTACAGGAAAGATTTAATAGCCGAACTTAAAATTTTTGGCATGTCTTCCCAACATCACATAGATGATTTTATACGTGGCCGAATTATTAGAAAGATCGAAGAAGGGCGAAAAATAACAGATGTTGCCAGGGAGTTCGACATCGCTCACAACGTTATTGCACGGCTGTGGAAGTCATTTAAAACTACTGGAATGTGTAGTAGACGGCACGGGGGAGGTCGTGTTTGAAGTACGACGCCTGCAGAAGACAGATATATCGTCCTATCAGCAAAAAGGAACAGGCGCACCACAGCTCAGCAGGTGGCAAATCAGTTTCTTGCTGCCTCAGGAAAGCAGATCTCCCGAAAAACTGTTGCCAGACGTTTGAGGGGAGGAGGACTATACGCACGCGGACCTGTTGTGTGTGCCATTGACCAGACAGCACTGTACTGCCCGTTTGCAATGGTGTCGTGAGCTTCACAATTGGACTGAACAGGACTGGGCATGCGTACTATTCTCAGATGAAAGTAGGTTCAGTCTGTCATCGGATTGTAGACGCCAACTGATCTGGCGCGAGAGTGGTACTGCTTATCGTCCAGAAAATATCCAGGAAAAGGACCGATATCCGACATGCAGTATCATGGTGTGGGTCGGCATCATGATCAATGGCCGCACGCGCCTACATGTGGTTGCGAATGGGACTATGACGGGCCAACGATACATTGATGAAGTTCTACTTCCTCATGTTCGTCTTTTTCGTGGTGCTGTCGGTGATAAATTTGTTTTTATGGACGACAACGCAACATGTCATCGAACACTCGCTGTTCAGGATTGTCTAGACAGCGAGGGTATTCAACGTCTCGTATGGTCAGCGCGTTCTCCAGATCTAAACACCATTGAAAATGTGTGGGATGCTTTGGGGAGGCAAGTTGCTGGTCGAAACTATCCTCCGACAAACAAGAAAACCCTCATTCGTGCACTCACAGAGGAATGGGATAAATTGCCTCAACAGCTGCTGGATAATGTTGTACAAAGTATGGTACGACGTGTGGAATGTTGCATCACACTCTACGGTGGACATATCCCTTACTGATACCTTTCTTTAAGGTGCCTGCTGACTTTTAGATGCATTGTTCCATTTATCCGTACGCAGATCAAATGAACATTTTTTTTTCTTTCAGATGTTTCACAGCTTTTGTACTTTCCAGATTTGATTTGATTTGATTTATTATTAACGTCGCACTGTTTAGCTACACGAGGGCTTTTGGCGACGGACCACGTAATTTTGAACCATGGTCAAGTGACGTGGACGACACCTGAGCTGGCACCCCCCTCTCCTAACTACCACACCACACCAACGGGAGGACGTTTCAGCTCTCGACAGATTTAACGTGCATCGCTGCCCTACACGGCGGGTCTTTAGTGGTACTGGGCTCGAACTCGTGACAAGGCATGCCACGGTCCGATACCTATACCACTCGGCTACCGCGGCTACTTGTACTTTCCAGAACAATAAATATTCTTTATTCTAATGTCTGAACAGTGTAGCAACTATATTTTATCCTACTAGGCCTCATGTCTCGCTTAATGTTATGATACATAGCAATTTGTGATCCGTCCTTAGCAATTGTCCAGCAGTGTATATACTAGCTAGTATACCCGTTCTTCGCATGGGTGAATTTAAAAATTTAAAAAAAACAGACTGAGGGGTAAAGAAGTTTTTAATGAGTTAATTTTACGTGAATTGTATAAATTAAACAAAAAAAAAATTTTACATAACTCAGCTGAACAAAAAAAACCACGTTTGCTAAAGTTTAAGTCCTTAGATATAATTGCTGATTTTTTTTATTACTGTTATTATTATTTATGACGCCCCGTAACTTTCTTGGGGGTCGATTTTTGAAAACACCTACCTGCTCAGCAAAAGTAACACGGTTATAAATTTTGTGTAATAAACGCTAAAAATACTGTAAATAATTTTTATCTGGATGTGTAATACGTTAATATTACTTTCTGATGCATTTATTTTATGTTAAATAGCTATTACCCCCCCCGCGACTTCGTCCACGTGGAGTTTAACAAAAAAGTGTTTATTCACTTCGCAGAGTTTACGAAAACCTTTCTTCTACTTTGTGAATCTATGTTTCTTTTTTGTTTTATTTTTTTCTTTGCTTTTTGTTGAGCAAGGGGCTGCTTTTTGTTGACCTTTGACACTGTCGATGGGGGACTAATATCTTTGGGATAAAAATAGGTCTAAGTAGCAAGTAGGGTGAAACCCGAACACAAACGAAGCCGCAAGGGACGCATGACCTTTGACAATGCAGTTAAGGACTGCAAAATCATTAGGATCAAGACATGAACGGGAAATGTCGCGAATGGCAGCAACCTAATCAAAGAAAAAAGTTTGATATAACTGCTAGCATTCGTTGAGACAGAAGGATCGCGAAATAAAATAATCCTTATTAAATAAAAATATTCCGTATTGAATAAAAATAGTCCCTATTGAAATAAATAATCCCTATTTAAATCGGATATTGCTCACTATTTCATTGGTTTTAATTTTATTTTCTCAGAATCCTAATTTTCTTTCTAAAATAAAAGTAGTCTAAGTTATTCCTTATAACATTAGCTATCTGCAGTGAAAGTTTCGTCAAAATTGGTCCAGCCGTTTCAGAGATTAGCCGGAACAAACAGAGAGACAGAAAGACAGATAGATAGACAAAAATTTTAAAAATTAATTTTTTCATGTAAGTACTGTATATACTTATAAATGCATTTAGTAAAAAGCTGTTAATTTCAAATTACAAACAGACAATTCATTTTTATTTATATGTATAGATATTTTTTATTTTTCTTCTCTGTTATTCATTATTATATATATATTTTACTTACCCTTATTTATTTTGTTTTTTTTATTTTTCTTGTGGTAGATGGTGGTACGACAGTTCAGAAAATTCGTTTGGATAGATTCGAGTCGTGGCACATTCCGATTCGAACGCCAATACTTTATCGAACACGCCAAGA
This sequence comes from Trichonephila clavipes, assembly GCA_019973935.1. Taxonomy (NCBI): domain Eukaryota; kingdom Metazoa; phylum Arthropoda; class Arachnida; order Araneae; family Nephilidae; genus Trichonephila; species Trichonephila clavipes. Next base: position 443,816 of record BMAU01000248.1, on the reverse strand, counting down.
CGATCATCTTCGCGTGATGTCTAAGTACTGGTTTTTATTTAGATACCGCTACAAGTCCAATACAAAATAATTATGTTCCACGTTCCCAAAGTGTAAAAAATAATATTTTAGAAAATAATTTCATCCAAATTTTTTCGTAGCAAAAAAAAAAAAAAGTATTTTTCGAATTCGGTCCAAATACCGCCACTAAAATTTGCCTCCCCGGTCATGGGTCCCGTTTGTACGGCCCTAGAGCCGCCCCTGGAGCATACAATTGTAGGAAACACCAAACTCGTTAAAATTTTATGACTCTTGGTTTCTATCACTTCACCCCGCTCCACCCAGTCGCATCCGCGCGGTTCCGCTGAGGAAGAGAACTACCTTTTCATCTTTTTTAAATTTATCATCATTATTTTCTTACCGAAATCAGACAAAAAAATAATTACAGAATCGGAAATATCACTTATTTCGTCACGATACGGTATTTTTACAAAATAACGAAATTTTGCATTTTTTTTTAAATGAGTCAGTGTCAAAGCGTTTTTATGAAAATAGTTTTTCAACCGTTCTACACGGATTTCTTGCCAATGTAATGTATCGAAATTCTGTACTAAAAAAGTGCATACTTTGTTCTTATAGAAATTTATATTTAAAATATAAATTATTTTTTTATTTGAAATATAAAATACAAAAAAAAATCCGATTTTTTCAAAAAAATACTCAAAATTCTAACTAAATACTTAATACCTTCAATATTTATAAAAATAATATCACAGAACTTTTTTTCCGAGTGTCAAATGTTGTTATCCGAGTTTTGTTCAAAGATTGAAAAAATTGCTTAAAATTAACGGATTTAAAGAAAGTTTTTGGGATTTTCCTCTAATACCCTTTTTTTACAAAAAATCTTTCATGCAGTTTTTTTTCTTACATTTTTTCATTGAAAAATTACCGTTATTTGTTATCTATATGGGAAATTTGGAAAGTATATTTAAAAAACTAAGCCCTCAAAAAATAATAATTAAATCCAAAAAAAAAAAAAAATTGTAAACCACGTTTGCGAGAGTATTAGCGTAATTGACGTCGAAAACTGGCTTTCGAGCCAAGCGACACTTCATGCCTTAGCTCTTTTGACAAAGAAGTTGATTATAACAACTGAAAATTACCAAATTGGGTGTATATGCATTTAATACTGTTTTGGTGAGTTGAATAGCAAAGTAACGAAGCATGATTATCAAAAATAAACTTTATTTCAACAACACTACCAATATAGTCTGTTAGAATGTTCCCCTTGTAGCGGTATCTTCTTTATAAGTCAATAACAGCCTCCGGAAAGAGTGCCCGGACAGTAAACAAAAGTGATCACCTCTGTCAAGAGGCTCAAACTGGCTTATGAAGATACTGCTACACCTTCGTCAGAGAGTAATTCTGGAAAGACAGAAGAAATGCTATTAGATATTTCTTTTGGTAGAGAAATGGTCCCTATAAACCGTATATATGCAACAGTTCCTCTCAACTGAAATAGATCGACTCATGCTAAAAGAAATCATTTCACATGGAGGAGTCTGCAATGTGCACACCCTCTGGGTGGTTAGCTTCCTCCTGAAAAGTTATTCCGAAAGCGTTTACTGTAATTTTGTCGTTTGCTTTAAAAATGCAACAGTCTTCTCTCCTTTCCCCCTTTTAAAACTTGGGAGGTTGAACGGGGACAATTTTATGACTTAGTTCGGTCCCTTTGTCAAGTAAGAGATCAATCGTTTACAGCTAGCTGTTAAGTTGCCTTGGGCAATTTTGTATGTCGGTCGTTTCCCCTATATGTTCAGTCACAGTAAAATTAAAACAAAATGAAGGGTAAAAAAAAGGAAAAAATTAAATAAATAGTGTGTTAGAAGTTGAAAAATAATTATATTTTCTTCAAACAAAATTTATTTTTCTGTCATTTTTTAAAAATTAAAAAAATATATATATTTTGGTATTGCGATTTGAACCAGAAAAAAAGCATCCTGTATTCATTTTTGAATATGAGAGTAAGAAAACGCGCTCACTTTCCTGTTTTTTAAAAAAGTAATGAGGTAAAAAGAGCAAAGGCCCTATACCTCTTTTTTTAAACAATAAGACAAATGGTGCATAAGGTGATGTACATACGATGATTATATTTATGAAATAAAACTGATCTTTCTCTATTCAATTATATTTTTAATTTAAAATAACATAAAAAATGATTTCAATACTTTTAATTTATTTTAATTAAAATCATATAAATGATATTTTTATGTTAACTGAATATTTTTCGGAAAAAAATCTAAATTTTCATTCCTAGTGTTCTCCTTTTCGAACTTCTTGTATTAAATAAAAATTTCTTTTCTACATCTCCATTTGTGATGGACATAACACACATTCAGTCAATAATTTTTAATTTTAATGGGGGATATACTTCTTCAAATGCGCATGACAGTACTTCTAACCATTTTCTACTCAAGTTTAATTTCTTATCTTTCTGTTTCTTTTATAACAAGGAAAAATGTCACACATCGATAACTACATTTTCACACAATTCAGTCATTACAAATTCTATTGTGAGAAAAGTTTTCCCTAATTAATTTTGTCTTTAAAAACAGTACATTTAAAACAATTTTGTTGAGTGAAGTTAACCGACAGTTCCACAATGTATCCATACCAAATTTTAAAAAAAATTTAACATTTGGAAATGTAACCTGTATTAAATTTTTTGAGTATACACAAATATTTCCTGCTGGATGGAAGACATAGTATTAGATATGGTGTGTAGTTTTGAAAGAATATTTTCGTACGCGTAGACTATTTTTGAAACTTAAATATCACTGAAGCTGATCATATAACTGCAAATGAGCCTTATTTTAATGTGTGCTGGTATCAAAATAATACACTTTACTATATTAAACAGCCTATGAGTTTATATTCAATATCAAACTATTCGCAAAGTGGCTTACAACTTCTATTCAAATTGTAAAGAAACTGAAATATAAATATATCTTACTGCAGTCAAAAATATTCATAATATGTAAATATCCTATTCCTCCACTTATTTCAGTACATTTTAAAAACTGTAGCTGAAAGCAATTTTTTATATTTATAAACGAGGCATAAAAGCTCACACAGTTATAAAAATGTCTATCATTTTTAAATATACTACTATAAAACGTATATGAATTGTAAGATCAGTTCTAAAATCCTAAAAGCTTTAGAGGAGCAAAAAACATGTAATTTTGGATTGATCAAAATTTTAATATAATACACAAATATACATGTTACTAAGCAAATACATCTGAAAAATCAAACTTCCTTCTGAAATAAACGTAATTGAAAGAAAAATGTTTAACTGCAAATGAGTGGAAATACATGTTTATCTAAGGGGTATCCCCAAAGTGAGGCAATTCTCAAACTTAAAACTCAAACTCAGTGGCACAACAATCCACGAGGGCCAGGAACTACTATGCCCATCCCAATATACGGGACCATTGGGCGCTGAGGTGCATGAACAGATGTCCCAATTTGGTGGTGTGTCTGAAAAGAGACCATAGTGTTTAAGACCCCGAGCAAGCTTGGTACTTATTTATCCACCCAATGTAGCGGGGATGAAAAGCAGAGTCGACCTTGCCCAGCCCGTTGATAGAACCCCAGACCTGTGGTGTGGAAGCACTATACACTACCACTCGACCCTATTCGGTGAAAAATAAAACTTAATGTTAGAATCTTATATAATTCCCTAATGAATGAGGGAGAGAGTCCAAAGTTTTTTTCATGTAAACTGTTTAGACGGAAATGGTTAATTATGAACATATCACAAGTTGCATAAATTAAAATTAACCGTTATAGTTTACATAAATTTTTAAGAGTGCAAAAGGTGTATTTTGGCTGCACGAGTTAATTTTAAAAGGAATACGGTTACGAAAAAGTAGTACAAATTTATCTAAAGTAGGGGGTTGGTTACCTTAGATATTGTCAAACACGACAATGTATTGGAAGCCAATTCCACAATTCGTTGTCATAAAAATGTATGGAAAATTACAAGACTTATTTTTGCATTTGTAATTTACATATATATTTTTTTCCTGAGAACTTTAAAAGCTAGAGCGGCATCCATCAAAACCGCGGGTCCCTCTCTGTTTTTCCAGATCGGCTAAGCCGGTTTTGTCATAGTAAGTGAAAATGCCGTATTTTGTTTGTCAAGATCATTTTATAGCAGACTGCATTTTTCATGCATTTTAGATGGTCGTTTTATATTTTCTACATCAATATCTTAATGTCTGAATTTAAAATTACATAAAATTCTTGACATTCGCATCAATGACCATTATAATTTTTATTAGTATATGAATGTGTCGTCAAACGATAACATGACTATTATTAACATATTATTTTAAATATTTAATTAATATTAAGTATAACATAACGCACACAAATTTTCTGAACTTTAAAATAAATATTTCGAAAACTACTTCAGATGTACTCAAAATTTTTCATTCCTACGCCTTAGCTTCTCAGTTTTGCTTCTATATAAAACTTTATTGTATATTCATCAATTTTTTTAGTATATTTTTTGCTCTTAGCATGCAGTTTTCAACTGAATTTTATGAAATCTTCGAAATATATTTAAAAATACTAAAGAAGCTATACAAAAAAATTTGAAATTTATATTATACTCAAAGAGTTTCTAGAACTTATGGTAAATAATTTTTAACTGCGTGATACATTTGTTTTCGAAATTTCAAATGGAATTTCTAACATAAAATTTTTACCTTTATACGGTCGAGATTTCAAAAAATATCCAGATTTTAATAACTTATTCAGTTAGCCTTTAAAAAAAGATAAATGTTGAGGTATTTTGCATAAATAGATATTTTTGAAAAATAAATCGAATGTTTTTGAATAGCTCGAATTTAAAATTGATTTTTATGTTTATTTATATGCATAAATGTCTACTGTAAATGTTTCCGTATATTTTTGATTACCATTTGTTCAAACATTCAAGTTATAAAAAAAATGTGGGAAAATCTTCATTCATGTTGTCTTTGATGTAAACTGAAATTCAAGCACTTAAAATTCAAATATAATTCGGTGTATTTTAACAATATATAACTAGACACACTGTACGTAAACTTCCCTGAACACTTGGGCTTTGAAATCTAAAAAAAAAAAAAACTAATAGATCTTAATTAGTTTTTTTTTTTCTTTTTATTATTTTTATCAAAGTGTAAGAAAATGTTTAAAATTATTTCATGAAAATTAAATTTATTCATTTTTAGTGGTTGGAAAGTTGAAAAGGTTTCAAATTTAAAAGTATTTGGTGTTTTATTAATTTTTTTTTTTTGGCATCTTATAATGAAATAATCATGTTTCAAAAATTGAAAGCATTGATTAAGATAAGAAAAATGAAGCGAAAGAATATACTTAAAAAGATAATTTGTCTAATATATAAAATAGCAGATTGCCCTGACACGCCCCAACTTTTGTTACAGTTTCAAATTAATATGAAACCAAAAGGGAATTGTAACATATTTTACTTATGCGTTGGGACTTTTCAAAACTTTTAAAATACCAGCTAACAAACACTTCCTGGTGTCTAAAGAAATTTCCCCTCGATTTTTTACGATTGCTCCGGGGTCAAAACACGGGGTTATCTTTCAAGATGTTAAACCTTTAAAAGGGGGAAAGGACTTCAGAAAAGTACGGCTCAACCGCTTTTGAGAATGTTACTTGAAGGCCAAAAAAACCGTGCAGTGCATTTTCGAAGTATCTTTACAATGACGGAATTTTCCGTGTGGAACGCTTGGAGGGTTAAAAAAGACTGTAGCAGTAACCTACATCTTTAATGTTATCGATTACTGCGATCCTGGCAGCAATATTTGTCTTTGATTCTCAACTTTTTTTCTTACTGTAATTATATTTTATATTAGTCTGACTCAAGCATTCGTCTTGTCATTTCAAATCACGAAGAGACCTTGTTTATTTTTCAAAATATTCTAAAGTTAACAATTTTCAAAAGAGAAGCTTATCTATAACATATATTGAATTTTTTTTGACATGGGTAAGACATTTCAAAAAACAAATAAGGTGTTGATAATCCTGTATATGCTATTCATAAGCTCTTCTGACAACTATTCACTCATTATAATAATAATTTATAAATAATAATTTGATGTTGTCGAAAAGAAATAAAAGTAATTATTGCAAAAGTAAATCTTTGTTTTATTAAAATATAAAAATCACCTTTCTAAATCGAACTTTGTGTTTTAAAATACCACTTTTTTAAAATAATAGGTTATTTTATAATGAAAATTTTGTCTTCATGTTTTTCTTTTAAGATTAGAGAGTCTAATCTCTGTAAGCTAAGGGCGGCTTTCTTAAGCTCCCAAATAAAATAGTTCCGTTAAAATTGGGAATAGTTATCTTAGCCATTGTAGGTAGAAAGGTTTAAACGTGTACTAAGTCAACTAACTCATCACACAGATTAACCACGCTCTCTTACCGCATGTTGTTCTTTTTGAAAAATCACCTCTGCTACGGTATCTTGGGACATCACATTTATTTAGATAAATACGAAAATAATGATCGCGGATTAACTTCGAAAAGCATTAATGCTTTTAAAACTAAAAAATCAATGATCCTTTTGCGGAAGTGGGACATAACATATTAGTTCATTGTTTCTCAAACGGTGGTGTATGATAACCCTATTAGAGAGAGTTTATCTCAGAGGTACTCAATCTTTTGCTTTACAGGTATTTCTGCTGGCCACATGCACGACTGGTATTTTACGTGGGCAGCAACATGCGGTTAAAATGGAAAAAGCGCACTGTATGACCAAAGCGATATTGGAAAAATAAAATATTAAAACTCATTTTAAGCTTTTTTTTAAAACTATATAAACTTTTCGATCACACACATAAAACTATTTATTTTTATGCTTTTTTTTACTGATTTATGGCATAATTTTTAATTTCCTTTCATTCATGACCAAAAGTATGCCTCTTGCTCATATTCTACTATTAAAAAAAATTGATATATTTGATTGCTTGAATAATAAGATTTCCTGCTTATTTTTAGTACATTAATTTCACCGCGGCAAAAAATATAAAAACATGTATTTCCTGTTATGTGGTACTTTTGAAAAAACGTAAATACACACCTATTTTGAATGTGGGGAAACATTTGATCAATTTCCTTGCCAACAGACAAGTAACGCCATCTAGGGAAAATATATTGGTGTTTTAAGTTCCATTTTATTTACACAGTTTTTATTGAATGAAGTTTTATAATAACGGGGTTTCTTTTAAGTTAACAATTAATTTTATGCTCAATTTTTCCTATGAGGCAAGTTTACTTAAGTATTTGGCTGCAGTGTCTTTGAAACTGTTCATATTCAAAAATTCCACAGCTAAGAATAACAAATATTAAAAAGATTTGAAAACAAAATTCTTCTAAAATAACCTATTCAAAAAAAACATGTTTACTAAGCATTAATAATCTCATTTAAAGCATGAATTACAAAGTAGCTTTGTGTTTTCCGCAAGCTTTCTTGTGTCAGTCGATAGCAACACTTAACATTAGATTTGAATGAAGTTAGAACGAAGATTTGAAAACAAAACTCTACTAAATGAACTTATTCATAAAACATGCTTATTAATCATTAATCATTCCATTTATAAGCATGAATTATAAAGTAACTTTGATTGTGTTTTCCACGTGCTTTCTTGTTTCAGTCGACAGCGACACCTAACGTAAGAAAAAATAAGAGCTTTACTTTCCTCTCTATTGGTATTGAAAATAATAACTGCACAAAGAGATAAATCATCAGTAACAAATCTAAGAGAAAACAGATGAAACCGTCAACTTTTATCAAAGAAATTTATTGTCTCCAAAAAATTTTCTTAAAACTAAAGAAAAAAAAAATTTAATAATGTTTGAAAACCATATGTATATTTTTCACAAAGTGCAAATAAAAAAAAAACGTATTCCGTTTATCAAGTTAATTATTGTGTACCTCTTTACAAAAAATTATTGTCTATTTGAGTCGTTCAATCAATTTATTCTCCTTAATAAATAAAAAACATTTTTTAAAAGACTTTTAATGTTCTCATAATTCTTTAAAACTAAGAATAAAATAAATATTTAAAACATTAAAAAAGTGTCTCATAAATACCTCTCGCAATTTACCTACAAAGAAAAGCTACCAATTTCAACCTCAAACCCTAAGAGCCTGTTAAATCAGAAATAATAGTTTTTTTTTTAATAAATGAAAAAAATATTCTCGATTCTAGGTGTAATACATATCATTCGAAAACACTAGAGGGTATTAAAAAGAACAATTTTTTTTTTTTTTTTGCTCATTTTCCTCTCAAATCGATCAAACCATTTATAAGAGCATTTTTGACTTCGAACTTAGAATAAAAATATTTTTTTGAGGGGATGTGTGTGTTTCAGGAAAACTTATTCCAAACATATTCGATAATCTAGATTAGAATGAAATTAGTTAAATTATCAATACATTTACGAATTCAATAGAGCATATTGATGAGAGCAATGGATTTAAACTCATTTCTAAGCTCATTCGTATGGAAATTAATTGCATGCAATGAATTTTTTTCTTTGAAATATTTTACATGAAAAATATAGGAAATTTTTTCAAAATCCTGCAAGAATAACTATGGCATACCTCCAGGTCTCAAAGTTATCCTTTATGGTTTATATGACCGATATTTTTTAAATTCAATATGACAATCATTTACTAGTACATGCAGATGATATTTTTATACACAATAGTGTCTCTGATTGTGGAATGAAACAATAGTTAAGCTTCAAGAATCCTTGAAAAATATACTTGCCTGATGTGAAATATAGGAAATTGATTTTTTCAAAAACAATAAATGATTTTACGAAAAGGAAGCAGTAAATCTCCGCAACTTAAGATAAGCGGACATCCGATTCGCTAAATGACGAATCTCAAGAACGTGGAAAAAATTTTGACTCCAATATCACTTGGAAAAATCTTACAAATAATGTACCATAGAATGGATTCAAAAGTTGAAATGTCACGATTTTGATATCTTGTCCTAAAATAGGAACCAGAAGTCATCATCCATTGTCTATTATAAACGTCACAATTTGCTCCATTTTTGGTTATGGTAGCCAATTTCCTTTGCTAGCAGTGTTAAGAGAGAGAAACAAGAACTTACATAAATTATTGCTTTACGCATGTACCTGGTTTTTTTTTCTGCAATTGCCCATGAGAAAATCATTACCCACCTCTTGTTTTAATGTAATAAAAGTTTTATATAATATTTGGTTTTCTTCATTGCTCAAAAGAGTTTTGTTTCTTACTTGTACGTCAATCGTACTCCACAGAGTCGCTGGACATCATTGGGCGAAGCATTCCTCCGTCCCATACTGAATGTATTGGGCTCTTGACGTTGAGAGGCCTTTTTTGAGTCTGTGCAGGGTACGTGGGTATCTAAACTTGATGTGGAGAAAGTTATCTTCACTTAAATATTCCGGAGAAGTGAAGCCGAATGGGAAAGGAAAATCCTAATGATACAATAGCCGAAATCGCCACGGGCCCTGACATCGTGAGGGGAAGTTTCCTTCAGTACAAAAAAGGAAATATTTTGAATATTGTTTTTAAGGTTAAGTAGTGTTTTACTGTTTGAAAGGCAAATTTTTTTTGAGTAGCAGTATACATGAGTAATTTTTTTTATTATCTAATTATTGTTATTGAACATCAATGTTTTTAAAACTAATATTTTGAATTTTACAAAATTTAATACATAATTTTTTTTTAAAGAACCGCGTGTTTTCTTTGAGGTAACGGATGAATTTAGATTAATTTCTTTGCTTTTGCCAATCGAATGCAATTTGAAATATATCTCATTTAATATGTACGAATTACATAAATTTAGAGTCAAACAAGAAATAATTTATTATCACACATCAACATTGTTTTAAAAACTAATTCCATATTACATTTTACGAAATAATAAGGAATAATTTTTATAAAAGAAAAACCCGCAAGGTTTTTTTGGTGGGGGGTATGGATAAATTTAGGTGGATTTCTTTTCTTTTCCTAATCGAATGCAATTTAAAATGTATTTAATTCAATAGGAACGAATTGAATTTAGTGTCAAACACGCAGTAACCTATAACCAAGGAAATTAATGCTTAGTAATAATTATTTTGCATTTTATCTTTTTTTTAGTAATAAAGGATACTTGAAGGAATTCTTTGAGGGTATCTAGAATAAAAACTTATTTTTATGACATAAATTGGTGTGTGTTTTTATTATCAATTATTCTCTTTTAATATATATTGCATGTAAAATTTAACAATGGATAGGGTACTTACGCATTATCGCAAACTATTAGCGTCATTACATGAAACGAAGCACATGATTCTCAATTCAACGCGAACCACACATAGGAAATCGAGGTTATGTTGGCGATTGTTATGAAAATACATAAGTGAGTGAATGTGAGATTTTATGGCACAAGAGCCAATTCTGGCTATACTGCGCCAAACATTTGTGTAAATCTGTGATCTAGCCGGGAAAAGAAAGAAAGGATAAAATGAATGACAAGAAGGAGGGTCGAAAATAGAGAAGGATCACTAAGGTACCCCAGGTTCGTGAGACCCGTGTTTACCAAAGATAGTAAACCCCTTGGGGAAAGGAAAAGATTACTAGGATACCTCGGGATTGTGACACCCGTACTCACCTCTAGAAGGTGATCCCCTGAGGGGGAAAATACGTAAGTACTATGGATAGGTTTAGTTCCTTTGAATGTGATAAGACCTTCTCTAAAGTTTTGAACTTATATCGACATGCAAAATTCATTCAAAATAAAGGTAAGTATGAAGGAACAGGTAAGGTGTAACATATGTATTGAAGAACTCGTTTCTAAAAGAACCTTGGAGTATAATGTTTTTATATTTGGTACATAATATCATAATATAAAATGTTACTCGTACATTTAACACTTTTGAAGTTTTCAAGTTGTGGAAAAAAAGCGTTGAAAAGCAAACCACTTCCTTGGATGTTAAGAATACTGGACGTACATCTGATAAAATGGAAGGAAATATAACTTACTTTTACTAACATAGCAATGGTCATTATAATACAAGGGGGGATAAGAAGAGAAATGTGAAAAGGGCTGGCAGCAACAAGATAAATGGAAATTGTCCTTCAAAGATTAAAGTGTATGAAGACATTGAAAGCAAAGTAACTGTGGAATTCCCCAAAACCCATGTAGGACATGGGATAGATTTGGGACGGATGAAAATAACAATAGAAAAAAAGGAGATATAGCGAAAAAACTAGAAAATAAAATCCCAATCGAAGCTATCTTGGATGAGATTAGAAATTCTATGAATGAGAAACTGGAAAGCATTTATCTAATAACACGACAAGATATAAAGAAAATAGAAGAATACATTATAAACTCTGGTGGTATTTTGATGGTATTCAAATGATGTAGTGCGTAACCAAGTGGTTGAAGGCCAAAAAAACTGAGAAGCTTCTCCTGTATTTCTGATCAAGCACCAGAACATTTTTAATGTAGAATTGTACCCTGGTATGAAAGATTTTTTGCATCTAATAAAGAATGATTCACAGAAAGATAAATATGTTAAGATTTTATGGAAATGATACTATACAGAAGTGGCCAAAATTGCGGACACACTTTTTAAAATGTTTATGTTTTGTAAGTTTGTGTGCTTACAGAAAATGTTACGTTGCACAAAATGCGAAACATTCTATATCATTTTAAAGATAGTTTAATACTAAATTCAATCTAAAAATCACAATTCAAATACTGGCAACACAAAAAAGTTATGTTACAATAACTATCGATATGCATTACATACTGATGATAGCAGTGCTTAATGGGCTATTTCATTCAGCTGAAAATATTTTTAAGTTCTTCCTTCGTTATTACATGATTCCAGAAAATATTGTATCCTTAATTAGTTTCTTTTTATTTTATGGGTACCTCATTCGGACAAGAGTTTTTAAACGGTGCCACAAGTTTTCGCTGTGACTGAGGTCGGGACTGTTTTCTGGCCATGTCAATAATTCAAGGATCTTTGAACGATATTAGTCTTTCGATCACTTCACTGTGTGGCAAGGAGCAGAATCTTACTAAAAATAAATGAAGCATTGTTGTTCAATAGATCCTTGAAAGAAGGTAAAAGTTTGGATTCTAGAATGGTGTCGATGTATTTTCTGACATTCAGTGTACCATGGATGATATGAAGGCGACCGATACCATCTGTTGATATGCATGACAAAATCCTAAAAATATCTATGTCCTGTACAGTTGCCGGGATGCATCCGGATATGACATTTCTCTTATTGTACGCCTTATATATTTTTGGCCATCACTACCGAATAATGATATCTTAGTTTCAACCCTCAATGTAGCTTGTGACCACTAATAGTTTAGCCAACTGATGTGTTCCTTTATCCACTTTTGTCTTTTTAGCGCTGCTGTAGATTGAGATAAGGCTTTTTTCGTGGAATTCTAACTCTTAGTCTAACATCTACTTATCTACCTCTTAGTCTAACATTTGAACTGACAGAAGCACCAGCATCATTTACATTATTTTTGATGATCATTGATGACATTGTTTTATCTTGGAGACAAAGTATTTTTGTTCTTCTGTCATCAACAGATATGGTTCACCTTTTTCGCCATTTCCCTACTATCTATTTTATTAAATTTGTCTCTTGAAAGCTTAAGCAAAACTTTTTGTCTCCAGATGTAGTCACTGAGCCCCCCCCACCTGTCTTGCAATTTTAACATAGGAAAGGCCCCTTTCTCGTCACGCATCTCTTTTTAGGGGTCCGATCTACTGCTTTATTTGATACCATTGCTTCTTGACTAAATTTCATTGTTGTCATGGTCAGGAAACACAGTCCTGACCTAAATCATATCGAAACCATTTGAAAACTCTTGTCCGAATGAGAGACCCATGAAATAAAAAAAGAACTGATCTTCGATGTAATTGTTTCCTAACATCATGCAACAACGAAGGAAGAGCTTAAGACAAAATTCACGTCAATTAAACATCGATGGGAAGTTGTAATAAAAAATAAAGGCTACCTCACTTAGCACTGATATCATCAGTATGTAATGCATATCGATAGTAATTGCAGAATAACTTTTTTGCGTTGTAAATATTTCGAATTTTGAATTTTGTATTTAATTTAGTATTAAATTATCTTTAAAATGATGTAAAAGACTGCATTTTGTGCAACGTAATATTTTCTTTAAGCATGCAAACTTAAAAAACATAACAATTTTAAAAAGTGTGGGGAACTTTGGCCATGACTGTATGCATAGATTTACACATGGAATGAATGCATATGGATTTGATTTAGCCACATTATTTGTTTTGGTTGCTAAGAGAGAGAGATTTCTCTCTCTAGCAGTATATTCATTTTAAGCAATCGACAGGATTCTACAGCGTTAACATTTTTATTTGCAGCTATTAAGGTACATACATGTATTTCTCCAAAAGTTTTGATGAAGCACCGCACGCAGGCAGCCAAAAGAAGGGGGGGGCATGCCGCATATGGTTCAATCATTCAAGCAAAAAAAAAATTCCAACTTCTCAAATTAAATTTTATAATAAATGAGATCGTTTTAAATGTAAGAAAGATTAAATTTAATAAAGAAATAATTTTAAGTAGTTATTAAAAAATCAAAATAAGTTCCGTTTTCCCAATAGCGTAACACAAATTAAGAAAAATAGGATGTTAATGTATAGTGTGTTGGAACAGAATTTTTTTATCTATATATATAACCTTTTTCTGTGGCAACTCTATGAAATCCAAAATCTCCGAAAAAAATTATTTCAACGAAATTGCTGACATATTTGTTTCTCATAAAGCCAGCAATGTTATTTTATTTTAATTATTAGGTAGTCTTTGTAGGACCGATTTACACGGGTGTCCAAAATTAACAAAATTTTGCATTTTTTGTCGAATTTCATGGGAGAAAAATGAACGAAATATTAAAATACTGCTGTCAGTATGTCAGAGTAAATATGTCAGTATGTAAGGTATGTGCGGGTGGAGCTAGTCGAGGAAAAGGATTTATAAGCACGCGTGCCAAAATAAGCATTTCGTTTGTTAGCATAACTTGCCAAATTTCTTAGGTGTTTTTTGAAGCAATCGGTTAAATCAAAATTCACTCTGTTAAAATGAGTACACACCGACGTGTGTGTTTAGAGAATGAGGCGGCGAATTGGGGGTAAACTAGCTATAGAGAAGTCCCAAATCCAAATTTTTTGATAATTTTTTTAACGCTCAGCATCATGTTCAACAAAGGGAAATAGTTTCAGGATACCGGATTCGTCAAGAGAAAGCCAAATCAATTTTTGTTCACGACGTCCAGAGAAGTTCGCCATTTGTCAATTACAGCGAGGCGTAACAGGGATGCTACGGCTACGCAGCTATCTCGTAAATTGTATGCTGCCACATAAACCCTAGTTTCAAGGGTGACTGTTTCCAGGAGACTTCATGAGAGAGGGCTGTTTGCAAGAAAACTTGTTGTCTGTGTCCCATTAGGTCTGCGAACAAGAGAGTCATAAAATAAAGCGGAGATATAATACAGATGGAGCATGGATCAATGGATGACCGTTCTCTTCACTGATGTGTCCTGTCTCAGTCTAATCAATGACTTTCGCAGTACTTTAATAAGAGAAGAACCAGGGACCGCTAGCAATGTCTGAAAAGTCAACGATTACGACAAAGGAGGCTTGATGATCTTGGAAGGCATCACGTTGGATTATCGGCAGTGCCGAAGTAAGCTAATTTTGGGCCATGTGCGCAGAAGATATACATGGCCCTTTGGTACAAGCGAATCGAAATTTATTACCAGAAAGCCTGATTAAGTCCAGCTTATCAGGACCCCTGGATAGCCAGTCCAAGATCCCTATGGATAAACTGGCCCTGATTGTCGCTCGAAGAGGTGCTGGAACTGCTGCGAGATATAGGAATGAGATCTTGGAGACCTTTGTACGCTTTTTCAGGGGAGTAGTTGGCCTTAATTTCATTTTAATGGATGATAATGTGAGGCCACATTATTTTTGGAAAGTGAGGATGGATTGGCCAGTCAGGTCTCCAGGCCTCAATTCTATGTAGCATGCCTGGGATGCTCTGAGGAGGACAATTGCAATTCGCAACCTCTCCCTTCAAGGTCTTACTTACTCCAGAGAATCGAGCTCACCCAAAGGGTTTAGAGCTGCATCCGACCCTTCGAGAAGTATTTTATTTTCAAATTAAACAAAAAAACGTGCGCAAAAAGTTCTCAAATAAGGGACCCTGGCCCAAAATTCTTGAGAACCGGGGAAAGAATACAGCAAAAACACTTTACAATTACAATGCAAATACAAAAAACACACACACACAACAACAAACAGAAACACGAACACACACAGGTGCTATCTTCTGAGAAGGAAAGACCCTGAAACAGACATAGGACAAGAGGTGGAAAAAAGAGAAAGAAATACAGGAAAGAAAAATAATAAAAAAATTAAAAAATGTTTCTTGAACCATAATTCCAGTTGGCGCCAACACTTCCTGTTGATATTATTTCCCGTTAATGTTTCTTTAGTTTAAAAAAAAGTACCTTAAAGATTTTTTTTGGAGACCTCCTCCTCCAATTATATTTTAAAGACACTAAAAGGAAGAATGCAGATGCGTAAAATAAACAAATAAATAAAGAGAAAAAAAAAAGGAAAAAGAGAAATTATTGAATTGTATTAAAGATACCATTTTTGCCAAAAGAGAGAGAGTGAAAAAACAAGAAATTAACCTTAAAGTATACCCAGAATGATGACTAAGGGTTAAAACAGGAAGTTGCAATATATTATGTGAGGGGAACAAAAAAGGTTTAAAGTTGAGAAAGAAAAAAATGAAAAGAAATTGCAATAACCGAAGAGGGAAAAGGGAAAATTAAGCTAACCTATCACATATAGATTTGGAAATAGCAAGGCAGGAAATTAATTTATTGTGAATAGCACGATTATTAATAATAGAGTTAACCCAAGGATAGAGAGCGTGTTCGGGATGGGGTTAACAAGATGGTGATCAGAAGTGAAGGGGCAGTGGAATACGTAATGATCGGCGTCTCCAGACGACCCACACAGGCAATTTGGAGAGGAAAGGAGATTGAACATGTGCAAGTAAGCGGGGAAAGGCCCATGGTTAGTTAGAAAATGGACCAGATATTTAGAGATGGGAAGAATGTTTAAGTTAGGATTATCGAAAAAGCGCTTGACCCTTAATCCAGTATTGCAATCATTCCAAGAGGAGGTCCAAGACTGGAGGATAAATTTATTTAAGGAACTGAAGAGGAAGGAACGGGGAACGGGAACTGAAAACACTTCACCATCATATGCAGCCTGTTTTGCATAAAAAGCGGCGTAATCATTATAAAGGTTATTGTTATGAGCTTTGACCCATTAAAGATTGTAGTAGCTCTTGAATCAAAACAATTTGAATTTAATTGAATTGAGATAACTGAATTTATTTGTAAGATTACTAAGAAAGAGAATAGAGGAGAAACTGTCAGTATAAATGTGAATTTTAGTATTATGATGAACTACCCAACAGACAGAGAGACCGATGGCAGAGAACTCTGCCTGAAAGACAGAATTAAAATCATGAATCTTAAAGAGATACGTTTTAAAGGGAGAGAGCCCCGATAAAAAAATACACACGGTGAAACCAAGGCCTAGTAACTAGATTCTTTATGAGTGGAACCATTTATCACAGGAACTCATTAACTTTTTTTTTTCTAATATAAAATCATGATGCAAGGCCTGTATATCTGCAAGAGGGAACCATACCTCCTATTAACTCCATATTTTGTTCTGTTCTCCATTCGCTGTTTCGTACCTTACGACTCCGATGACTGTTACGCACGATCTTGTGTGTGTGTTATAAATTTTGAAGGGTTATTATTCGTATAAGTCAAAACTATGCACAAACCAAATTTCATTTAAGTCTGTCCAGAAGTTCTAAAGATAATTGAACAAAACTAAAGGTTCTCTTAATTTTAAACATTTGTGAATGCATTTTTTGTTTCACGAGATTTATGCATAGTATATTTTTTTAATTAGATTATATTTGCTGGTTAAATACTGTTGTTTAGTAATTCTAATTATAAACAGTCTATTTTTATTTTAAAGATAATATTTTGGTTTTGTTTATTATTTGGTTAAAGTATTTTGTCACACTATTATAAGCTGGCCAAAAAAAAAAGTTTTGCACTTCATATTTTATATACATATTTATAAATGTTTCACTTTTTACTCTTATACAGGTAGATGAGTTTATAACGTCATCGTTAAATATAAATCAAAGTATGAAAAATTCTTTAGAGAGGCGGCACATTAGGTCTTTGCACGCGGGCGGCCAACGCCTTAGGATCGACCCTGTTTCCAGGTTAACAATGAAGAATGAAATCCAAGTTTTGAAGTTTACTAGATTGTTCGAGGTCTTTTAGTAGAAACAGATGTAGCAGCCTTCCATATAATGTCAAAAGAAGCACTGAAGAACTTTGATGAAAAGAATGACGTGAAAGAATTTAAAAGATATTTTAAATAGACATATATATATATATATATATATATATATACAGTAAGCGAAGTGAAATATGAACATATTGTCACAGGAAGTGGTATGTAATGAATATCAAAATGTATATTGAAAGTATGCGTAGGATAATATAGTATGTGTATTTCTAAGGGAAAAAAGTCAAGTGATTTGATAAAGCATTACTTAGGCTAATGAAATTTGTAAGAGATCAGAGAATTTGCTTATTTCTTTAATGCAGTGTTTCTCAAACTGTGGGGCGTGCCCCCGGGGGGCGCGATAACCTTACGAGGGGGGCGCGAGCATATCGAAAATAAAAGGTTTAAAAATAATTAATTTACTGGAATGAATTAAAACAAAATACTTTGAGACATAATAAAAAATGCACTTTTACTCTGATATAATTTATAGGCACACGCACGTGAGATATTAAATCCTCAAAAATAAAAACTTCTTCCATACCTCTTTGATCCTATAATCAAATAAAAAAACTTTTATTTGATTTGCTGTAATCCATGATGAGAGATATTTTTTTATCACGCTCTCTTTTTGAACCTAACATGCTACTCTTTCAGAGAAAAAACAGATCCCAGAATCGACCCAAAATTTAGGAACATAAAAAATTCATCACTGTCATTATTTTTGAAATACTGCACATTATAGCTGTAATCTGTTTGACCTTCTAAGTTATTGGTACAGTTAGTTATGACCCTTCTCTTATGTGTTTGTTTCTCATTTAGGGAAATTGTAAGTAATGTATTTCTCTGTTGCGCTTTTTCCACGCAAAGGAGTTTCATGATATTTGGAAAACCACGGAGAGAGCACACACACTTTGTAGGATTCCTTGCCCAAGACAACACATCTTTAAGCGTATTCTCAATCTTATAAAGCAAAACGAAAAACGTTTCACACAGTTGTTTTAGCAGTAAAGTACATATTATATCATAATGAATATACTTTTACACGGAAGTGGTCGCGCGGGACACACAGATTACGATATCGTTAATTCTGGCAAAACTGTTTATTTGTTACCAAAGAAAAATTGAAAAGTCCTTGAAAGTAGGTAAGTAAACTTTTCTTAAT
This sequence comes from Trichonephila clavipes, assembly GCA_019973935.1. NCBI lineage: Eukaryota > Metazoa > Arthropoda > Arachnida > Araneae > Nephilidae > Trichonephila > Trichonephila clavipes. The sequence continues at coordinate 425,128 of BMAU01000248.1, read as the reverse complement.
TAAAATTATTCACTGGAATCACGATTTGTATCGTGTACAATAAAATAATTATTAAAAAAAGGATTGGTGTGACTCTCAATAACCCCGCTCCACCGTATCGAGTGCGTGCCGGCTCCCGGGTTAAAACACGTTGAAGTCTTTTCGCTTTAAAAAAATATTAAAAATAATACAATTATTCTTCATCGGAATTTTATATTATTGTTCATTATTTAACATCAGCGGACTCCCCCAAAGTCCTTGATTTTTTTCCGATTGATTATAATTCAAGTTATAGTATGTAAAATTTAATTAAGTATTTGTTATTAATGAATAATTTTACGCTAGTTATTTATTCAAGAATTATTTTTTAAAAATCGACAAAATAAAAGGAGCATGATTATTCTTCATTCCTGTGTGCGCTACTGATGCAGTCATTTAAGTCAGCATACACTTTCTAAAATTGTATGTTTTTAAATGTACATATAGGAAAGGAAAAGGGCTTAAATAAAAAACACTTCAAACTGAAACAAATAAAATATTTCTGAACAATAATGCTATTAATAAATTTAAATTAAAAGCATTTTGCGATCAAAAACATGTTCGAAAATTGAGTTTTTTATGTTACGTATGTATTGTAATAAAAGTCAGTGTATGCCCTCAAAATGGCTTTTTTATGCAATCATTGTTATAATATTTTTATATTAAAGTTTTTCCCCCACATATTTATGAAAACAGAAGAAACACTTCATATTGATTATTTTATGAAAATCACATAACACAGACTGTGCACACACTTAAAAAAATAAGATAATCCTATCACTTTTGGTCGCCAAATTTTGAGCGATAAAGGTTACAATATGGTAACCCTTCCATTTCATTCAAAAATTTGGATTTTCAAATCACCGAAAAAATGGCAACCCTAAAAAAGTACAACGTTTTTCGCCTTTTTCCGAAAAAATGTCATTTTGACATTTGACTTCGTTTGAGAAGGTTTGCTCTCCACCGGTTGTTGTTAAGAATGGCGTGTGAAAGTAAATTAATTGAAAGTGAGGCTACGACAGGTTTCTTTGTGCTCCTGTGCACAAAGGGGAAGAAAGACATTAGAATGGTGTATGAAAGCTAATTTAATTGCTTCTCGTTATGAATGTCCGAGGTGTAAAAAAATATGTGTTTGCAAGAACGAAAAACAGTTGACGACAATGGCGTTGCCGCAACCAGTCAAATGATAATCGCCACGACGTTGTTCAGAGTGTGAACCTGAGATACAAGATTGGTGAACTTTTGATCCTGGACCCCCTTGAAAAATTTCTGTGTGCGCCACTGTTTAACATCAATTATAAATGCTAATTCTGTGAGGCTTAAAATTACAATTCGCTAAAAACTAATTATAATTATGAGCAACCATTTAAAAGAAATTATTTTACATTTTTGTAAACATTGTCGATCATTTGGCTTTGCTCTCCTTACAATTCAGCTATTATATCAATAATGTTTTATTTTCTTATAAATGAATTAGTGCAAAGAGCGGGCACTTCAGCCGGTATACTTTTAATGTATCAGGGCTACACAGAGCATTTTATAACTAATTAATTAATACTAAATTAAGAACAAGTTTAATAAGTATTAACGACTTCCATGGGCTTCTCTTGCAAAGCAAAGTTTTTATAAGGAATGCTTATGATTAGAAATTGACCCTCTGAGTTCTTTTTCTATATTTAGCAGATATCTATATTTTGTCTTCTAAGCAGCCACCGCATTTTGCAATATGTTCAATTTAAAAATTAGAAAAAGGAAAAATAACATAATAATTATCCTATTATTTTATTTATTTATTTATTTTTGCTTAAAAGTAGTGTACAAAATTTAATACTTATGTTACTAATTTGTATGGTTTATAATTAAGATCGCCTATCGTAGCTTTAGCGTCAAAGTGCATTATTATTGCATTCAGTACATTATTAATGTATAAGGGGGCGTGATAAAAATTGTGATCGAAAAGGGGGGCGCCAGTATTGAAAGTTTGAGAAGTACTGCTTTAATGAAAGATAAGGTATCATCAGAAATAACTCAGCTGAGGAAAATGCATACAGTTGGCCAAAATTTAACCAACTCATGCACTCTAAAGAATGAAGAATAGTCAATTAGCTTTACAAAAGGTAAGGAAATACAGTTGAACCTCTATAATGCGAATTTTTCTATATAGCGAACTTTTTCCTGGAACCTTGAATATTTCACGATTTTCTTCGTAAAATAACCTTTCTATAGCGAAGTGCATTTTCTATACAACGAACTTTTCCTTTTATGATTTAATTTTTTTCTCCCTATTTTTAAAGTATTTCTGAACATATCAAGTCATTCTCTTTTTAACACATTTTATGGTGGTCATAAATATTGAAATGGTCTTATTAAATCCTAACTCGCCAACGATAGAGTTCTGGAAGTTTCATCCAAGAAGAGCAATCTTTAACCCCCATTGCTCAGTTCACTAGAAACATCTTCGGTATCCTCTTTCACCCTCAGTGGAGCTGTCCCGTGTCTCCGTGTTCTAATTATAAAATAATGTATGTTTACTATTACTTGCATACTTTCAATTATAAAATGTGCGTAAAATTCACTAATTTTAGTATAAAATTATTTTCTTAATATTGAAAATATAGTGAATTCTTCGGCGTTCTTTTTTCTTGTTTTCCTTGCAGTTTTTCTTTCTTTCTCTTTTGATGTGGGTAAGATATATAAAATAAACATATAATATTTTTAAAAAGGCGTGAATAATTACTTTTTTTAATATATAGTGTTTATAAATTAAAAAAAATTTTTGTGTGGTTTATACAGTATACTAAAAGATGAACCTCTATATAACCAAGTGGCCGCGGTAGCCGAGTGGTATAGGTATCGGATCGTGGCTTGCTTTGTCACGGGTTCGAGTCCAGTACCACTAAAGACCCACCGTGTAGGGCAGCGATGCACGTTAAATCTGTCGAGAGCTGAAACGTCCTCCCGTTGGTGTGGTGTGGTAGTTAGGAGAGGGGGTGCCAGCTCAGGTGTCGTCCACGTCACTTGACCATGGTTCAAAATTACGTGGTCCGTCGCCAAAAGCCCTCGTGTAGCTGAACAGTGCGACGTTAATATTCAATCATTCATTTAATATATTTTGAAGATTTCATACAATTCGGTTGAAAACCGCATGCTAAGAGCAAAAAATATACTAAAAAACTTGATGAATATACAATTACAATAAATTCTTACATAGAGAAGCAAAACTGAGAAGCTAAAGCGTAGGAATCAAAATTTTTGAGTATATCTGAAGTAGTTTTCGAAATATTTATTTTAAAGTTTAGAAAATTTGTGTGCGTTATGTTATACTTGATATCAATTAAATGGTTAAAATAATGTGTGTGTTAATATTAGTCATGTAATCGTTTGATGACACATTCATATACTAATAAAAATTATCATGGTCATTCATGCGAATGTCAAGAATTTTATGTAATTTTAAATTCATACATTAAGATATTGATGTAGAAAATGTAAAACGACCATCTAAAATACATGAAAAATGCAGTCTGCTATAAAATGATCTTGACAAACAATATCCGGCATTTTCACTTACTATGGCAGAGCCGGCTTAGTCAGGGGCGATCTGGAAAAACAGAGAGAGAACCGCGGTTTTGATGGATGCCGCTCTAGCTTTTAAAGCTCCCAGGAAAAATTATATATATATATAAATTACAAATGCAAAAATAAATCTTGTAATTTTCCATACATTTTTATAACAACGAATTGTGGAATTGGCTTCCAATACATTGTTGTGTTTGACAATATCTAAGGTAACCAACCCTACTTTAGATAGATTTGTACTACTTTTTCGTAACCGTATTCCTTTTAAAATTAATTCGTGCAGCCGAAATACACCTTTTTGTACCCTTAAAAATTTATGTTAACTATAACGGTTAATTTTAATTTATGCAACTTGTGAAATGTTCATAATTAACCATTTCCGTCTAAACAGTTTACATGAAAAAAAAAGTTTGGACTCCCTCATTCATTAGGGATTTATATAAGATTCTAACATTAAATTTTATTTTTCACCGAATAGGATTGAGCGGAAGTGTATAGTGCTTCCACACCACAGGTCTGGGGTTCTATTAACGGGCGGCGCAAGGTCGACTCTGCCTTTCATCCCCGCTACATTGGGTCGATAAATGAGTACCAAGCTTGCTTCGGGTCTTAAACACTGAAGGTCTCTCTTCAGACAGACCACCAAATCGGGACATCTGTTAATGCACCTCAGCGTCCAATGGTCACGTGTATTATGATGGGCACAGTAGTTACTGGCCCTCATGGATTGTTGTGCTTCTGAGTTTGAGTCTTAAGTTTGAGGATTACCTCACTTTGGGGATACCCCTTAGATAAACATGTATTTCCACTCATTTGCAATTAAACATTTTTCTTTCAATTACGTTTATTTCAGAAGGAAGTTTGATTTTTCAAATGTATTTGCTTAATAACATGTATATTTGTGTATTATATTAAAAATTTGATCAGTCCAAAATTACATGTTTTAGCTCCTCTAAAAGCTTTTAGGATTTTACAACTGATCTTACAATCCATATACGTTTTATAGTAGTATATTTAAAAATGATAAAGACATTTTTACGACTGTGTGAGCTGTTATGCCTCGTTTATAAATATAAAAAATTGCATTCAGCTACAGTTTTTAAAATGTACAGAAATAAGTGGAGCAACAGGATACTTACATATTATGAATATTTTTGACTGCAGTAAGATATATTTATATTTCAGTTTCTTTACAATTTGAATAGAAGTTGTAAGCCATTTTGCGAATAGTTTGATATTGAGTATAAACCCATAGGCTGTTTAATATTGTAAAGTGTTTTACTTTGATACCAGCACACATTAAAATAAGGCTCATTTGCAGTTTTATGATCAGCTTCAGTGATATTTAAATTTCCAAAAATAGTCTACCCGTACGAAAACATTCTTTCACAACCGCACACCACATCTCTCTCTCTCTCTCTCTCTCTCATACTATATCTTCCCTACAGCAGGAAATATTTGTGTATACTGAAAAATTTAATACAGGATACATTTCCAAGTGTTAAATTTGTTTTTAAAATTTGGTATGAATACATTGTGGAACTGTCTGTTAACTTCACTGAACAAAATTGTTTTAAGTGTACTGTTTTGAAAGACAAGATTAATTAGGGAGAACTTTTCTCACAATAGAATTTGTAATAACTGAATTGTGTGAAAATGTAGTTATCGATGTGTGACATTTTTCCTTGTAATAAAAGAAACAGAAAGATAAGAAATTTAACTTGAGTAGAAAATGGTTAGAAGTACTGTCATGCGCATTTGAAGAAGTATATCCCCCATTAAAATTAAAAATTATTGACTGAATGTGTGTTATGTCCATCACAAATGCCGATGTAGAAAAGGAATTTTTATTTAATACAAGAAGTTCGAAGAAGAGAACACTAGGAAGGAAAATTTAAATTTTTTTCGAAAAATATTCAGTTAACATAAAAATATCTTTTATATGATTTTAATTAAAATAAGTTAAAAGTATTGAAATCCTTTTTATGCTATTTTAAATTAAAAATATAACTGAATAGAGAAAAATCGGTTTTATTTCATAAATATAATCATTGTATGTAATATTTATTGTGTTATTGTTTAAAAATGAGATAGGGCCTTTGCTCTTTTTACCTCATTACTTTTTTAAAAAACAGGAAAGTGAGCGCGTTTTCTTACTCTCATATTCAAAAATGAATACAGGATGCTTTTTTCTGGTTCAAATCGCAAGAACAAATACATATATATATATATTAATTTTTAAAAAATGACAGAAAAATAAATTTTCTTTGAAGAAAATATAATTATTTTTCAACTTCTAACATACTATTTATTTCATTTTTTCCTCTTTTTTTTACCTTTCATTTCGTTTTTAATTTTACTGTGACTGAACATATAGGAGAAAGAAACACCCTATCTTTCAAAGAGGATTTATCGAGAGAGGATATCTACGCTTTCAAAGATTGCCCAAGGCAACTTAACAGCTAGCTGTAAACGATTGATCTCTTGGTTCTTACTTTTCAAAAGGGATCGAACTGGGTCGTAAAATTTTCCCCGTTCGACCTCCCAAGTTCTAAAAGGGGAAAGGAAAAAGTCTGTTGCATTTTTGAAGGGAATCGCAAAATAAGAGTTAAACACGCTTTCGGAATAACTTTTCAGAAGGAAGGTATCCAGTTAGAGGGTTAATCTAGTTGTGAGTGAGTGCGATGTTTTCAGGGGATCTTAATTTTTTTTAAAAAAATCATTATCTTATTAAAACTAAACATATAGGAGTAAACTTTGTTTTTTAAATTTAAAAAAAATTGGAATTTCTTTTTTATTTTCTCTTATTGTTCCAGTAATATTTTTTTTCTTCAAAAGTTCATCTGAAAGTGGATAAGATGTGTATCAGTTGTCTCCTTTAAAATTACGTTCTTCCCAAATGTTTTTGTTTCTCTCTATATAAAGCATTTATTTTCAACAGTGTCTCCCTCTTCTAAATTAGAATCGATTTCAGTAGAGGAATCATACTTGCTGTGTTATACATTTCATTCTTCCTCATAGCCATGAAGAGAATTTCTTCATCTCAAAATCTTCCCTTTTCTAAGTCCCGTGATCATACCTGTGTGATCTAGAACTTATGGAATTTGGAATGATTATAAACCATAAATTTTTTTGGGATATTTTATTAGAGCAAGGATTTTGCATGAATTTTGAAATGGACTTAGGCTTAACAGAGAAAATCAACTGGTCCTAAAGGAAGGTAGAGAAAATTTAGGTACTTGCATATTATCGCAACAATGCCAACGTTCAGAATACTTCATCAAGTTAGCGACCCTGATCTTCACATGTTGTACATGCTTAATTGACTCAACCACGTATTTAATTTCATATAATCTGGACAATAAAGTTGCGATAATATGTAAGTACCAAAAATTAATACAGCTTTGGTAGAAAAACTATTGTATGAAAGCATGTTACAACAAGTAAAAAACATAAGAAATCTAAGTAAGGAAGACCTGTGTACCTAGGGCCACCCCATTTTATTTGAATAATACTTAGTTCTAAGTTTTATTACTCAGTTGGGTGAGTTGGAACACCAATTCCTACTTTGGCATTCATTTTGAAATTTTTCAAAAGAAAGCTGTGGTTAGTTATAAATGTTAAACATGTTTACATAGTCCGAAGTAAAGTTCTGTAGCTCATCTCTTTTTATTGTTGTACAAAGTCAAAAATTTTCTTTGAATTTTTTTTCTTGCACATAATTTTGTTTGTAGCATTAAGTACTAAATAAGATTTTAAATAAATCCTCTCTCCATGTGGGTTTTCTGCAGAAGACATTTTGTATAAAATTACCTAGTCTTGTTCCTGGGGCCACATAGTTGCCTTGTACCTAGGTACAATTGCAATTATTATTCTTTATGTTATTATTTTATTGAAAAAGTTTTCATGATAAAAAGAGGAAAATGGTCTTAATTATCTGAACCATTTTGATTTAATCAAGTTTTTTATTATTATTGGATGTTATTAAAATGAGAGGAGTGTATATTTTGTTCTGAAACTTTCAACATGCTTGATTTATAAAAAAATATCTTAGCTACCATTATTGTTATTTTTCAGGATTATTTTGTTTATACAAACATAAGAATTCATTTAATTAACAAAAAAAAACCCAATATTTTATAGTTATAAAAATAATATAATTCTAAGTCAGATTTTTAAAATATTTCAATTAAATTTTTAATTTATCAAGTTTTCTCTTAATGAGCAATTATAAATTCCTAACTTTTTTAGATACCTAGAAATCCTGACTGAATAAAATGGTCAAAACCTAATGCAGATAATATAAGAATTATCAGATATTGAATTTTACATTTGTGAATTTTTTTAGAACCTTTTATTTCACAGAATTTAATTTTTTAAGTACAATTGGATGATAGTTAGTATAATGATGAGTGCATATTAGTTTCACATTTTTAAACAGGCCAGGGGCTCTGTTTTTGTGCATTGAAAAAATATGTCCCTAGGTACACAGGTTTCCCCTACTTATATATTATTGCAACCTATTGGCAACGTTATATGAAACGAAGCACCTGGTTGCCAATTCAGCATGTACAACACAGGAAATTGAAGGGTACTTATGAAATATTGCATCAATTGCCAACTCTATTAATAACTCACCAAGTTGGCAACCCCGATGACACACTGAAAATTGGTAACTAGGTGCTTCATTTCATATAATGTCGCCAATAAGACGTAAGTACCAATTGGAGTTGTCAATTCAGCGAATTATTAATAGAGTTGGCGATTGTTTTGATAATTTTTATGTACGGAAATATGTTCAGTCTGACGTACATGAAACACCATAGTTTTAAAAAAAATGCTTTTATAGTTAATCGTACTAAAAAGTAAAAAATAAATCTTAATATAAGAATGGGTTCAGTCCTAGGAGAGCCCACACCCTTGGAGCAAATTATTTTGGTTGGCGATAATTGCACCATCTTGGTAACTCTACTTTGATACATTATGTATGGTAAAATTAACTATTTCTGGAATTTTTGTATTTTGTCAGCGGGCGTATCGAATTGCGTCATTTTGTTGTTGGGCCCCGGGCTGGAAGTATGGCACGTGTGTGAGTGGATATACCTTTGAATTTTGTACTTTGTTGAATGCGAAATGTAAGAAAAAATTGATTGAATGGTGTATGAGGGAAGGATTGATTGCTTTGAATTAAGAATGTTCTAAATCTAATGAGCGAATGGGATTATACGAACGAAAGAGTGCTGTTTTGGATGGATTTGAACGGAGATTTTGAATGGGTATGTTCGACCATTACCTTGCAGAATATTTATGGCCGCGCTCCCACGATTATTCTCTTAATGATGAGGCCTTCAAGGCTTTTTGTTAAAATCCGCTGTCATGTTGTACCCTCCACTCGGAAAAGATCAGCAGTAAGAAAGTAAGTGCTGTTTTTTTTATTATCTTAAATACGTTTGATTAATTTTTGTGTTGTTTACATATATTTTCATTACGATCCCCCTTGTCCCGCTATATTCACTTGCCACCCTCTCATTCTGGCTTGGCGCTTTTTTGGTTTGTCGCCAAGGGTGTGGGCTCTCCTAGGACTGAACCTAAGAACAAAATGATTAACGAGAAAATTAATGTCATTGTGGTAAAAGGGTGGGGGATCCTTGTACTACATTTTTACACTAACTTTGTATTACAGAATAGAACTATTAAGAAATTATAACAATTGATATCAAGCACCCCACGCTTTTAAATGCAGTTATTATTTTTCCATTTTTTCCACATTCCAATTTCCATAGTTTTTCGTGGCATTTCTAAATACCTTGTGTTCTGTTTTTTTTTAAACCCTGGCACCCATATTTTTCTAATTGGTTTTCTACAAAAAAGTACTTGCATTTTTGCTTCATAATGTAATTCCTCTTTTGTCAGGAATAAGCCATTCTTTTAAACTATTTTCATGTTGAGTTCTTATTGCGAGACCATCATCTTAGATTGAAAACTATTGGATACCAAAATCTTATTTGCAGCAATTTCAAAACCATGCCTAAAAAATATTTGGTGTGTAGTGTACTGATATATATATATACTGTTCCAATGTGTGGTATTTTTGAACAGTAATTTTTATACATGTGAACTTCAAAAAAATACATGCCTTCATGTGTAATATTTAGAAAATCATACTTTTTAAACCTGTTATCGTGTTTCTAGATGATGAATGCTTTATTCTTAATTTGCATTAATTTCATTTAAGTAAGCAAATAATTCAATATATATTACATTAAAACAATGGAGTTGACTATAGTATCGATTGTATAGTGTTTATAAAAAATAACTTATAGATGAAGGTATGTTGTTTCAAAAATCTCACTTATATTCTTTATTTTTTGAATGTATGATATGTATGTGTCCAATTTCCAGAATAAATATTTCAAGAATATGATTTTGGTTTGTTTTATTTTTCTTGTTTACAGTGAATCATTGAAAATAAAATGCTGTATATTGGATTATGGTTCTACTGTTTTAGTTGTTTTTACATTCTTCTAAGGACTGAAATTTTTAAGTATTTTAATTTTTGATTAAAAAAACATTAACTTAAAAACTATAATTTTTGTTTTCTTTGGTGATAGGAGAGTATAAAATCAGTTGATATGAATAAAAAAACTAGCTTAATTTGTAATATATATTGCAATGGATTTTTCTATATTTTAATCTAGATGCATGTGTTTCTATTTAAACAAAACAATTCATAAAAAATTACTTACACACCTGGGCCTAATGAGTGTTATTTTAGTAAAAAGGCTTTTTCTTTGTTACATAATATGTAAAGAACTATTTCTTTCTTACTTTGTTTTGAAATTTTTACTATATAAAATCTGTTATTCATTCTAATGTTTCCAAGATATTTCTAATAACTTATTATTGAAAGACTGAATTTAAATAAAAGTTAATTTTCTGCTTGTATAGGATTTTAATGAAACAATATAATTCTTTTAGAAACACATAAATATAACTTGTAATAAACCAAATTGCTTCTGGAACTAGTTCAAATGCTTACAAATTTGTTTAACTATTTCATCGAATCTATTTTTGTTATTTTCAAAGATTTAAATCTAATGTATAAGTTCGAAGACAAAGTTTTTGATCAAATAATAGTTGTATTTGTTTTCTTAAAGTAAAATTTTTGTTGTATTGGTGACAGCATATAAAATTAAGTACATAGTAGCTAATTCAACGCGTACGAGACATGGCGAATTATCTTGAACGTTGGAATTTTTGCGATGATACTAAAGTACCTTTTTGTAACACAATAAATGCAAAAGGAATTTAGATTTTCGAAGTTAAGTGGTAAAAACTTCATAAAATGTAAATTAAATAATATATAAGATGGAAAAAAAATGAAATTTACCAACTTAAGTATCGCATATTTAGATCCCTTTAAATTTGATTTGATGTATATTTTTATGTTAAAAATTCGTATTGGATACAACAATATGGAAAATAAATAACATACAAACACATATTTGACTCATAAATAAGTGCATTACACACTCATCTAGCTGTTATATTCTCAAATTTGATCCAGTAACAGGCTCAAAAATGAGTATGCGATGTTTACAATTTTGAGTACGTAGTCGTTGCCAAAGATGAGAATGGGCTTTTCTCAAATTTGAGTATGTTTGCATCGGAGCTATTTTGAGTATGTGACGTATTGAAAAGTGAGTATTTTGTGCTCCGTTCTGAATACCGGTTTTTCGCACTGTATCATGAAACATTTCATCAATCAACTGATAAAACCCTTAATTTTGAGTGCTGCAAAATCACTAGGGGTCGCCATCAGCGTCAGGGTTAACACTTAAGTTTGCAGAATAACGAAAATTACATTCTGGGTTTACTAGCGCCCTAATATTAATCGAATGTTAAGGAATTATTTGAAAAAAATATAAGACGGGGAAAAATCCCAACACCAAAAGAAAAATTTATGTTAGATAAACGAAATTTGTGGTACATGATCAAAATCGCAAAATATTTCAATATTAGATTTCAAATGTTCCTTTTCGATTTTTAATAATGGATACATAACAGCTCATGCCTGTCAGATTCATGAGGCGAGGCAGACAAGGAGGATTTGAGACACACGTTTTATTTACATGACAGACAAGACAGAGACTAAACTAAAGCGTACATTAGTGAATTGATATAAACAAGCGATTGCAGCGCAGCTACACTTAGAATGTACTAAATTTAATTCTTTCTGACACACTTTTCTGACAATAATACTTCTCAAGTAACTTAATTTTCATTTCTCTCTGTGGCTTTGCATGTTTCGAAAAAGAACTGTAATTAATAACATTTGAAATATTGGTGTTGGTAATTTTGTATGACATTAAAATAGGTAGGAAATAAAATCGAATGAATGGAATACAACTTCATGCACTAAGTAAATTATGAATCTTTCCTTTAAGTATTTGTAATGGATTTTCAGTCTATTCATAAATACTTTAGAAATTAATTCATTTGTTTCTATTAAAGATTATACAGTTTTTTAAAATTTATATTATTCAAGAAAAATTATATCATCCAACAATATTTAAAATAAAACGAGTAAACAAAAATATTTTTCTCTGTTTTTCATTTTTTTTGTGTTAACACTTTTAATCTCATTTTGTGCATATGAAGAAACTTAACTCTAGTAGTATTTTTTTTTTTTTATCTAAATCAATTTTCAAATACTTCAAACATACATCATAGCGTCATTTGATGCGCACTGAGAGTTGGCGGTAGCGAAAAATTTGTTTGAAAACCCACAACGTGCGTCTTCTACGCATTATATCTGCAATAGATGGCGCCCCACTCTTGGCCTTTCAATTGTAAATTGTGTTTGTAATTGCGTTTTGAACAAGTTTCATTAAAAAATTTTAGGCCATCTACCTAAGAATAAAGTGAAGATTCATGCCTGAAGTTATTTGAGTTTTAAAAGCTCCATTATGTTAATTTTTAACTGAAAATGTATGCGAGCATTTCAAGAGAAGAATTAAATACAAATAATTAGTTCTTCTGGGAGAATGAAAAAAAAATATGTACATCTCAAAGAATGAAAAGACTCACACAAAATTTTATTAATAAATTGTGATACAGTCTAACTAAAATTGAAGTATTTAATCTTTTCTATAAAATAAAGTTCTGAAGTTTTAGTTCTGAAATATTAAAATTTAGTATAACGACAAGTTAGTTTTAGACTTGCATTCACTCTCTGTCATTTTAGTGAATTAAAACAAAAACACTCCAAAAAAATATTATTTTGCACATCTTTTACTATGCTGTTGCTTACAAATTCAAGAATTACATTAATTTTGAAATTGAAATTGGTAGAACCTATTAAGTTTGTTTGGGGGCTAATAGGATATTATTAAAAAGTCTCATGGGATCAAACCTTTTAAAAGCAAATATCTATAATATCTTATAATTTCAGAGTAACATTAAACTGAGTATTTTAAATTAAGCATTAACTGTGACATCATGAAAACATGTATGATTTTGAATGAAAGTACAAATCGCTATATGAAAATTTCTTGAATATATATAAATACGCTATGAAAAAAAAATTCTGTTTAAATTAGGTGTGCTCTGAAATCGATAATATTTTCACGATATGAAATTAAGTAATTTCAGTTACAATTGATGGTAGGAATGTTTAACGGAATACAGTAGGCTAACATAATGAAGCTGACTTATTTATAGCAAGACATTGTATTTTTTCCAGGCTTTTTGAAGTTTCAAATTACTTAAAAATTCATAGAATAATTCTGCCTTTTTTACCCTTTCAGATTTCCAGAAATGTACGATACTATGTATGATACTATAATTATAATATGATGTTTCAAAAAATTTTCTTTTGAATTAAAACTAACTAAAACAAATTCATAAAGTTTCACCTTTAAATCTGAAAGATTCGAAGAAAAGGTTATCAAACTCTTACAGAAACTGTTTTTTCGAATTGCATTTTAATAGTTAATTAGTTTTTCAAATACCCAACAACTATTTTTCATTGTATTTTGAAAGCAAAATTTAAAATTATATCCTAAGAGTTTTTTTGCCCCTAATCTCCCCCAGTAGTATATATATTCCTCTAATATTTCTTAAGTATCAGATTTTCCACTTTTTCCTCACTTACTAGGTTGAATGTTTAAATTGTTGGCAGTTATGAATGAAAATATGTACAAGCGCTTGCATAGTGTAAAATTTCTTTTCAATGAAAATAAAAATGCAGCACATTTTAAGTACCAGACTACTTTATTTAAAAATTAAAGAATATACAATTTTGAGCTATCAACTGTTACAATTTTGAAATTCCTTTAGCATCTTTTGAGCATTAAGCAATAACTACCTTTGTACACTCAGGATCATTGAAAATAGTGACCCAAGAAGAAAGCATCGGATTGAAATGAAATTTTAATACACATAATGACACAGATGAGAGATTCACTTGATCTCAAAAACTAGACAATTAAACGAATACAGGGTGGGCAACGACACAAATACTGGGCAACTTCAATAGCGCGTTGGACCACCTCCAGCTGCAATACATGCCGCCACGCGGTCCGGTATTGAGTTGATTACACACCTTATGTTGTCCTGAGGCAGATGGGCCCACAAATCTTGAACAGCCAACTCTAAATCATGTACAGAGTGACACGATGGCATCTGCCGTTTTAGCTGATCCCACACGTGCTCTACAGGGGACAAATCGGGGGAGCGGGCCGGCCATGGAAGAGTCTGAAAATGACGTAGGAAATCTTGAGCAACTCTTGCTGTATGCGGATGAGTATTATCTTGCTGGAAAATTGCCCCTGGGAGACCATTTAGGAAAGGTCCTACATGGGGTCGAAGAATATCATTAACGTAACGTTGGCCCTTTAAGGTTCCACGCATCACAATTAAAGTGGACCGGCTATTATAGGCTATGGCCCCCAGACCATTACACCAGCTGTGCGGGCAGTGTGACGTAGAACAGTGTGGGTTGAATTGTACCGCTCACCAGGGCACCTCCACACCCGTACACGGATATCATCTGTCCCCAAAAGAAACCGGGATTCATCACTAAACACAACTTTTTGCCAATCTGTGACATTCCACATTGATCTGGCTTGGCACCACTGTAGACGCAGTTGCCGATGTTCCGGTGTTAAAGGGAGTGCACGGAAAGGGCGCTTGGATTTAAGATTTGCTTCTGCAAGGTGTCTGGAAATTGTTTGTGGAACAATTGCTACGCCTACGTCTACTCGTATCGTTGAACGAGTCACTGTGGGGTCCACAAGTGCTTGCCGCACGATCCTTCGATCCTCTCTCCCCGTGGTCTTCCTGGTCGCTCCAGACCCGGTTTCCCGCGCGTTGCTTCCTTCTTGGGTCGCTATTTCCAATGTTCCTGAGTGTATTTTGAAGAAGTGTTCTCTCTTTTTAACGTACAGGTTATTTTTATAACTATTTTGCTTACCATAAAACAGCCCCCTCCCTCCTTGCAAAGTCAAGTTTAGGGAACCTAGTTCAAATACGAACTTGTCGTCAATCAGGCTTTGGACCCCCTTCTCCGCGATGAAGGGGTGTACGTTACGCCACTGATGGCAGCGGTACTCTAGTGGTCATGCTCACGAACTTGTTTTCTGCATGTCCTTAGGGCCACTTAAAACCAAGGGTTTCGAATCGTAATCTGTTTGTTCCGTTTCAACAACAACAACAAAAAAGCTCAGTTTGGAATGAGTAGTTTTATTTTATGTATATTCTTTTTTTTACTAAAAATATAATTCTATCAGAAACAAAAATGTAATTATATGGTTGTTGTTAAATTAGAAGTTAGTTGCAGAAACGACCGAAATTCTTTTTTGGTTCGTTCCGTTCCCCTTTTTAACAGTGATGCACGTTAAATTCGAACCGAAAAATTCTTTTTTTGGTTCAGTTCCGGGGTCGAAAGTTCACCATTTTAATCATGCCCATTTTGTCAATTTTCGGGAACAAAACACAGTAAAAAACTAATTTTTGAATAAATAATTAGCATTAGTTAATAAATTTAATCATTAATAACAAATAATTAAATTTTCGTACTATATACTTAGAATATTAATTAGTCGAAAAAATATCAAGGGCTTTGGGGGGGAGATGTCCGTACCCCACCCCCCTTGTGTGTTCCACTGATCCGAAGCGTATCAAACTCAGAGGCTAAATTGGGCCAAACAAAAAAAAGAGAAAATCAATATTCTTAGAAACGTAAATTTATTTGGAATAAATTATAACAAACATACATAAAAGAACAAGAAAAACTGATGTTTACATACTGAATATTATTACTACTATCTTTCCCATTTTTTTTAGGATATATATGATCTTTTATATTTTTGTGCGCTTCCCAAAATACTAATCAGGACGCAAAGATATTCGTTGTTGGTCACAGGATGTCTGCATCCTGCGAAAATGGACAAATCTATTTTAGAGCTAGGGAGGTAAAGAGGAATTCGCACTTGGAAAGAGGGAATAATTTCTCAGTTATAGGGAAGAACTTCTCAGTTATAGGGAATTAATTCCTGAAGAAATCTGAGAAAAGTATCCATGTTTACTTGAAAAGTATTCCGAGCAACGTTTTTGCAAACATTTCTCCGTGCAAGCATTTGTAAAAAGTCAGAAACTCATGGACATACAATGAATGCATACAATGAAATTTAAATTAAAGGAAATAAATTATTTTGCAACATTAAAGAAATTTAATTGTTGTTAGAAATGAATAATGTGGTTCAAAATAAAGAGTCGCAATAATCTTAAGGTTGAGAAAAACCATTTGGAATAATATGTCCATTTTTTTAAAAAAAATTTTACTTTTATGTATGATAAAATGAATGGGAAAAGTGATCTCTCTCTCGTACATTTTCTTTAACAAAATTTTAATGCAATAATGGTTAGAGGATAAATTGTTTTATTAGATGCTTTGTGTTTTCTGTTTCCTTACAAAGTTTAGCAGCATTTTTAATCATGTATCAAGCAAATATTTCTGGTGATGAGGAAAAAATATTTGTTTATGAAAATGTTTGTGTGAATTTTTTAATTAATAAAAAATATATTCAAATATGAACACACACATTTTAATAGCAATAGCATTTTATAGAGTAGAAATATATTGTGCTTTTAAAAATTAATAAAATATTTCAATTGTGTCAACGTATGAGAATATTTCCTATATTGACAAATAACTCATACAAAATGAAATTCTACAAAAAAGACAGCTTGTACACACACACATTACGATACATAATAAGACAATACGGGTAAATTTTTAGTTGTATTATATTAGTTTTTCCCTAAAAATGAGTTTCTTTCTAAAAAGTGAGAATAATTGTCATCATCAAATGTTCTTTTTTATCCTTTTTGAAAAAAAGAAATGATAATTATCAATATTACATATATGTAGACTAAAAACTAAAATTCAAAAACTACAAAATATTTCTTAATTATACATAAAATGGTTCTTAATTATTTAACCTTGTTCAAATTCCAAAATTTTTTACTCTATACAAATTTTGATTACATATATATTTAAAAATAAAAAGCCATTTTAATTTTCAATATTTTATAATTACTACTTTTAAAAATTTTAATATATAGTCAGACTTTTTTATCTAAAAAAAGTCGCCAAATCCTAAAAAAGTTCTTAAAGTAGAAAATTCTGTACAGCAATTCATCATCTTTTTCAATAATATATACTTTATAAACTAGTTCCAGGTAAAAGTACGTAAGATAGTAGTTCATGATATACAGGTCTACCTGTAATTCAATATTTCTATATATATATATATATATTTAAAAAAAACACCTTACTTATGTCAGAAAAAGCTAATTAAAGTGTTCTAATATAGTTTACTTCACACTCTCAAGATCTATGAATTTCTATTTACTCGAAAACAAATGTCAACACTCAATGGAGAAAAATAATTTCTAAGTTTTGAAGGCTAAACCTAAAATATTGCATTAATTGTCACAAATATTATCATTTAGATAAAATGAACTTATTTGCAGTAGGATTAATCCTAGGTTAGATACTATGAAGTAAATATTTAAATGTAAACTGGAATGAAAGTTTTAATATGTGTCTTATTCAATGGCATAATATACACCCCTATATTGTGGAGGTGGGGCCCAAAGCCTTACTTTGCAGGGAGGCCCTAATATTCTACGTTGCACCACTGGTCATACTTCTCATAAATTTGTTTCCAGATTTATGTATGTTATTTAAGTTTATATATGCATTGGTACTTATTGATTATAGGGACCATGAGGCCAAACAGAATAAAGAATAGGTGAAGTTCTCTTCTGATACAATGTTGTAGTGAGTGTATCCTTTTGGATATTGCCAAAGTCTGTTATCAGCAGCTCAGAAAAGCTGTCACAAACCCATTATCTGGATATCCAGTAAATACCAATGTATATTATGTACACATATATAGAAAAGTGAAATGATTAACCTGAGCCAATAAAAAATTCAATTTTATCTTTGTCCAGCAAATATAATATATTTTTCAAGTATTGTGAATAAATGTTTTCAATAAGCAAGTTTCATTCTACCAGTCAAAATGTCAATACCAAAGTAGAAAAGGGGGTTCTGGTGGCTATTAGCTGAGCAAAAACAGAGGCAATTACTAATGCCATGCTAAGTATTTTTTAAGATTAATGTGTAAGAATTGACTCTTCAGTGGAGTACAAATTTTGGTACTTGTGTATTATCGCAACTGCATTGGGGACATTATATGAAACAAAGCACATGGTTGCCAACTGAGCGGCTTACAACACATGTGAAATCAGGGTTGGATGGCAAATTATCTTGAAAATCGGCGTTATTGCAATAGTATGCAAGTACCCAAATTTTTGTTGTAGTTGTAGGAAAATCCACTTTTTTATTGTAACATTAACGTAAAAGGGAAAAAACATGTTTCATAACATGGTCGTAATTTCTAATATATAGGTACAATTAATAATATTTCTAATATATGATATATGAGCCATTATATATAGATTTCTTTTTGAAATATGAATATATTGTTTCAAGAAGCATTCTAGAACATTCTTGTTTGAAATTAAAATGTAAGATTAATAAATTGTTCAGTATAATTGTTAGATACTTCTGTGTATAACTGATGAAACACTTTTCTTGTTAGCACTAAGCAAAAGTTAAATTAGGATCTTGAAATATGTTGACTTGTTAAAATTTCATTTGTTAATAATTTATTGTAAGATCAATCTAAGGAGAATTCAAAAATTAAACTATATTCATGTAGTTGATATGTAAATTGAAAAATACCCATGAATATTATTCATGTACAAAATGCCCACTAAACATATACATATAGATAGTTTAACATTTTATAATGTATATTAATGAACAGGGAATTACTTTATACAGATTACATATGTTATAAAATAGCTTATTATATTTACATTTGTATAATATATTTAAAGTTTTTCTACTATTAGAACACACAAAAAAAAGAAAAACATTGTGCTATAAACTTTTATGCAGTGTGGTGTGAAGTATAAAAATAACACTTTTAGGTATTAATTTCAAAATAAATGTTATTAAAGTTTTGCAAAAACGTTTAATGCAAAAATATTTGTTGTACTGCAGTGTCATAATAAGTATAAGGATATTTGTCTTGTTTTCTATAAAATAAAATTTTTAGTAAAATACCTGGATACGTGAAACTGTGGCAAATAAACCTCTGCTGGAGAAGTACATACACTTCTCCAGCAGCATCTATTGAATTAAAGGTGGAGACCAATGGCAAACAATATATAGATGTTTAATACCCCGCCAAACATTTTGTGAAAAGGCAAAAAAGTATTATATAGCCCTGCCAATATGTCCAAAGAAACACCTGTTGATCCTTGAATATTAACTTAAGGTGCATTGATAATATTAATCCACGTAATATATATACATGGGTTTGTAAATTGTGAAATGCACATATCATATATATATATAACTCCTGTAAGCCATTCATTCCTTCGTAGAAGCAAAAACATTTGGAAGGGGTATATATTGATGTAGTGGATTGTAAAGCTTGTATTTTTCTTATAAATAATAATGTTTCAATAAACAATTTTTTTTTCGCCCTACACCATTTTAACATATAATAGCGACAATCAGAACTTTTCTTAATTTCAGTCTAACTGAAAACAATAAATGGAATCATTTAACAATTTGCATTTTGTAGAACTCTTGATCCCCAATTCAGTGGTAATTGTTGAAAATATGGACAGTTATGTTCCAGTACAAACTGGGAATATTTGTGTGTGTGTGTGCATTAAATACAGAACACGCGTTTATTTTTTGGAGTTCCATAACTTTTCCTCATAATTGCAAAATTATTTTAAAAATACTTTATCATTTTTCCCATAAAACGAAAAAAAAATTCTTTAGATTCAAAGGTTTTATTTTTAAATGTTATAATTTATTTTTCAATCAATATTTTGATTTAAAAATCAGAGTTTAATTACATGTTGTATGTTAGGGCTGTCAATTACACAGAGCTTGAAATTTCTGTTCTTTTTTACATGGAGTGTTTGTGCATGTTAAATAGTTTTTCTTCAGATTATAATTTAAATTAAATTACTTAAACCTCTGAAAGATACACTTATTTCAGTTTTCAACTTAACCAAATTATTTTACTTTGTTTATATCAGAAATTGGTAGTTGTGTATTATACCATTGACCAATTCCCAAATCAAAAGATGGCTAAGATTTGCTGAAGCTTAAATTTGAAACACTGTTGTTACACATGGCTTTATTGAAAGGATCAACCAAATATATAAAACAGCTCAAATTTCACACAACGAAGATTTTTTTTAAAAAAAAAAAGAACAAAGATTTAAAGCACCAGGACAAATTAACATGGTAACAAAGCAAAAAAAGGAACATGATGTATTCATGAAAATTCTGGCATTCAAGTAGTTTGCTTATATCACCATGCTTTTGTGACTATCTAGTTCTGGGCAAAATGCTTTGCATTCATGATGTTAAACTTAAAATTTGGTATATACTAGATGGAAGGATGCTTATTTTATTAAGACAATGTGCCATGCAATCATGGCCTATTTGAAGTTTGCCACAGCCTCTATACGGGGCTTTTGACAAAACTTTTTCTAAGTGTCTGGAATGTTTGCCTATTGATTTTGCTGCTTAGTCAGATTTAAGAGTATTAAATTTAAAACACTAATTTCCTGTATTTTACTATCTGGTTGTATACATAAATTTTGAAATCTCAATTAAATATTTAACTCTTCTCGCCATGGTGATTAAAATAAAATAAAATACTCCACTATCGTGTTAATCAGTCCTAAGGATACATGTCCCAAATTCTCATGTTTTTTCTCAACAAAATAAGATAAATTCAAAATATTCTCATGCGTACACAATCATGTGCAATGAATAAATTATAAGACAAATAAAAATGGTATGTTTGTTGAATGGCTAATTTCAAAGCATTTAGCCACTCGAATCTTTAAAAAAATGATGAATGTGTTATAACTTAAATATTTTAGTCGACAAATCTTGAACTGGTATACGAAATTAGTCACCAAATCTGGAAATAGTTAATCCTGATCTGGAGAATACAACAAAATTATGAAATTTTATTGTCATTGGTCTTTGATTTTTACCTTCTGCAAATTGATTTTTAAATAACTATTCTTTTACTCACTCAGTACCCTGGTCTCAAAGCACGAAATACCTTGGTGTCATTTTAGATAAAAATCTCACATTCCGACAACACATTAATCAAATTAAAGACAAATTCCGAAAAGTATTGTGTAGTCTTCACCCCCTAATTTCTCGGAACTCAAATTTATTTATAAAAAACAAGATGTTTATCTATACTCTCATTATTAGACCAGTGATCGTTTACACCTCACCAGTCTGGGGTCATTCTGCAGTCTCCAATGTTACTCCGCAAAAATTAATGTCATTTCTTTTTAAATTAAAAATTCTTAAGGGGAATGATATTGCAAAAGGTAATATTTAGAAATGATTAATTGTAATTTAATTATTTTTAGTATCTTTAAGTACATGTTTAACTTGTAACAAAATTTATTTCTTTAAGTCAGTGTAATATGAAAATTTTGATGTAGAGAATTGTCTTCTGATGAAAATGTCTCTTTATCGATGGCTAATTATTCAACATCGGCTACTCAGCAAGTAATTATTATTTTTTCCATGATATAGCTTCTTAATTTTTTCTTCGGTATTTGGTATTTTGCATAATTCATAAAATAGTTTAATTTCTGAAAACTCAGTTTTATGCATGTAAAGATAATTATGGATATGAGTTTATGATTTGTGGATATTATAGATTTATCTGTCTTAAAATCTAAAGCTTTTTAAAGCAATTTTATACATAAAATACTACAGTTGATATGGAAGCTATTTGAAGAAATTTTGTAATAAGATAACAATCAACATGTTTGACACTTTGTAATTATCATTTACAAATGTTTGATTTTTTTTAGTAATAACTGTCACCAAAGTTTAAAAAAGAAAAGTAAATACTCTTTTCACCAATAAGTTAAAGAATTGAATTATATTAATGATTAAATTTCATTTGATTTTATCCTTTATTTTGAGTTATTGATTTATATATAAATTGAATAATTTGTGATTTATTTATTCTAAGCCATTTAAAAATAGAAGTATATTTTTCTTTGATTTTTAATGTTTCGGAATATTAATGTATCTTTTCTAAAAGTATTATACAATCTTCTGGTAAGTATTAGAAAAGACATAATAATTTTTAGAAGTTCACGTCAATTATTCGTTATACATATATTTCTTTTCTCATTGAATTACATGGAAAAATTATAGTATGATTTACCAATATAATATAGATGGTTCAAAAATATAACTAAAACTTACAGAAAATTTTTACAATTTACCTTTTTATGCCAATGTGTATTAAATATTAGAGTGAATTAATATGAAAGTTTTTGATTAACAACTAAGATTCTTTGATGAAAATAAGTTTTTATTTTTACAACACAAATGAATTATGACACAATGTTCACAACATATTGAATACAAAGATACTGTTAAATAAAATGTTTAAGGAAAATATAATTTCTGTCATTTCAATAACTAAAATGTTCCCTATGCAACACATTTTTCTCTATTGCAGTGAAAAGGTGTATAAATATATGCATTTTTTATTTAAATAATAAAGAATGCGAATAATAAAAACCAGACAACATAAAAGTTAGTTTTTTTAAGGAAAAAAAAAAAACTGAAGATTTTAACATACATAATGTTTTAATTTAAAAAAAAAAAGAAGTATGAAAAACTTCTGTTTTATTTTTATGTATAAAAATGAACATTATGTGAGAATATTGACAGCTTAGACTGAATCTAGTTGCATATGGAGTTTTTTGAAATGTATTAAGTTATTCAGTACAATTAAAAATTTTAATATCACAGAAACCATTAGATATTTTCATTAAATTTTGTACATTGATATCTGTAACATTACATATTTCCCTTAAATTTGAAAAATTCATAGGCAATTTAAAAAAAAAATTGCTTTTGAAACTCCATTGTACTGAAATAAAGTAAAAATATTGATGAAAATTTTTACATTCGCAGCTTTAATCTTGATAAGTTCTGCAAGAAATACACGTATCTTTCAGCTATGCATTTCAAGAACCACAATGACATGAAATGATGCAAGAGTGAATGCTTATAAAGTCTACTTACATAACATTGGCTAGCTTCTGCTTGTTTAAAGGTCTGTAATTTTTCTTTTGCCGCTGTTTAATGATATACCTATTGGCTGGAAAATTTTCAATACTTCGTAGAGATGAGCCAAATTCTGAATAGCCCATATGCTTCATCAAGTCTTCTAGACATTGATTTAAACGTTTCATTTCTGTGCTTGCAACACTTGCTGCAGTGCTTATAAGTTGCATAGTCTCCTTATTTGTTCGTAAACTAACTCTGTACGTTCCTCACACACAACAGACTTTTTCTTTTCTCTTAAAATTGCTTCTCTTTCTTTTTCTCTCCTCAAATGATTCGAATCTTCATCTATCGTTAGTGTGGTTTCAATACTAACATTTTCAACTGTACATGGAAATTTCTGACAAATATAGTGAATATGTTTACAAATAGTAAACTTTACAGCGTAATCTGCACAATTGCAATTAAATGAATGAATACATATATTGCGCAACGGATCGGACAATCGCAGTCGTTTACTTTGTTTATTTCATATGTATAAATTGCATTCCCTATGCTTTTACATACAATCCATTTTGCTGGTTCGAGTTGTTCAGCCGAATAATTTTCCATTTCTGAACAACTTTTCTGATGTCGTGTCCTTATTGTAGATATTTTAGATGTTAGTTTTCCCCTTTCCATGGTAATTATTCGGCTCGTCAATTTTTTCGAAATTGCATTCAGAACCATTGAAAGAGATTTATCTAATCGTTTGATGGTTTTACCATTGCCTTCTTCATATTTTAACAATCTGTGCTACCTTTCTAATTTCATGTTAGCGTTTATTCCACATCCAATTCTGTGACAATATGCCCACTTTTCTTTCCTTCCTCCATAATTTTTAACAAAGAGTATTCTACAAAATTTTTTGATTCTTCATTTTTTGTATAATTTTGTACAAAATCATCATAAATGTGTTCAAATGTTAATTCGTCAATTTCAGACACCAATGTGGTCAATTTATTTTTCATCTCCTTTCTTAATTCTGGGTCTTTTACTTTAGAACTAAGATTCCTATTCCAGCTTCGTGATACATGCCAACTGCATAGCAAGTTGTATTTAACATCTCCAAATACTCTTTGCCAAGCATTCCAAAAAGCAGGATCATCATCTGACAAAAACTTTTGGCTGTAAATGAGTCAGCCTGTTTCTTATTTCCTGAAAAAATGGTTCAAATATAATGCTACATACTCTATTGGAGTAGCAAATTGCTACTGGTAATCCTTCATGATTATCGTCACATACCATTACGGTTGTCAGAAGATAACCGTATTGATTAGTACCATGAATAGAGTCCATCATAATAATATTTTTGCCATATATTTCCAGCAGTTCCAACTGCGCTTCCGTCATTATGCAGAGAATGAAATCCTGTTTTTTGATCAGTGGATTATTTGTGAGAGCAGAACCAACTGGTTTGTACACTAAAATAGGATTATAGGGAGCCCCTTTTGCATTTTTAAACCTGCAAATCAACAGATATTGAATCTTCAGAATGTAAAACTGCTTTATCTAATTTAAAACTGTGACTTACATTATGAAGATCCTTTTTAGTTAATAGTCCTAATCTTTCCGTAGGTAGACATTTATTTTGAATATCTTCTATAATTTTTGTAGATGGTACCCCTGCTTTCAGAAGAGCAGCTAAATTTCTTCTATCATCTCCATGAAGATTAAGTTTACCTACCTCCATTTCATGACCAGCATGCACAGATTAATACTCAACTGTTATTATAATCGCTTCTTGTTGTTGTTCTCGGATAGATGTCATAAAAGCTGGACATGTCTTTCCACATTTGACAGATCCTCCTATCTTCTCATTGCGTTTTCTTTCTGATTTAATAGTTGAAACACCACTCCTATGACACATATAATAAGTAAATTGCTTGTTTGTTACTTTCTTGGCGCCTCCACGTTTCACAAAAGACGACTTCGTTCTTAATTCTTCTTCCACTCTTCAAAACCTTCATCTGTGTTAAATACGTGTTTTTCATGTTTCAGTTCAAAATCATCATGGTATTCTATGTAGTGGTTTTTTAATTCTCTCATCGTTCGAAATTTCTCATCACATAATGCGCAAAGCCGTTTTAACTTCTCAGATAGCCCTGACAAGGGCTGTTGTTCTTTCAAATGCTTATCAGCCATTTTTTAAAAATTCAATCGAAAACGGAAAAATGGCGAACTAACTAAACTACGTTAACGGTTATACTACATTCGCGGTTGTTTCCCTAATCCCTACTTCTCCCTGCTAACTCTCTCCTTCCCACCTTCTCTTTAGTAGACTAATCCCTTCCCTATTGTTTGGATTCGCAAGATGCAGACGCTTCAGTCTTCAAACACATTATCAAGAAATTCACAACTCATGAATCAGAGTTGTTTTTATTAGGAGATGTTGTTTTTGTCAATGAATGCTGATTGAATTCAAACATATGTATTTTTTCTTAACTAAATTACTGGTGTATACTGATATTACTTGATTCGTGTTTGACACCCCTATCCAATTTAGCCGAGGCACTAAATGTCAAGGGTGATCCGGTCTCTTTAGAGATACAACACCCGGAGGGCGTTTCTTCTCTGTATGAGTGAAACTGAAACGAAACAAAAAAAACAGGAGCGATCTGCACACAGATCGCGGAACAAGCAGCGCCAAAAGGCAGGAGAAGCATAACAGCAGTCCAACAGAGCGGCGGGGGGAGGGGAGAGAGAAGCAGCGCCCGAAAGGGACGATCGGAGTTGACGAGTTCATCGAGTGAGGAAAAGTCGATTTTTCGCCTTCCCGGGAGGGGGGAAGCGGTGGGGCAGATTGGGAGAAACATGTCTTATTCTCTTTTTTTTTTTAAACGTGGCTGTTTTTCTTTTAGAGTTTTAGTTTCCAATCGAGTAACTTCGAGGGAGAGGAGAAAAGTCAACCAGTCTTTTGGATGTGATTTTCTCGAAGGGAAAACTGATCACAGTGGAATGTCAATTTGAAGTAGATCAGCAATTTCGAAAGTACGGTCTGCAAGAGGCTTGTCGGAGTTTGAGATCGCTATGATTTTCTTCAATACTTGGAATATTTCTACAACTTTCGGGTCACGTAACTGGCGGAGGGTTTCTGAAATGTTTGAAGTAATGTTGGGTTCGATGGGGTTACTGGTGGAATTGCTAGCTGCGGTTGAATATTGTCTTGATTGGGAGGTGAGGGATGGTCTTGAGCTAGGAGTTGGAGCGTGAAATGCACTCACTGGTGGGGGAGTGGGAGCACGAGATTGGGTCGTTACGACCATGGCTGGATTGGCTGACTCGTCTCTGACTTGTGCTGCCTCTTTCATTTCTCGGCGTTTTCTTGATCTCTCATCCCAGTAATTGACCTTTGGGGGCTTGTTTAAAGGATTGCAGGGGCAGCCTCTGAAATTTGCAGGGTGGTTTCTCTGGCAATTGCAGCAAGTTGCATCAGTATCGGCAGATTTCGAGCAGTCCTATTAGTCACTTGGTTTCTTGTGCAAAAATTTTGAATGGTAAAAATCCCCTGACATCGGTAGCACTGGAGGTCCAAAGGGTTTATTTTCAAGTAACAAAGATCTGTCAGGTTGTAAATATTTCTGTTAATGTCAATTTTGGAAGGGTGACGAAATAAGTTATTAGTCATGGTAAAAACGCTTGACCCATAAGTCCGAAGATCGTTATAATTTTATCTGGAGGGCATACCAGTAAAGTTTGATTTAATCAATGGGCACGGAAACAAATTAAAAAAAACCTGGCATTTAAATTTTAAAAATTAAGGTTTATTAAAAAAAAACATTTAAAGAAAACAGTTATTATACAGTTAGCAACACTCGGACATGACTTCACTCCGTCGTACCCAAAGACCGAATCCCTGCCACTTGCCATTCCACATTCCAAGGGGGGAGGGAAACTACCCATTCCCCTTAGCTGGTGTCAATGGGCCTTCCCACTCCTACACCTCCCCTTAAAAAGCTCATCCGTCATTCCAGGACGATGAAGCTGAAAAGAAACTATGAAAAAAAAACACATGCACACATACATGGCAAGAAACAAGATAACGAGAGAAATTTTTTTTTTTCAGGTATCATGTAAAAGAGCTTTTGCTAATACAACTCCCAAAAATAGATTTACAAATCACATTAATATGCTAGAAAATTAATATCCGTACAAGTTTTAACACAAAAATACTCAAAAAAATATTAAAATATAAAAAAGAAGTTACCAAAAATATATCATAAAATCTAAAATAATTATACGACATGTACTAGCAAAGCATATTTAGAAGCCAAAGTTTTAATCTTTAGCAGTTTTAAGAATTTATGGTACTGAAAACGTTAAGTACATATATAATCATTGGCATAAATCTTATCTATTTAACAGAGCAGGCAACCTGAATAATTCATTACTTTTACATGCTTAAACCTTCAGCCAAACGTTAATTCTTTTATTGTACCAGGTTTAAACATTTTAAAAAATTCTCTTTCTCTTTCTTCCAATTTCTATGTAAAATGAAAGCAAGAAAAATCCTTTTCAGTCCCAAGAGTGACAAAAACAATCAACGCATGTTATTGTCCATAAAATATCCTCGCGAACCTTAAGTATTTTCAATCCTGCCTTCAACTCCAAATTAACAATTCCTGTTATTGGATCACGACAACATTGCACCTGGGTTGAGTCAATAAAATTAGGAATACATTCCTTACGGGGCAACCACGCCTAGTACTATACAAGATTCCTTTTAAATTCACAAGTTAAGACAACCTCACCCTGCTTTCTTTTTTATACCTTGTCCATTTGTTTGGACATTCGATCCATTAATTTTTACTGCAACCAAATCTCCGTTTGGAACATTCAATAAAGACTGTGTCTCAGGAAGTAGATCGGTGACCACTTCTTGGCTGCAAAACTGATTTTGAATCTGTTGAACTAATAATTCCTTCTTTTCTTTGAAGGTTCTCGAAGTTTCGCAGGATTGCGAATCATTTGCGAGTTTTCTATTAATACTTCATAATCAGAGGAACAGATTAACATGTCGTTAACCAAATTTTTAGAGACAGGCACAACACCGTGCCTAAAGTCATTCAATTCCATGTTGGAATCTTTTACTTCACCCATTTCATGCTCCCCAAATGCAGACGTTATTTGAATTGACCCTCTATTATTAATGCTTTGTCCTTCGACAACATCTGGTCTTACCACGGGCATCTGGGCACCCGTGTCTATGACAGCATTCACCATTTCTTGCTCACCCTTGACCTTGACGTAAACAACCCTTAAATCGTCCATTCCCCCTTTCTTCCTTGATAGAGTAGTTACTGGTATCGTAGCTTCAGCCATCAACACAGCAGGAGACGTTTCCCTCACATGTTCCTCGGCCCTCCCGATACTAATTCGGTAATTTGAAGATGTCTTCTTACGATCTTCTGCACAACTCGTCCGCTTGACATTCGACCGAATACTTTCGATCTCTAACCGCAGTTCATTCAATTCTGATTCCCAGCGCAGCTGCTGGATTGCGTGCTGCCTGGCGATTTTTCCTCCTCGATTGCGAGCTGCCTCGGCGATTTTTTCCTCACTTTCCCTTTCAAAGCGTTCCTCTAAAATAACAGATAACTGATCTCTAACGAACTCTTCTTCGTAATCTTTGCTACCGATTATGATATTCCTTAGCTCTATATTCGTCATTTTATCTGATACCTTTGACCTAACTCCTCAGCCAACAAAACTAAATCCTGCTTTTTAGCTTTCTCAAAAATGCCATTTGAAAATTTTCTTTTCCAATATACCGCAACTAAACAAATAATCAAATGAAATAACACCCAGAAGGGATTGCCAAAAATTAAACACCACAAATATATCTTTGTTTAAAACACACAACAATAAGCATCCGCTACACTAACACAACACTCAATGAATTAGAGGAATTCCAGAATAATGTATTATATATTTCGCAATATACCAAGTGTACTTAAATAACTAATAAATAAAACTTAATATATTACTGATACACAATAATCACTTAAAATATTACTGATACACAAGAATCACTTAAAATATTACCGATATACAATAATCACCTAAAATATTACTGACACACAATAATCACTTAAAATATTATTGACACACAATAATCTCCTAACCTATTTCTGATATACACAATATAATCACTTAAAATATAAACGACATGCACCACTTAATCTATTCCTGGCTGGAATAATAGAACACTACAAAAATATATATTCGGTAGTTTTTCTCCAATTTAAACTGATAATATAATTTTTTTTTCACATTAATCGAAAATACTATGCGTACATAAGCACAAAATAATTTCATTGACATGAGATAAGTATTATTCTTTAGCATTAATTTTTCAATAAACTCAATTGCTATTCACTGACGTGAACTTATTATTGTGCATTACAAAATAAATAAATACAATAAAGAAAAAAAAAAAAATCATACAATCTTTTCCTTAATTTATAGAACTGATGTTCTAAAACACTTTCCATTTATATGGAACAATAATAAAAAATATATATACTGATGTATATAATAATTCCCAATTGAACTGGCGTTCAAAAATTTTATAACTGCATGTGGATATGCAATAAAATAATATACTGAGAGAATTAATGATTTTGAAGTTTTCCTTAATTCATAGAACTGATGTTCTAAAACTTACTTTCCATTGATATGGAACAAGAAATAATAAAAAATATACTGATATATAATAACTGAAATTTGAACTGGCGTTCAAAATTTTTATAAATAACTGCATGGATATGCAATAAAATAATATACTGAGAGAATTAATGATTTTGAAGCTTCTTAATTTTTAGAACGGATGTTCTAAAACTTACTTTCCATTGATATGGAACAAGAATAATAAAATATATATATACTGATGTATATAATTAATTCAAAATTGAACTGGCGTTCAACAAGTTACAACTGCATGGATATGCAGAGCAAAAAAACGTACACTGACGTATACAAAAAATAAAATCAAAATTCTCTCTTAATAAATGGATATTAAACAGTATAATTTTATAAATTTCTCTCGTCTTACATTACAGGGAGTTGCAAGCAAAAACTCTTACCTGATTCATTTCCACGCGGGAATCCAGAAAAACTCGAAATTTCTGGAACGTTCTTCCTGTGGGGTTTTCCACTAAGACTCGATCCCCTTAACGGCTGCGCCAGTAAAGTTTGAATCTAATCAATGGGCACGGAAAACAAATTAAAAACCTGGCATTTAAATTTTAAAAATTAAGGTTTATTAAAAAAACATTTAAAGAAAACAGTTATTATACAGTTAGCAACACTCGGACATGACTTCACCCGTCGTACCCAAAGACCGAATCCCTGCCACTTTCCCCTTAGCCATTCCACATTGGCCAAGGGTGCGAGGAAAACTACCCATTCCCCTTAGCTGGTGTCAATGGGCCTTCCCACCCTACAACCTCGAATGATGGGGTATCTGAGGGGCCTTGAGATCCTTCTCTTCATCAAGTTGGTAGGTGAAGGATTCGAGTTTTTCTGCGTCGACGTAGCGTCTGATAGTATGGTATGCTTCGGGGTTTTCCGGGTACACTCTGAGTCCCTTTCCTATGATTTTTCCTCGGATTTTCTGTTTAGTAATATCCTGCAGTTTCTTAAAAAGTCGATGCGACTGTCTGACATTATCGATTGTAATCGGAGGGGGAGGGCGAACGACATTGTGATTTTCGGCAGTGGCTCCGGTGACGTCCTCGTTTTCTTGAGTTTGAGGGGTTTGTAGAGCGTCGAATTTATTTGATTTGATCACTTCGACCTGCTTATGTTTTTTAGTCGAGATTTCGTCCGGCGGGGTAGGGCTCCTTTCTTTTTTTTTTTTGGCCTTTTACTATTGTGAAAGCTTCATCGTTTTGATTGGGAGACGTACTAATCTGATGGGAGTTCTCGACATCACCTGGTTTTTTCATTGAAAATTCTTGAATAATCGCATAAAAATCACGGCATCTCTTGAGAAAGGCGTGCAGATCATCAGTATATTTCTTCTTGGTAGATTTGTTTTTGAAGTAAAATTGATCAATGTTTTTGATTAGACCGTTAATGTCTTGAGAAGATTTAAGACACATGGAATAGGAGTTGCAGGAATTCACGGAGAGTTTCAACTCGTCGATGGAAGGAGGGTAACGCGGAGGAGAAGGCGATCGGCTTTCGTCCAATTCAATTTCAGAGTCCGATTCCGTATAAATCATGTCGTCAGGCAAATCGATAGATTGGGGAGAATCCCCGTCCATTTCGAGCGTAACGAGCTTCCTCTCGGGGAATAAAGTCAGAGGAACAAGCGACGTGGTAATTTTATACGGAGTAATGTATGTAACTATAAATGTATGCCTTCAAAAACTCGCGAAGAAATTCACTTCTGGTGTGTTGGAATGATTTTTAAATTATTTAATCAAATAAGCTTATTCCAAACAATTATTTCTTTCTACTTGTTTTTATATCAAAATTTTAATAAATAAAATACGGGTAAGTACAGATATTTTTGCTTACATTCGTATTTGTACTCTGTTTGCACAGGATTTTAAATACTCGTTTTCTTGTGTCGCTTAAAATATTTAAATTTTCTGATGAAGTAAGAATTAGGAGTGATCTCTCCTGAAGACAAGTCTCAACCGATTGATGACGAAGTAAGTTTAGAGGACTCGTAGGTTGAGTTGTCGTTACGAAGCATTATATATCCATTTTCTTTTAATACTAAGTAGAAAACTGCGCTGCAATAAATCGACTTCTAATGTACATTCAGGTTTATAATCAATGCCGTTCCTATCGGTTTTATTTTCACGGATTTAATATTTAAAGCTTTTATTTGATTGTTATAAAAATTCTTTATGATTTAATATATGATTCTTTTTAAGCTTATTAATAACTCTACCTCATAATTAAACAGGATATTTTTCAGAAGAACATAATTAAAATTCACGTGCTCTTGGCGGTGAACGAGAAGAGCACGGTCGTACAGTCCTCACATTCGATTCATTGTTATTTATTCTTTGATGAGGAAAACAAAATCTGCTAGATCTAGCACTGTTCTAATATTTATGAAAAGCTTTTATGTCCCCAGCAAGATTTAAATTTTTCCGACAATTAAAATTTCTTACCAAATCTGATTGAAGGGAACATTGTGAATTTCCTCACAGAAAAACGAACATAAGCAGAGACAGTCTTATTTGGATAGTATCAATTTTTTTTGTTACAAAGCTATATGTGTTAGATCAATAAACCGTATCTTCTAAAAGAGAACATTAATATGCATCTAATTTTTTTACTATAGAGAAATTACTAATTTATCAGTTATTAATCAGGAAAACGATGAAAAGCTATTACATGCTTTTACCAAATTTAAGCATTATACCTGGCCGATAAGCAAGGCTTTGTTTATTGAAGAGCAGACTTCCAAAAAAATGCAAGCTTTCTCGTCAAGCGTGGATCTTTGCTCCAAATTAAATGGCCAAAGAGTATTAACGACAGTATCATTCGCAATTCCAGGATAGTGTAAAACAACCCAGAAAATTTTGAAATTTGGATTTTAACTAAAGTCGTTTATTCTGAAGGTTGCTGCTTCGGTTTCTGCGTTATGTGTGTCAACGGACACTTTTCAATATGATAATTTGTGAAGAGGCATGTTGTGGATGCAGTAAATTGTTTGTGATCGATTGGACGAGGTAAAGTAAAATAGAAAAAGATAATGGTAGGGTATATAAACACAGATTGGATCGTGATTTTTGAATAAGTCGTGAGTATGAATGAAAATTCTTCTTCTTGAAAAAGCTGTCATAAAATTCAACTGTTTTCAATCAAGATACAGTACAAAATATAGGCAAGAACTGGGACAAAAAGGAATTAGATACTATACCGGATAAATAACACCAATATGTGGTGGCCCTTTTCCGTTTAGTGACAGGCCAAGTCTGCTTGGAAGACATTGCAAAAGGAGTTTAATATCACTATCTTTACTGCCGCCTCTGTAATTTAACAGAGCCAATGAACATCTCCAATGTATGCTTCAAGGCACTTCATGGAATTTCCTGATTATTGGTGTACTAGAGTTACTGGGGGGTGATGAGACTTCGGTCATTTCGACTTTTCCCTTTGTATTGTATTTCTACTAATTCACCGCCATTGAAAATAAAAAAAGAATTTGAATAATACAATGTCTTGGGAAGTTTTATGGATCACTTATATGTATTGCATTATAATTCTTAAAATAACAATGTTTCAGCTTTATATATTGTATTAAATTCTTTCTACCTTGTATGCAGTTCATTGTGTTGTAAAAATAAAAATTCATTTTCATTAAAGGATAAATCTTACTTATCAATCAAAAACTTTCATTTCAACTCACTCTAATATTTAATAAACACTGGCTTAAAAAAGCAAATTTTTTAAAAAAAATTCTGAAAGTTTAAATTATATTTTTAGAATCATCTGTAGTATATTGATAAATCATTGTTAAAAAAGATACATTAATTATAATTAATATTCTGAAACATTAAAAATCGAAGGAAAATTGACATATCTTTTCAATGGATTAGACTAAATCACAAATTATGTAATTCAATAATTCTTTATAAAGGAGGATCAAACAAAATTTAATCATTGATACTAAAAATGTATAGTAATACGATTCAGTTCCTTAACTTCTTTGTGTATGAAAGAGTATTTACTTTTCTTTTTTGAGCTTTAAAGACAGTCATTTCTAAAAACAAAAATTTAAACATTTGTAAATAATAACTACGAAGAAAGTCAGACACTCAAGGATAAGTGTTGTTTTATTACAGAATCTTTTTAAATAGCTTCCATATCAACTCTAATACTTTATGTACACAATTGCTTTAAAATGCTTAAGAGGTCACAGGGGTGTTAATCTTCTATTTTTTCGAATTTTCGAAAAAAATATGTTGTTCCTCATTTTCTTTTGAACATTTTGATACCAACCACGTGATAGTACTACAAAAACTTCGAAAGTTATTCGAAAAATTCCAAACAGCAATTTAGTAATAACAATGTTTAAATGGCTACATGCCACACCCACTTATTCTTGATTTCCGCATACGTTTTATTTTTCTGTTTTTAAAAAGCCTCATGAAATATTTTAAACACTTGCTTAATTGAGAAGGAAGCTTGCAACTCAACATACACTTTTTTAATGTGTTTTGATTCTGTTTTGGTAATGCTAGCACGTTTGTTTGAAATAACTTATCGAAATTCAAAACAGCGTTGTTTAAAACCGTTTATCAAAATTGAAAATTCTCGATTGAAATGGAAAATACTCATCGTAGACCTTCAGGTAAACGTCCTAAGAAAAGAAGATTTAGAGGGAACCAAATCATGAAGGTATGTTCTCATACATATGTTTGCAGAAAGGAGAGATAAAAATGTGTGCTTCCAGTAATAAAATCTCAGGATATCAGACTTCATTAAAGTCAAATCTTGTTAAGGTAAGTGAAAAAAACTTCAAAGGATATCGTATTTTTGATTTTATTTCAACTTTTAGCTCTATTTTATCAGTATCATGTTGTTTAAAATGTCATAAACCATTAACACAATTAATGAAAAGTCCACTCGTGGTTTATGTTCGGATTTTGAAATACGTTGTAAAAACTGGGAGTGTTTGTACTTTTTCAAGCTGTGAAAACACTGGGAATAAAAATAATGCTCCAGAAATTAACAGAAGATCTATTTTAGCAATGAGATGCATAGGCCAAGGTTTAGAGTCATTAAAAACCTTTTGTGCTGTAATGAGTCTTCCTAATCCTGTTGAACAAAAATCACATGATGTTATTATTAATAAACTTTCACGTGTTATGAAGGAAGTCGCTGAAGAAAGCATGAAAATGGCAGCTGTCGAAGAATATTCTTCGTCACCTGATAACCTTTTAACGGTAAGTGGTGATGGTACCTGGAAGACGAGAGGACATTCATCGTTGATTGGAGTATGTACTGTAATAGGGGCTGAAAACAGGTAAGGTTTTGGATAGGGAAGTGTTGTCCTCATTTTGCAAAGGATGCGACAGTTATAAAGGGTAAAATTTGGTATCAAGTACAATAAAATGGCAAAGAGCGCATAAGATTTCATGTAGAAAAATTATTCTGCTCTGCTGGTAAGATGGAGGTTGACGGGATGTTGAGGATTTTTAATCGATCAGAAAAGCTTCACAACCTGAAATATTCGAATTACATAGGAGATGGCGACACAAAAACATTCAATGCCCTTTCTGAAAACAAGCCATACGGCGATGACTATCTTATTCAGAAAATAGAATGTGTAGGCCATGTGCAAAAGAGAATGGGTACAAGACTTAGGAAGCTTATATTAGTATATAGTAAAAAGAAATTATCTGATGGTAAAACTATTGGCGGTAAAGGTAGGTTAACTGATAGTTTAATTGATAAACTTGCACTTTACTATGGTAATGCTATTCGATGCAATTCTACTAGTGTAAAGGAAATGCGGAAAGCCATTTGGGCTGTTTGGGGTCATTCTTGCAGCACTGATGATGAACCGATGCACTGGTTTTGTCCTACAAATCCAAATACATGGTGTAAGTATAATGCCGCAATTAATAATAATTTACAAAATTATAAACACAAACCCTTAGTTGCTAAAGCTGTTCGAGATGTAATTAAGCCTGTATTTGCAGACTTATCTCATCCGGCACTCCTGAAGAAATGTTTAGGAGGTAAGACACAGAATCCTAATGAAAGTTTAAATTCATTAATTTGGAAGTTTTGTCCTAAGACGATTGGTTCTAGGCTTCAGATTGCAGAGATTGATGCAAATCTAGAAACCAGTGTTTTTAATGATGGAAATGAAATACTTATTACTATTTTAGAGAAATTTGGCTTGAAAATTAACAGAAATGTTTGTGTGCCCCTGGCTGAACGTGACAATCGTCGAATCTTTACGTCAAGACAGAGGCTTTTAGAATCATTTTTTGAAGCTCGCAGAGCCAAGAAAATTAAAAAGAGTAAAGAAATTGAGCTGTTTCAGGAACAGGAAGGTATATATTATTATCCTGGAGAATTTTAGCGTGTAAGTTTTAAGATTTATTTTCTCAAATTCAATTTTAAAACTTTAAAGCCCTTTTTCTCAGTTTGTGTTTTTTTGAATGACGCGCATTGCGTTTCAAAAACTATCATACTTTGATGTATAAAACTTTACAGAATTATAAATTCTATCATAATCTTCAAATCCTAGCTATTTATAGTATTATAAATTTTTAATTTTTTGAAATATTTCAACAAAAATTGAATTTTTTAAAAAAAATTAAAAAATGTATTTTTTTATTTTTAAAAATATTTTTTTTATTTTATTTTTATAAGATAAGCTAGCATGTAATAAGGATATATTTGACTTTATAAATCAACTTATTGCTAGTAATTAGAATTATTATTGCAGAAAATATCATGCGCGTCGTAAAACTCACTATTTGTTTCTTACAAAAATTTTTCTTATTTTTATGTGCTTATTATTTTTAAAATTATGATTATATTTTAGATATTTTATACTTTTTTGAAACTTTATTCCTTTATAAGAAATGTGTGAAAGAATCAAATTATTTCATTTTAATCTCAAAGAATTATTTCTAGTCGAAAATTGTTTGTATTTTGTGCTCTCGAAACATTTTCAACACCCCTGTGACCCCTTAACATTTTAAAACAGATACATTTATATTATCCACAAATCATAAACTCATATCCATAATTATCTTTACATGCATAAAACTGAGTTTTCATAATTTAAACTATTTTATCAATTTGTGTAAAATACCATACCATATACAAAAGAAAAAAATATAAAAAGCTATATCATGGAAAAACTAATAAT
Organism: Trichonephila clavipes; assembly: GCA_019973935.1. NCBI lineage: Eukaryota > Metazoa > Arthropoda > Arachnida > Araneae > Nephilidae > Trichonephila > Trichonephila clavipes. The sequence continues at coordinate 387,890 of BMAU01000248.1, read as the reverse complement.
TACTTGTTGAGTAGCCAATGTTGAATAATTAGTCACTGAGATTAAAAACATTGAACAAAGAGACACATTTTCATCAGAAGACAATTCTCTACATCAAAATTTTCATATTACACTGGCTTCAAAAAATAAATTTTGTTACAAATTAAACATGTACTTAAAAAAATAAGGTAATAAAAAATAATTAAATTTAATCATTCCTAAAAACTATTACCTTATGCAATATCATTCCCCTTGAGAATTTTTAATTTAAAAAGAAATGACATTAATTTTTACATTGTAAAAGAATAGTTATTTAAAAATCAATAATTTGCAGAAGGTAAAAATCAAAGACCGATAACCATACAATTTCATAATTTTGTTCTATTGTCCAGATCAAAATTAACTATTTCCAAATTTGGCAACTAATTCCGTGTACCAGTTCAAGATTCGGTGACCAAAAGATTAAGTTACAACACATTCATCATTTTTTTAAAATATCCGAGTGGCTAAATGCTTTGAAATAAGCCACTCAACGAACATACCATTTTTACTTCTTTTATAATTTATTCATTGCACATGATTGTGTACGTATGAAAATGATAGTTGGATTTTTTATTTTGTTGAGGAAAATTATGAGAATTCTCCTTAGGACTGATTAACAGGATAGTGGAGTATTTTCTTTTCTTTTAATCACCATGGTAGGAAAAGTGAAATATTTAATTGAGATTTCAAAATTTATATGTTTTGTACCAGATAGTGAAATACAGAAAATTAATGTTTTAAATTTGATACTCTTAAATCTGACCAGGCAGTAAAATCAGACAAATCCTAGGCTAACATTCCAGACACTTGGAAAGAGTTTTGTAAAAAGCCCCGTAAAGAGGCTGTGGCAAACTTCAAACAGGCAGTGATTGCATTGCACATTGTCTTAATAAAATAGGCATCCTTCCATCTAGTATGTGGCTAATTTGAACATCATGAATGCAAAACATTTTGTCCAGAACTAGATAAAGTCACAAAAACATGGTGATATAAGCGAACTACTAGAATGTCAGAATTTTCATGAATACATCTGATGTTCCTTTTCTTGTTTAAATTTTTGTTTTGTTCCCATGTTAATTTACCCTGGTTCTTACTTTAAATGTTTGTTCTTTTTTATTATTTATCTTTGTTGTGTGATATTTGAACTGTTTTATATATTTGGTTGATCCTTCTAATAAAGCCATATGTAACAATGGTGTTTAAAATTTAAGCTTTAGCAAATCTTAGCTATCTTTTGATTTGAGAATTGTGGTCAATGGTATTATACACAACTACCAATTTATGATATAAACAAAGTAAAATAATTTGATTAAGTTGAAAAATGAAATAATAAATACATCTTTTAGAGGTTTAAGTAATGAAATTTAACAAACTATAATCTGAAGAACTTTATTTAACATGCAAGAACAATCCATGTAAAAAAGAACTGAAATTTCAAGCTCTACAATTGACAGCCCTAGTATACAACATGTAATTAAACTATCTGATTTTTAAATGAAAATATTCATTGAAAAATAATTTACAACATTTAACAATAAAACCTTTCAATCTAAAGGATTTTATTTTTGTTTTATGGGAAAAATGTATTTTTAAAATAATTTTGCAATTATGCGAAAAAGTTATGTAACTGCAAAACATAAACGTGTGTTCTGTATTTAATGCAAAAACACGCACAAATATTCCCAGCTTCTGCTGGAACATAATTGTCCATATTTCAACAATTACCAATGATTTGGCGATCAAGAATTCTACAAAATGAAAATTGTTAAATAATTCCATATATTGTTTTCAGTTACACTGAAATTAAGAAAATTTCTGACTTGTTATTTTATGTTAGAATGGTGTAGGGCAAAAAAAAAATTGTTTATTGAAACATTATTATTTATAAGAAAAATACAAGCTTTACAATCCACTACATCAATATATTAGTGGTAGTCCCAAGCTTATCTTAAGAGTATTCTATTTACTTCATTGTATACCCTTTCCAAATAATTTTGCGTGGCCGCGGTAGCCGAGTGGTATAGGTATCGGATCGCGGCTTGCTTTGTCACGAGTACGATCCCAGTACCACTAAAGACCCGCCGTGTAGGGCAGCGATGCACGTTAAATCTGTCGAGAGCTGAAACGTCCTCCCGTTGGTGTGGTGTGGTAGTTAGGGGGGGTGCCAGCTCAGATGTCGTCCACGTCACTTGACCATGGTTAAAAATTACGTGGTCCGTCGCCAAAAGCCCTCGTGTAGCTGAACAGTGCGACGTAAATATTCAATCAATCAACCAAATAATTTTGCTTCTATTAAGGAATGAATGGCTTATAGGAGTTATATATAAATATGGTATGTGCATTTCACAATTTACAAACCCATGTATATATATATTACATAGATTAATATTATCAATATCCAAAATGATACACTCACTACAAACATTGTATCAGACAAGAACTTCACCTATTCTTCATTCTGTTTGGCCGCATGGTCCCTATAATCACTAAGTACCAATGCATATATAAACTTTAATAACATACATATATAAATCTGGAAACAAATTTATAAGATGTATGACGTGGATTAGGGCCTCCCTGCAAAGTAAGGTTTTGGGCCCCACCCCATAATATGGGGGTGCACATTATGCCATTGAATATGACACGTGTTGAAAACTTTCATTCCAGTTTACATTTAAATATTTAGTTCATAGTATCTTAACTTAGGATTAATCCTGCTGCAAATAACTTTATCTTATCTAAATGATAATACACTCTGGAACATTGAAAATAGCGACCCAAGAAGAAAGCATCGGATTGAAATGAAATTTAATACACATAATGACACAGATGAGAGATTTGCTAGATCTAAAAAACTAGACAATTAAACGAATACAGGGTATGCAACGACACAAATACTGGGCAACTTCAATAGCGCGTTGGACCACCTCCAGCTGCAATACATGCCACCACACGGTCCGGTATTGAGTTGATTGGACACCTTATATTGTCCTGAGGCAGGTGTACCCTCAAATCTTGAACAGCCAACTCTAAATGATGTACAGAGGGACACGAAGGCATCTGCCGTTTTAGCTAATCCCACACGTGCTCTACAGGGGACAAATCGGGGGAGCGGCTGGCCATGGAAGAGTCTGAAAATGACGTAGGAAATCTTGAGCAACTCTTGCTGTATGCGGATGAGTATTATCTTGCTGGAAAATTGCCCCTGGGAGACCATTTAGGAAAGGTCCTACATGGGGTCGAAGAATATCATCAACGTAACGTTGGCCCGTTAAGGTTTCACGCATCACAATTAAAGTGGACCGGCTATCATAGGCTATGTCCCCCAGAGCATTACACCAGCTGTGCGGGCAGTGTGACGTAGAACAGTGTGGGGAGAATTGTACCGCTCACCAGGGTGCCTCCACACCCGTACACGGATATCATCTATCCCCAAAACAAACCGGGATTTATCAGTAAACACAACATTTAGCCAATGTGTGACATTCCACATTGATCTGGCTTAGCACCACTGTAGACGCAGTTGCCGATGTTCCGGTGTTAAAGGGAGTTCACGGAAAGGGCGCTTGGATTTAAGATTTGCTTCTGCAAGGTGTCTGGAAATTGTTTGTGGAACAATTGCTACGCCTACGTCTACTCGTATCGTTGAACGAGTCACTGTGGGGTGCACAAGTGCTTGCCGCACGATCCTTCGATCCTTTCTCCTCGTGGTCTTCCTGGTCGCTCCAGACCCGGTTTCCCGCGCGTGGGTACCTTCTCGTGTCCACTGCGCCCAACAATTTCTAACGGCACACTCCGAATGATCCACCTGGCCAGCAACACGGCGCGTCGACCAGCCTGCAGTTCTCATCCCGATGATCAGGCCTTTCTCAAACTCGCTTGACTATGAGAAATGTCTTCAAGCACGTTTACCTGATATGTTTCACTTACCAAAGTCTTCCTACAATAGGCGGGTAATCGTCACGTTTATGAATCTTTGAATTTGCGCTGGCTTATATAGCACCCTCTTCCTGATTGTAGTGCCACCTCGGCGTGAAAGAGATTGCGTATTGGCACAAAACTTGGATCATTTGCTTACCACATTACGCTGTACTTATTTGCAAAGTGTCGCGATTGTACTTAGCTTCCTTCTTGGGTCGCTATTTTCAATGTTCCTGAGTGTATTTGTAACAATGAATGCAATATTTTTGGTTTAGCCTTCACAACTCAGAAATTATTTTTTTTCCATCTAGTGTTAACAATTGTTTTTGAGTAAATAGAAATTCATAGATCTTGACACAGTGTGAAGTGAACTATACATTTTAATTAGCTTTTTCTGACATAAGCAAGGATTTTTTAAAAATATATATAGAAATAATGAATTACAGGTGGACCTGTATATCATGAACTAATATCTTACAAACTTTTTCTATACAGAATTTTCTACTTCAAGAACTTTTTATGATTTGGCGACTTCGTTAGATAAAAGTCCGACTATATATTAAAATTTTTAAAAGAAGTAATTATAAAATATTGAAAATTAGCTTATTAAAATAGCTTTTTTTTAAATATATGTAATCAAAATTTGAATAAAGTTAAAAATTTTAGAAACTGAACAAGGTTAAAGAATTATGAACCATTTATGTATAATTGAGGAACCTTTTTTGTTTTTGAATTTGATTTAGTTTTTAGTCTACATAAAGGGTATTTTTTTGAGAGGTATAGAACTTTAAATTGCAATAAAACAACGATGTATTATTCGATTGACATGAATTTTTTTATTCGAAAAATACTCTTGTGGCATTACATTTTAAATATGATTTCTGGCATAGGACTGCCACGGCTGGCTCGGATGTAGTCCAATCTGGACGTCCAATTTTCGATGACTTTTTCCAACATTTGTTGCCGTATATCGGCAATAACACGGCGAATGTTGTCTTCTAAATGGTCAAGCGTTTGTGGCTTATCCGCATAGACCAATGACTTTACATAGCCCCACAAAGTATAGTCTAGCGGTGTTAAATCACAAGATCTTGGAGGCCAATTCACAGGTCCAAAACGTGAAATTAGGCGGTCACCCAACGTGTCTTTCAATAAATCGATTGTGGCACTAGCTGTGTGACATGTTGCGCCGTCTTGTTGGAACCACAGCTCCTGGACATCATGGTTGTTCAATTCAGGAATGAAAAAGTTAGCAATCATGGCTCTATAGCGATCACCATTGACTGTAACGTTGTGGTCTTTATCGTTTTTGAAGAAGTACTGACCAATGATTCCATCAGCCCATAAAGCGCGCGAAACAGTCAGTTTTTCTGGATGTAACGGTGTTTCGACATACACTTGTGGATTAGCTTCACTACAAATGCGGCAGTTTTGTTTGTTGACGTAGCCATTCAACCAGAAGTGCGCTTCATCGCTAAACAAAATTCGCTTATGAAAATCGACAATTATTTTCGAAATAAAATTGCACAATTTGAAAGCGTTGTTCAGGCGTGAGTCTATTCATGATGAATTGCCACACCAAACTGAGAATAAATCACTTGACAGCTGTTAAATCGGTCGCCATCTTGGAAAGTAATGCCAACTTAAACTTTTATACCTGGAAAAAAAACACTCTGTGTATGTAATATTGATAATTATCCTTTCTTTTTTTCAAAAAGGATAAAAAAGAATATTTGATGATGACAACAATTATTCTCACTTTTTAGAAAGAAATTCCTTTTTAGGGAAAAACTAATATAATACAACTAAAAATTTACCTGTATTGTCATATTATGTACTGTAATGTGTACAAGTTGTCATTTTTGTAGAATTTCATTTTGTATGAGTTATTTATCAATATAGGAAATATTCTCATACGTTGACAATTGAAATATTTACTAAATAACAGACACATAATGATCAGATAAGATGAAGAAACAATAATGCAAATTGCATTTTGAGAATCTAATTGTACAACATTTTTATCTCACTTTTCTCTGTTACATATTATCTATGCACATTTCAAACCTTTTATTAATTTTTAAAAGTACAATAATATACTTCTACTCTCTAAAAAGCTATTGCTATTAAAATGTGTGTGTTCATATTTGAATATATTTTTTATTAATTAAAAATATTTCACACAAACATTTTTATAAACAAATATTTTTTTCTCATCATCAGAAACAATGTTTGCTTGATACATGATTAAAAATGCTGCTAAAGTTTGTAAGGAAACAGAAAACACAAAGCATCTAATAAAACAAGTTATCATGTAACCATTATTGCATTAAAATTTTGTTAAAGAAAATGTACGAATACTTTTTCCCATTCATTTTATCATACATAAAAGTAACATTTTTTAAAAAAATGGACATATTATTCCAAATGGTTTTTTCTTTAACCTTACGATTTTATTGCGACTTTTTATTTTGAACCACATTATTCATTTCTAACAAAAACTAACTTTCTTTACTGTTGCAAAATCATTTATTTCCTTTAATTTAAATTTAATTGTATGCACTACTTTTCCATGATTTCCTGACTTTTTATAAATGCTTGCACGGAGAAATGTTTGCAAAAAAAGTTGCTCAGAATACTTTTCAAGTAGCCATGGATATTTTTCTCAGACTTCTTCAGGGATCAATTCCCTGTAACTGAGAAATTTTTCCCTCTTTCAAACTGCGAATTCTTATTTACCTCCCTAGTTCTAAAATAGACTTCTCCAGTCTTCCCTCGATCCGGACACTAATTAGAGAGACGTACCACGCAGTTGAGCCCGAGCGTTAGAAAAGCAATAACACCGATTAATCAATTGTAAAATGTAGAATTTTCGTAGGAGTTCCTGTTTCCTACAAGGAAACTTAACCTCCAATCATTTTCAAAAATAATACCATGTATACCAATTTGGTTGATCAAATCGCGAAACGAAAATTAGATGTCTCGGGTGCCAGCGAAATAAATCGCTTATACCCAGAATCAAGGAAAAAAGGGTGAATAGAAATGCAATATCAGAAAACACTCCCCCCGCAGGGGGAGGCCAGTGGAGGAAGGAGCCAAACGAGAACGAAACCGGAGTGACGTCACGAGGGCGAGAGTGGTAGAGCGCAGGAAGGGGGCGAAAAGCCCCAAAACACGTTCGAGGAGCACCAAAACGCAGTAGGGAGAAAGAATTGCTGCTTTTTTCTTCGCAGCCAGAATGAAAAAAGAATGGATTCTGCAAGTAGAACTTACAAACGCAACAGCAGGAGGAAGATGCAGGAGCCAGCTTTTTCACTGATCCCAGTTTTGACAAGTGGCAAAGGCATTTGAGTGTTGTAAGATGCAGCAATTAAGTATTTATTGTGTGTTTCCGGCGGTTTCAAGGGCATGATCAAATCGCATAGATTTCTGAGGGAATTTATTCGGGCACCTGGGTTCGGAGAGCTTTTAATCCTGTATCCTAAATCGCATAGATTTGTTTATACGACGAAAATAAGATTGATGGCGAGCGGGCGCTTCTGCTCAGAATGGATGGGGAAGAGGGACGGAAGCCAACATGAGAAGATGCCCCAAAAAAGGGGAGGGGCGGTGCAAAGATTTCTTTATATATATGAACGGATGATTTTGTCGAAAGGCGTCCAGGCTGCGCCAGCAGCCTTCTATCCTCTATCTAGAACTGCGATGTTCATGGTAGAAGCATGGGTTTGAAGGAGGGCGTGACTTCAGGAATATATATATATATATATGGATGCTGGATGTCACTGGGAAATGGAACGCGAAGCGTTCCTCCATCCCATATCGAGATTGTTGATGTGGCCTTGTGTGGGTGGGCCTGCCTGAAAGAGAGTGTCCTAATTGGTGGTTCGAATGTGGCAAGTAGGCGTGGTTATAGGATCGGAGATTTTCTTCCATACGCTTTCGGCGGGAATGTCCTGATGTTGTCTATAAGGCCCTGCTGTGATTGGTCTATGGCACTGCGAGAGTAGGCACTCAATTGGCTGCACTGATGCGTTGGAACAATTCAGAGGGGAGATCTAATATATATATTGAATAGGCGTTTACTTTTGGGCGTCTGGACTGTAAAACAGTCCTCAATCCCATATCGTGAGAGTCTATGATGTAGGGCATGGCAAAAGTGGAGTTTAACATTCTGCTGAGTGGCATGATGGCGATTGGTTGGGTGATGGAACCCGGGGGGCGTGGCTATGGTTCTTCATCTGGGTGGAAAGTTTTTGAGTTTTTTGGCTTGGCTGAGAGCTAAGAGATTGCTCTCTGCTAATATATATATATATATATATATATATGATGCTGGGCGTCACTGGGAAACGGAACGCGAAGCGTTCCTCCATCCCATATCTAGATAGTGTATGTGGCCTTATGTGGGTGGGCCTGCCTGGGAGTGAGTGTCCTGATTGGTTGGTCGAACGTGGCAAGGAGGCGTGGCTACAGAATCTGAGATTTTCTTGCATACGGTTTCGGCGGTAAAGTCCTGAATAGTCTGAATGGCACTGTTGTGATTGGTCAGTGGCACTGTGAAAGTAGGCTCTCTATTGGTTGCACTGATGCGTTGGTACAAATCAAAGGGGAGGTCTAGAAATCTGCCCTGTGTGGGGATTGCAATTAAGTTAAAAAGTTAAGAAGTTAAAAGAAATTAAAATAAACAAAAAATGCATTTGGAAATTAAAATAAAGAGAAAATTTAGCAATGAAAGTCGTCACTCTCCACTCGGTGAGTGACTAAATTAATTGTTAGGGGGGATTATACGAATCTAGGAGTATTCTCCTAGGTCTTTTAAGATCAGGCATTGGGATGTAATTATTAAGCATTTTAACATTTGCATTATTGGAATTAGGTAAACTATTAAAAAAGGAGATAGCCAATTTTTGAATGTAGGCTTTGAAAGGAATTATTTTAATATCTTCGTAAATTTTACTATTTCTGGCATATCTATTAGCTTTAACTATATTTCTTATTAATGAGTTCTGAGCAACTTCGAGTATTTTAATATATATATATATATTAAATAATGTCTTTTTTTTAAAAAAAAAGTGGTATGTAAAATAATTTTTTGGAAGAGTTTCAAAATTAAATGGTTTTTTCTCACAGGATAAGGATTTATTTGTTAAGTAACTTATTTTTTATTTCGGTGCTAGCTTGATATGACGGGACGAGGGGACAAGCAGCGCTAGTGAGGGATTGGAAGGTTTGACACCGAGCAGTTAGCACGTTCTCCGAGCGAGCTCTCACGTCTGGTATTTCTGTGCACTCTCCAGGTCGCACTTATAGCTCTTTTAAGAGCTGAGTCGACTTCCTGAATACAACAATTCTTCGCTGACGACTATGGCCTCGAACAACGAACTCCCTACGGACATGGACTATGAAAATACTTCTCTCCCACACTCTGGAAAATCAACCCCGGAATGACCGATCGGACAAACCTCATGTGCTAAGCTAGAGGCAACTAAGGCCGACATCCGTTGATACACCCTCATTGACCAAGGATTTGAAAACATGATCACAACCCTTAAGCAATCGAATGTCCAAGATTAGCACGACCCCACCTTTGTTGAGATGGTCAAACAATGCACCTATTATGAAGATCTACTTGATAAAGCGATAAGTGAATTTGGTACTTTACCTTACTGTGATACCCCTGGCTGCCCTGTACATGAAACCCCTACTTCATCACCAGTAAAATATCAACCTACTAAAAGAAAGGAGGAGGATGGTTTCACCACTCCTCCCCCTGGAAAAGTTTCGAAAAATAATCTAACTTACAAAGAAAAATTTAAAATTAACTTGCAAAATAGATTTAATAACTTACAACCCAAGGATACAAAAGCAGCAGGAACCTCTCGAATTAACACCACTTTATTGCCCAAGGCAAACAATCCTGGAGCCAAAAATCTCCCACCTCCAGTTTTTCTTAAATACTCAAAGGACCATAGATTACAAATGAAAACTCTTAATGATATTTACCCCGAACTGCGCAGTTAACTCACCGGCGAATACATTAAACTGTTAACGGACACTGACGAAGAAAGGCGCGAGTTACTTCACAAACTTGATGAACTCGAATTCCAATACTTTGCAATAAAACCAAAAGCCGAAAGACCAATAGAAGTTGTTATTAAGGGGCTTCCCAGAAATTCCAACCGTAAAGATATTGAAAATGACCGGAAATCGAAAAAAATCGATCGGGAGAGTACGGTCGCGTCATCTATACGCTCCGTACTTTTGATTCTAGTCGACATGACGTCGACCACAGACTGGTCCGAAAGGACAGATGATACCGAGAAACAGCCTCCCATCTCACCATCCAGAATGATAGCCGGCGACGACCATATCGCCGAATGCTCCGACCTATTCAGAGAGGCGATCCAGGCAAGGAATGTTTACGCGGCATGGGCCCGTAAGCTCACCAATGCAAGGCCGAATGATCCCAAACTGCAGAGCTACCACCAAGAGGTGACGAAGGCAGGTGAGAGCGTTGAACTTCTCCTCGTTAAGCTAAACGTCCCTCTTTTTCGTATCCCTGCCTCCGAGAAAGAACTCGATAAAATCATTCTCCGCGTTAAGAATAGGGTTAGCGACCCTCCTGCAGAGAAGAATGAAGAGGTGAAAAAGCCGGCAGCGGTTTCTCCCCCTCCCCCCGCCTCACCCCGTTCAAAGGGTAGAAAGGGGAAACGAAGCGTCGATGCTGACGGCTTCGCTCCCCCCCAAAGCAACTTGTTCGAAAAGTGCTCTCTTCCTCTCCACCCTCCCCCCTCCTTCCGCGCCATCAGTTGAAGGCGCGCTTTTGGAAGAACACGGGAGAGGAGAGGGAAAAAAAAAAAAAAAAATGGAGCTCGCGCAGCAGGATTCGCTGCAAAATGAAATCGAGGTGCCTGTCGTTAAAAAACCCCGCATCCCGCCGTTTTTTATCTCACCGAAAGGTGATTGGCGGCAACTTGTCGCCCTTGCCAAATTGAAAGCCCCCTCCTTCCAATCCCAGATGTCAGGTCGATTCCTGAAAGTCACTGTAAGCGACGAAGTCGAGTACAGGGACCTCAGTCGTTGGCTCGAGACTACTGGGGTGGAATTTAAAAGCTTTATGCTGAAACAAGACCGCCCGGTCAAGGTCGTTGTAAGAGGACTTCCATCCAACACCGAACCTGAAGATATCAAGGCAGAAATTGAAGCCGAAGGCTTCAAAGTCGCCAAGATATCTCAGATGAAAAATTTCCGCACTAAGGCCCCCATGCCCCTTTTTTATGTCCAAATAGAAAACGGCGTGGATGCCCCAAAATATATGATTTTACCGAAATGTTTGGAACCCGCATCGAGGTTAAACCCTTCGATCGCGGGAATAAAGGTCAACCAGTGTTGGCGATGTCAGGGGTGGTTCCACTCCTCGGAGGTGTGCCACCTCCCGCCACGCTGCGTTAAATGTGCAGGGCCCCATGCGGCCAAAGACTGCACGCTGGAGTTTGAAGCACCCATGAAGTGCGCAAACTGCTCGGGCGCGCACGCGGCAAATTGGAGCCGCTGCCCGAAACACCCCTCAAATGCCAAAAAGAACGGCAAATTTAATAAAAATAAAAACCAAAAAAAATAAAAACGGGCCCTAAGCCAAATAATAATCAAAAAAAAAATCAATACAGCACAGGCACCTCGACCTGATATTTCTAAGGCGAGAAAAGTCTCGCCTAATCTGGACTACTCTAAAGTAGTCCAAAAAAAATTCCCAAGGAGCATGTTAGCCCCCTTCAACCTCAAAATTCAGGAATTAGACCGGCCCCTAGCAAAGATGCCAGCATAAATGCCGGCCTCTTAAAGGATTTGCTTAAAGTGATAGAGGAATCTCCCTCTATCGACAAGCAAACTTTTGCAGGGCGTTTAAAAACTCCCTTTCTGCGCTCCGCTCGGCATCTGCGGACGTAGATAAAACGTACGTAATTTTCGAAGCCTACTGCAGGCTTCGCTCCCTCCAGGCTTAACTTTCCCCGCCCACGTGAGTACTTCTTTGAAGATTGGATTTTGGAATGCAAGTTCCTTGCGTTCCAAAATCCATGAGGTACGCGATTTCGTTTCAGAGCAAAACCTTGACATGTTTTGGTCCAGGAAACCTGGCTTGAGCCGGGTATCGACCCCCAGATCGCAAACTATCGTCTTACTAAAGACGATAAATCGAATTTCCCCATACCGTAACGCGATCACATTTAACGTGCACCACGGGTTCCCCTTCCTAATTTACACGCCACTGCGGTGACGAAATTTTTTAAGAATTTCCCAATACCGTCCCATTAAAACTCAATCAAAATTTCACGAAAGGCTTTCATCGCTGAGGCCTCAAAACCCAAATTTAATAATGCGACCTCGGGGAGCGAAAATCCCGCTCCCCACCTCCAATCGAGATTAAATTCAAAATTTATCAACGAAAACAGGTTACGGAAATTTTGGCAAAGAACTAGGTGTCCTAGTATTTATTCTCAATTCCGTACCCTCAGTCGTGAGATAGCAAAGGATATCCAAGCATATTCCCGCGTACAGTGGGAAAAGGATATCCAAGCACATTGAGGCTTTATCGCCCGTTGACAACACTCTTTGGAGGAAATCCTCTTTATTACGTAAGCCTTTTCAATCCATTCCCCCTTGAAAGGGGCTCTTGGCAGTATCGCGATAACCCCTATTGAAAAGGCGGAGGTTATCGCAGACAGTTTGCAAGTTCAATTCGAACCCAACCACGTCGCTGGTCGAGAACTTTTCGACCAACGCATACACGATGAAGTTACTAACTTCATCAATACCCCCACGTTCAAGAAATTGAACCGACCACTCCAACGGAAGTCTTATCTTACGTACAGAGACTCAAGCCAAGGAAATCCCCGGACTTGATCAGATTTCTAATCGTATGATTAAAAACCTCCCCCTTAAATTCCTTCTATTTATCACTCTGCTGATAAATCAACTTTTTAAAAATAATTATTTCCCAAATTCTGGAAAACTGCCGTGGTCATTCCTATCCTAAAGCCGGATAAAGATTCGGCTTTACCCTCTAACTACCGTCCAATCTCATTACTTTCTTGTTTGAGCAAAGTATACGAGTTCGTGCTTTTGCAACGTCTGAATCAACACTGCGCTGCTTTTAATTTTATTATTCCTCAGCAGTGCGGTTTTCGACCCAAGTGCTCGACAGTTCATCAACTGCTCAGAGTAACGGAGTTGATTCACAGTGGCTTTGCCAAGCACGAGGCCACGGGTATACTTTTTCTGGACATAGCCAAAGCCTTCGATAAAATTTGGCATGATGGCTTACTAATCAAGCTCATACGACTTGACTTTCCTCCCCCCCTGATCAAGTCCATTCCTAGGATGATTCGTTTTTGGAGCGCCAACGCTAAGAAGCGTTTTTTCTCCGTCTGTGTGCCTTGAAATAAACAAAAACAAGCGTGGCTCTGAGAGAGACACGGGAGAAACGGTTCCCTATTGCTAGGTAACCCAAGAAAAATTTCACCCTCCGAGAGAGGGGAGGGGAGTAAGGGCTGGAGCAGGAGTGACGTCACTGGAGGGAAGGAAGAATGAATTCCGTTTCGTTTTGAGGAAACGTTTCATGAATGATGGGCTTCGTTTCGTTTGAAAACGGGGTGGGGGAAATTCGGGTATCAACTGATTGTCTATTTTAGAATCTTCTTCTTAGGTGAGTTGTTTGGATAGGCATGTTGTGAGTTCTCTGAGCGTCCATGGCAGCTTGGATATTGATGAGGCTGTTGGAGTGGGCGTTAACTTGTTCGTAGAATGCAGTGGCTAATTTTTTTATTCTGGATGTGAGGGCTGGGATTTTTAGGTCTTTGTGGATATGGATCCGTTTGATGTAGGTGGGGGCGTTTAAGATGAGGCGCAGTGCTCTGTTCTGTAGAATTTGGATGCGGTCGAGGTTTCTATTTGATGTTATTCCCCAAATCTGTGAAGCATAAGTTAGGATCGGGAGAAGATATTGCATATAAATTTTCCTTTTATTGTTGGTAGATAATTTCGAATTTTTCGATAGGAGATTGTGGAGAGCTTGGAGGCGGTTTTTAAATTTGCAAGTGATTTTTTCCAGGTGGCTTTTAAAGGTTAATTTTTTATCTAGGGTAACGCCTAGATAATCGACTTCGTCATGCCAGTCTATATTGTTTCTGAAGAGCTTGAGGGGTTGGAGGGTGTTCTTGTATGCGCCTTTTTTGAAGACGATTGCTTTTGATTTTGAAGTGTTAATTGAGATGCGCCAGAGAGTTAACCATTTTTTGAGTTTCTTCAAGTATTTCTGGAGTGATGCTCTTACTTTCTGCGGGGTGTCTTGTTGGCTTAGGATGGCGGCATCGTCCGCAAAGAGACAGATGTCGACCAGTGGAGAGGTGGGGAAGTCATAGGTGTAGATATTGTAGAGGATCGGGCTGAGTAAGGATCCCTGAGGGCTTCCGGCTTGAATATGGCCTATTTTGGATATTGTTGCTTGAATTTTCACTTGGAAGGTTCTATTATGGAGGTAGTCGGATATTGTATGTATCAGGTAGGGAGGGTAGTTCAGATTTATCATTTTGAAAATGAGTCCGTTGTGCCATAGACGATCGAAGGCTTTTTCCACATCGAGAAAAATTCCACCAGTGGTTGCGTGGTTGTTGAATCCAGATATAATTATGTTAGTTGCTCTGAGGAGTTGATGGCATGTGGAGGTTTCTTTCCGGAATCCGTGTTGGATGTCTGGGATGATGCTATTGTCCAGGGTGTATTTTTCAATTCTTTTTAGGAGAATTTTTTCGTAAATTTTTCCTATGGATGAGATGAGGCTGATGGGTCGAAAATTGAGAGGAAACTTTTGGTCTTTGCCGGGTTTAGGGATCATTGTTAGTATTGCGTGTTTCCAGGGTTTGGGGAAGTGGTTATACATCAGGCATCTATTGATTATTTTTGTGAGGTGAGTGATGGCATTGATAGGTAGAGATTTCAGCGCTATATTTCTTATTTGATCTTGTCCAGGGGCTTTTTATTTTTTAGTTTCTTGATTATTTCACATATTTCTTGGGGGATGTGAAAGGCGGATAGATCGGGATGTTATTTCGAAGAAATCTTCTGACTGTTCTGTCCACTTTGTCGATGTGGTCGTCATCGTAGGGTGTTATATTTTCTTGAAAAGAGTCTTCTAGTGTATCCACGAACAGGTCGGCTTTTTCTCTTGTCCCGTAGACTAGGCCTTGGAATCCGAGCAGGGGGGATAGATAACAGGTTTCTTCTTCGTTCTGGCAATGAGTTTGTGTAGCGAGTCGTTCGTGTGGCTGCATTCGACGAGGGCGTCATCCCACTCTCGCTGTTTGATGTTGAGCAGGTCTTTTTTAATGTCTCTTTGGAGGCGGTTTAGTTCGGTTTTCAGGGGTGGGTAGCGGTTTTGTTGCCAGAGTTTGCGAAGCCTGTTTTTTTCCCTGATTTTCATCCTGGTTGCGTACGGGACGAGGGTGAAGTCCTGCTTCATGGATTTAAATTTACTTGATTGATTGAGGGCGGTGTGGATGTTGTAGTTTAGTTTGCTGATTGCTTCATCTATTTCTTCGGTATTATTAATTGGGGGTTGCCGGCTATTGTGGTGGAGAGGATATCTTGAAATTTATTCCAGTTTGTGATGGTTTTACAGTTTAGGAGGTGGCTAGTTTTGAAGTTAAATTTGACGACAAAGTGGACAGGGTTATGGTCACTTGATAGGTCATATCTGGATTCGACTGCGATGTTGTTGATTCCGCAGGAGACGCCTAGATCGATGACTGAAGGTTGGTGGTTTTGCTGTTGGGGTATTCTCGTGAAATCAGTGGGCGCTGAGATGACAAGTCCGCACGTGTTGGCGTAATGGAAGAGTCTTGTTCCTGCAGTGTTCCCACGGCGGTTTGGATTCCAGGTTGAGTGCCTCGCATTGTAGTCGCCGACTACAATGCATTGTGCTCGGTTCCTGAATATCTTAATGAGGTCCGGGATGAAACTATTGATAGGTGAACTGGGAGATCTGTATAGGGAGCATACTGTGGTGTTGTTGGTGGGTCCTTCGATTTCTATGGCTGTGATGTTGACGGCTGTGGTGTAGATATTTATGACGTGGTGGGCAATAGAATTTTTGACGAGGATGGCAGTCCCGCCACCACGGTGGGTGAGTCTGTCATTCCTGTGAGTTGAATAATTCGGGATATTGAGGTCGATGCAGGGGCGGAGATTAGTTTCTTGGAGGGCAATTATGTCCGGGCTATTGTCGTTGATATAATTCTCTAGTTCTTGAATTCTATGTTGAATTCCGTCGGCGTTCCAGCTGACGATGTGGAGTTTGTCTCTATGGAGGGGATTAAAAATTAATTCCGAGGAGTTCGCAGAGTTCTATGGCCTTTTCGCCCTCTGTTTGATCAGTGTTTGCAATCCTGACAATTTCTCTTAACGTGGTGAGGAGCTTGACTACTTTAGGACTTTGAAGTTCTTTTAGGGTACTCGTGAGTGAGGGTTCTTGTGAGGTCGTGGGTGAAGAAGGTTGCGGCGCAGCTTCTGGTTCAGGATGTGGTTTGGGTGTAGGTCTGGTGATCGCTGGTTGAGGTGCAGTTGGTTGAGGCTTGGGTTTGGTGCTTGCTGGTGGAACCGGGGCGGAGATGGAGGTTTGGGGTTGTTGCTTTCTAGCTTCCATTTCTTCTTTCCGTTTTCTGGTCCTTTCGTCCCAGAAGTTTACTTTAGGTGGTGGTGGGGGCTTGTTTAAGGGGTTTTTCGGGCAGCCCGAGAAGTTTGCAGGATGGTTGCCCTGGCAGTGGCAGCATGTGGCTTCTGTATCTTTGGGCTTCTTGCAGTCGCTGGTGAGATGCGGTTTGCCACACTTCACACATTTGGGGTTTCTGGTGCAGAACTTGGAGCTGTGGAAAAACCCCTGGCATCGGAAGCACTGGGCTGGGCCTTTTTTTTTTCTTGTCAAGTGGCTCGATTTTAATTTTCATGTAACATATTTCAGTTACATTGTAGACGTCCTTGTTGGACTCGTTTTTTGGGAGGGAGAGGAGGAAGAGCGGCATGGGTAATCCAGTTTTTCGGTTTATCATGACGTGGCAGTCGTTGATTGTGAGACCAAGTTCGGTGAGCCCTTCAATGATCTGCTGTGGTGGCATGTCAGAGGGCATTCCTCGGATGACAACTTTTAATTCTTTCTCCTCGTTCAGTTGGTATGTGTAGGATTCTAATTTTCTCGATCAATAAAACTTCTAATTGTGTGATATGCTTGGGGTGTCTTGGGGTAGATGCGGAGGCCTTTTCCGATAATTCTTCCCATGAGATTTTCCTTGGTCATGTTTTGGAGCTGTTTCAGGAATGCGGCAGTGTTGTTGACGTTGTCAATCGTGATCGGGGGAGGTGGGCGGAATCTGGGAGGCATGGCTTGGGGGACGTCCTCGTCTCTTTCTTCTTGTTCGTCTTCTATGATGGGTGGGTCTTCAATCTGGAGGTTACTAAATCGGTTGGTCGTTTCTACTTCTGTTATTTTTAATTTTTTGCTGGCTGATTCCGGTGGTGGTGATGGGCTTTTTCTATTGTTCTTCCTTCCTTTAATGGGCTTGAAAGGGGTACTCTGGGTGCTGGATTGGCCGGTTTTTTGGTAGAATCTTTTGATAAGATCTCCAAGGTGGTCCGTTTCGAGTTGTCGCAGGCTTTCGAGCAGTGCGGTTCCTTCGTTACAGATTTCCACTAACCTGCTGTGATATGTGCTTTTGTCTTCTTCTGAATCAAAGGAGTAATTGTTGATGTTGTCGATTAGCTGGAACATCTCAGCGAGGAAGTTGCCGCAGTTACTTGCGTTTTCAATGTGCTGCAGGTCTTCTTCTAAGACGCTGATAGCAGGTGGAGTGACAGGGGGTGAAGGAGTTCTTCGCCGTTGATCGGTGCGGGTGTCCATATTTTCTTCTTCCGAGTCGGAGGAAGAGAAATCCATTTCGGGGTCTTGAGGGGAAAGCGGGTGCGGGGGAGTCCCCGTTGCTTACGTCGTGAGCAATTGAAGATCCGATGAGGAAAAAAAGTGCTCTTAGCAGTAGAGCGGAGTAGAAAATCTTCGAATAAAATAGTTTTTTCGAACGTAGTAAAAGATAGCAGCTAGAGAGTAACGTCGGAGAGATCAAGAATAACGTCCGAGTCCTTCGAGATCAAGTCCATTCCTAGGATGATTCGTTTTTGGAGCGCCAACGCTAAGAAGCGTTTTTTCTCCGTCTGTGTGCCTTGAAATAAACAAAAACAAGCGTGGCTCTGAGAGAGACACGGGAGAAACGGTTCCCTATTGCTAGGTGACCCAAGAAAAATTTCACCCTCCGAGAGAGGGGAGGAGAGTAAGGGCTGGAGCAGGAGTGACGTCACTGGAGGGAAGGAAGAATGAATTCCGTTTCGTTTTGAGGAAACGTTTCATGAATGATGGGCTTCGTTTCGTTTGAAAACGGGGTGGGGGAAATTCGGGTATCAACTGATTGTCTATTTTAGAATCTTCTTCTTAGGTGAGTTGTTTGGATAGGCATGTTGTGAGTTCTCTGAGCGTCCATGGCAGCTTGGATATTGATGAGGCTGTTGGAGTGGGCGTTAACTTGTTCGTAGAATGCAGTGGCTAATTTTTTTATTCTGGATGTGAGGGCTGGGATTTTTAGGTCTTTGTGGATATGGATCCGTTTGATGTAGGTGGGGGCGTTTAAGATGAGGCGCAGTGCTCTGTTCTGTAGAATTTGGATGCGGTCGAGGTTTCTATTTGATGTTATTCCCCAAATCTGTGAAGCATAAGTTAGGATCGGGAGAAGATATTGCATATAAATTTTCCTTTTATTGTTGGTAGATAATTTCGAATTTTTCGATAGGAGATTGTGGAGAGCTTGGAGGCGGTTTTTAAATTTGCAAGTGATTTTTTCCAGGTGGCTTTTAAAGGTTAATTTTTTATCTAGGGTAACGCCTAGATAATCGACTTCGTCATGCCAGTCTATATTGTTTCTGAAGAGCTTGAGGGGTTGGAGGGTGTTCTTGTATGCGCCTTTTTTGAAGACGATTGCTTTTGATTTTGAAGTGTTAATTGAGATGCGCCAGAGAGTTAACCATTTTTTGAGTTTCTTCAAGTATTTCTGGAGTGATGCTCTTACTTTCTGCGGGGTGTCTTGTTGGCTTAGGATGGCGGCATCGTCCGCAAAGAGACAGATGTCGACCAGTGGAGAGGTGGGAAGTCATAGGTGTAGATATTGTAGAGGATCGGGCTGAGTAAGGATCCCTGAGGGCTTCCGGCTTGAATATGGCCTATTTTGGATATTGTTGCTTGAATTTTCACTTGGAAGGTTCTATTATGGAGGTAGTCGGATATTGTATGTATCAGGTAGGGAGGGTAGTTCAGATTTATCATTTTGAAAATGAGTCCGTTGTGCCATAGACGATCGAAGGCTTTTTCCACATCGAGAAAAATTCCACCAGTGGTTGCGTGGTTGTTGAATCCAGATATAATTATGTTAGTTGCTCTGAGGAGTTGATGGCATGTGGAGGTTTCTTTCCGGAATCCGTGTTGGATGTCTGGGATGATGCTATTGTCCAGGGTGTATTTTTCAATTCTTTTTAGGAGAATTTTTTCGTAAATTTTTCCTATGGATGAGATGAGGCTGATGGGTCGAAAATTGAGAGGAAACTTTTGGTCTTTGCCGGGTTTAGGGATCATTGTTAGTATTGCGTGTTTCCAGGGTTTGGGGAAGTGGTTATACATCAGGCATCTATTGATTATTTTTGTGAGGTGAGTGATGGCATTGATAGGTAGAGATTTCAGCGCTATATTTCTTATTTGATCTTGTCCAGGGGCTTTTTTATTTTTTAGTTTCTTGATTATTTCACATATTTCTTGGGGGATGTGAGAGGCGGATAGATCGGGATGTTATTTCGAAGGAATCTTCTGACTGTTCTGTCCACTTTGTCGATGTGGTCGTCATCGTAGGGTGTTCTATTTTCTTGAAAAGAGTCTTCTAGTGTATCCACGAACAGGTCGGCTTTTTCTCTTGTCCCGTAGACTAGGCCTTGGAATCCGAGCAGGGGGGATAGATAACAGGTTTCTTCTTCGCTCTGGCAATGAGTTTGTGTAGCGAGTCGTTCGTGTGGCTGCATTCGACGAGGGCGTCATCCCACTCTCGCTGTTTGATGTTGAGCAGGTCTTTTTAATGTCTCTTTGGAGGCGGTTTAGTTCGGTTTTCAGGGGTGGGTAGCGGTTTTGTTGCCAGAGTTTGCGAAGCCTGTTTTTTTCCCTGATTTTCATCCTGGTTGCGTACGGGACGAGGGTGAAGTCCTGCTTCATGGATTTAAATTTACTTGATTGATTGAGGGCGGTGTGGATGTTGTAGTTTAGTTTGCTGATTGCTTCATCTATTTCTTCGGTATTATTAATTGGGGGTTGCCGGCTATTGTGGTGGAGAGGATATCTTGAAATTTATTCCAGTTTGTGATGGTTTTACAGTTTAGGAGGTGGCTAGTTTTGAAGTTAAATTTGACGACAAAGTGGACAGGGTTATGGTCACTTGATAGGTCATATCTGGATTCAACTGCAATGTTGTTGATTCCGAAGGAGACGCCTAGATCGATGACTGAAGGTTGGTGGTTTTGCTGTTGGGGTATTCTCGTGAAATCAGTGGGCGCTGAGATGACAAGTCCGCGCGTGTTGGCGTAATGGAAGAGTCTCGTTCCTGCAGTGTTCCCACGGCGGTTTGGATTCCAGGTTGAGTGCCTCGCATTGTAGTCGCCGACTACAATGCATTGTGCTCGGTTCCTGAATATCTTGATGAGGTCCGGGATGAAACTATTGATAGATGAACTGGGAGATCTGTATAGGGAGCATACTGTGATGTTGTTGGTGGGTCCTTCGATTTCTATGGCTGTGATGTTGACGGCTGTGGTGTAGATATTTATGACGTGGTGGGCAATAGAATTTTTGACGAGGATGGCAGTCCCGCCACCACGGTGGGTGAGTCTGTCATTCCTGTGAGTTGAATAGTTCGGGATATTGAGGTCGATGCAGGGGCGCAGATTAGTTTCTTGGAGGGCATTTATGTCCGGGCTATTGTCGTTGATATAATTTTCTAGTTCTTCGATTTTACGTTGAATTCCGTCGGCGTTCCAGCTGACGATGTGAAGTTTGTCTCTATGGAGGGGATTAAAAATTAATTACAAGCAGTTCACAGAGCTCTATGGCCTTTTCGCCGTCTGTTTGATCGGTGTTCGCAATTCTTACAATTTCTCTTAGTGTGGTGAGGAGCTTGGTTACCTTCGGGCTTTGGAGATATTTCAGGGTATTCGTGAGTGAGGGTTCTTGTGAGGTCGTGGGTGAAAAAGGTTGCGGCGCAGTTTCTGGATCAGGACGTGGTTTGGGTGTAGGTCTGGTGATCGCTGGTTGAGGTGCAGTTGATTGTGGCTTGGAATTGGCGCTTGTTGGTGGAGCAGGGGTGGAGATGGAGGTTTGAGGCTGTTGTTTTTTAGCTTCCATTTCTTCCTTCCGTTTTCTGGCCCTTTCGTCCCAGAAGTTTACTTTTGGTGGTGGTGGAGGCTTATTTAAGGGGTTTCTCGGACAGCCCGAGAAGTTTGCAGGATGGTTACCCTGGCAGTGGCAACATGTGGCTTCAGTGTCCTTGGTCTTCTTGCAGTCACTGGTGAGGTGCGGTTGCCCGCATTTCACGCATTTGGGGTTTCTGGTGCAGAACTTGGAGCTGTGGAAAAACCCCTGGCAGCGGAAACATTGGGCTGGGCCTTTTTTTTTTCTCGAGTGGTTCGATTTTGATTTTCATGTAGCACAATTCTGTTATGTTGTAAACGTCCTTGTTGGGTTCGTTTTTTGGGAGGGAGAGGAGGAAGAGTGGCATGGGTAGACCAGTTTTCCGGTTTATCATGACGTGGCAGTCGTTTATTGTTAGTCCAAGTTCACTGAGTCCTTCTATTATTTGCTGAGGTGGCATGTCGGAGGGCATTCCTCGGATGACGACTTTTAGTTCTTTTTCTTCATTTAGTTGGTAGGTATAAGATTCGAGTTTTTCGTGGTCGATGAAGCTTCTGATTTTGTGGTATGCTTGAGGGGTCTTGGGGTAGACGCGGAGGCCTTTTCCGATTATTCTTCCCATGAGGTTTTCTTGAGTCATATTTTGGAGTTGCTTCAGGAATGCGGCAGAGTTGTTTACGTTGTCAATTGTGATCGGGGGAGGTGGGCGGAATCTGGGAGGCTTGGGTTGGGGGACGTCCTCGTCTCTTTCGGCTTGCTCATTTTCTAAGTTGGGTGGATCTTCTATCTGAAGGTTGCTAAAACGGTTGGCTGTTTCGACTTCTGTTGTTTTTAGCTTTTTGCTGGCCGTTTCAGGCGGTGGAGATGGACTTTTCCTATTATTTTTTCTTCCTTGGATGGGTTTGAAGGGGGTTTCCTGGGGTTGGGACTGGTTGGTTTTCAGGTGAAATCTTTTAATGAGATCTCTCATGTGGTCTGTTTCAATTTGTCGTAGACTGTCGTGCAGTGTGGTTCCTTCATTGCATATTTCCACCAGTTTGCTGTGGTATGTGCTCTTGTTATCTTCACAGCGGAAGGAGTATCTATCCAGGTTGTCCATTAACTGGAACATCTCAGCGAGGAAGTCACCGCAATTGCTTGCATTTTCGATGTGCTGAAGATTTTCTTCGATAACTCTGATGTCTGGAGGAATGACAGGGGGTGAAGGAGTTCTTCGCCGTTGATCAGTGCGGGTGTCCATATTTTCTCCTTCCGAGTCGGAGGAAGAGAAATCCATTTCAGGGTCTTGAGGGGAAAGCGGGTGCGGGGGAGTCCCCGTTGCTTACGTCGTGAGCAATTGAAGATCCGATGGGGAAAAAAAGTGCTCTTAGCAGTAGAGCGGAGTTGAAAATCTTCGAATAAAATAGTTTTTTCGAACGTAGTAAAAGATAGCAGCTAGAGCGTAACGTCGGAGAGATCAAGAATAACGTCCGACTCCTTCGAGATCAAGTCCATTCCTAGGATGATTCGTTTTTGGAGCGCCAACGCTAAGAAGCGTTTTTTCTCCGTCTGTGTGCCTTGAAAGAAACAAAAACAAGCGTGGCTCTGAGAGAGACACGGGAGAAACGGTTCCCTATTGCTAGGTAACCCAAGAAAAATTTCACCCTCCGAGAGAGGGGAGGAGAGTAAGGGCTGGAGCAGGAGTGACGTCACTGGAGGGAAGGAAGAATGAATTCCGTTTCGTTTTGAGGAAACGTTTCATGAATGATGGGCTTCGTTTCGTTTGAAAACGGGTTGGGGGGAATTCGGGTATCAACTGATTGTCTATTTTAGAATCTTCTTCTTAGGTGAGTTGTTTGGATAGGCATGTTGTGAGTTCTCTGAGAGTCCATGGCAGCTTGGATATTGATGAGGCTGTTGGAGTGGGCGTTAACTTGTTCGTAGAATGCAGTGGCTAATTTTTTTATTCTGGATGTGAGGGCTGGGATTTTTAGGTCTTTGTGGATATGGATCCGTTTGATGTAGGTGGGGGCGTTTAAGATGAGGCGCAGTGCTCTGTTCTGTAGAATTTGGATGCGGTCGAGGTTTCTATTTGATGTTATTCCCCAAATCTGTGAAGCATAAGTTAGGATCGGGAGAAGATATTGCATATAAATTTTCCTTTTATTGTTGGTAGATAATTTCGAATTTTTCGATAGGAGATTGTGGAGAGCTTGGAGGCGGTTTTTAAATTTGCAAGTGATTTTTTCCAGGTGGCTTTTAAAGGTTAATTTTTTATCTAGGGTAACGCCTAGATAATCGACTTCGTCATGCCAGTCTATATTGTTTCTGAAGAGCTTGAGGGGTTGGAGGGTGTTCTTGTATGCGCCTTTTTTGAAGACGATTGCTTTTGATTTTGAAGTGTTAATTGAGATGCGCCAGAGAGTTAACCATTTTTTGAGTTTCTTCAAGTATTTCTGGAGTGATGCTCTTACTTTCTGCGGGGTGTCTTGTTGGCTTAGGATGGCGGCATCGTCCGCAAAGAGACAGATGTCGACCAGTGGAGAGGTGGGGAAGTCATAGGTGTAGATATTGTAGAGGATCGGGCTGAGTAAGGATCCCTGAGGGCTTCCGGCTTGAATATGGCCTATTTTGGATATTGTTGCTTGAATTTTCACTTGGAAGGTTCTATTATGGAGGTAGTCGGATATTGTATGTATCAGGTAGGGAGGGTAGTTCAGATTTATCATTTTGAAAATGAGTCCGTTGTGCCATAGACGATCGAAGGCTTTTTCCACATCGAGAAAAATTCCACCAGTGGTTGCGTGGTTGTTGAATCCAGATATAATTATGTTAGTTGCTCTGAGGAGTTGATGGCATGTGGAGGTTTCTTTCCGGAATCCGTGTTGGATGTCTGGGATGATGCTATTGTCCAGGGTGTATTTTTCAATTCTTTTTAGGAGAATTTTTCGTAAATTTTTCCTATGGATGAGATGAGGCTGATGGGTCGAAAATTGAGAGGAAACTTTTGGTCTTTGCCGGGTTTAGGGATCATTGTTAGTATTGCGTGTTTCCAGGGTTTGGGGAAGTGGTTATACATCAGGCATCTATTGATTATTTTTGTGAGGTGAGTGATGGCATTGATAGGTAGAGATTTCAGCGCTATATTTCTTATTTGATCTTGTCCAGGGGCTTTTTTATTTTTTAGTTTCTTGATTATTTCACATATTTCTTGGGGGATGTGAGAGGCGGATAGATCGGGATGTTATTTCGAAGGAATCTTCTGACTGTTCTGTCCACTTTGTCGATGTGGTCGTCATCGTAGGGTGTTCTATTTTCTTGAAAAGAGTCTTCTAGTGTATCCACGAACAGGTCGGCTTTTTCTCTTGTCCCGTAGACTAGGCCTTGGAATCCGAGCAAATAAATAACAGGTTTCTTCTTCGCTCTGGCAATGAGTTTGTGTAGCGAGTCGTTCGTGTGGCTGCATTCGACGAGGGCGTCATCCCACTCTCGCTGTTTGATGTTGAGCAGGTCTTTTTTAATGTCTCTTTGGAGGCGGTTTAGTTCGGTTTTCAGGGGTGGGTAGCGGTTTTGTTGCCAGAGTTTGCGAAGCCTGTTTTTTTCCCTGATTTTCATCCTGGTTGCGTACGGGACGAGGGTGAAGTCCTGCTTCATGGATTTAAATTTACTTGATTGATTGAGGGCGGTGTGGATGTTGTAGTTTAGTTTGCTGATTGCTTCATCTATTTCTTCGGTATTATTAATTGGGGGGTTGCCGGCTATTGTGGTGGAGAGGATATCTTGAAATTTATTCCAGTTTGTGATGGTTTTACAGTTTAGGAGGTGGCTAGTTTTGAAGTTAAATTTGACGACAAAGTGGACAGGGTTATGGTCACTTGATAGGTCATATCTGGATTCAACTGCGATGTTGTTGATTCCGCAGGAGACGCCTAGATCGATGACTGAAGGTTGGTGGTTTTGCTGTTGGGGTATTCTCGTGAAATCAGTGGGCGCTGAGATGACAAATCCGCACGTGTTGGCGTAATGGAAGAGTCTTGTTCCTGCAGTGTTCCCACGGCGGTTTGGATTCCAGGTTGGGTGCCTCGCATTGTAGTCGCCGACTACAATGCATTGTGCTCGGTTCCTGAATATCTTAATGAGGTCCGGGATGAAACTATTGATAGGTGAACTGGGAGATCTGTATAGGGAGCATACTGTGATGTTGTTGGTGGGTCCTTCGATTTCTATGGCTGTGATGTTGACGGCTGTGGTGTAGATATTTATGACGTGGTGGGCAATAGAATTTTTGACGAGGATGGCAGTCCCGCCACCACGGTGGGTGAGTCTGTCATTCCTGTGAGTTGAATAGTTCGGGATATTGAGGTCGATGCAGGGGCGGAGATTAGTTTCTTGGAGGGCAATTATGTCCGGGCTATTGTCGT
The DNA here is from genome assembly GCA_019973935.1 of Trichonephila clavipes. Classification (NCBI taxonomy): domain Eukaryota; kingdom Metazoa; phylum Arthropoda; class Arachnida; order Araneae; family Nephilidae; genus Trichonephila; species Trichonephila clavipes. Next base: position 362,021 of record BMAU01000248.1, on the reverse strand, counting down.
TGATATAATTTTCTAGTTCTTCGATTTTACGTTGAATTCCGTCGGCGTTCCAGCTGACGATGTGAAGTTTGTCTCTATGGAGGGGATTAAAAGTTAATTCCGAGCAGTTCACAGAGCTCTATGGCCTTTTCGCCGTCTGTTTGATCGCTGTTCGCAATTCTTACAATTTCTCTTAGTGTGGTGAGGAGCTTGGTTACCTTCGGGCTTTGGAGATCTTTCAGGGTATTCGTGAGTGAGGGTTCTTGTGAAGTCGTGGGTGAAAAAGGTTGCGGCGCAGTTTCTGGATCAGGACGTGGTTTGGGTGTAGGTCTGGTGATCGCTGGTTGAGGTGCAGTTGATTGTGGCTTGGAATTGGTGCTTGTTGGTGGAGCAGGGGTGGAGATGGAGGTTTGAGGCTGTTGTTTTTTAGCTTCCATTTCTTCCTTCCGTTTTCTGGCCCTTTCGTCCCAGAAGTTTACTTTTGGTGGTGGTGGAGGCTTATTTAAGGGGTTTCTCGGACAGCCCGAGAAGTTTGCAGGATGGTTACCCTGGCAGTGGCAACATGTGGCTTCAGTGTCCTTGGTCTTCTTGCAGTCACTGGTGAGGTGCGGTTGCCCGCATTTCACGCATTTGGGGTTTCTGGTGCAGAACTTGGAGCTGTGGAAAACCCCTGGCAGCGGAAACATTGGGCTGGGCCTTTTTTTTTTCTCGAGTGGTTCGATTTTGATTTTCATGTAGCACAATTCTGTTATGTTGTAAACGTCCTTGTTGGGTTCGTTTTTTGGGAGGGAGAGGAGGAAGAGTGGCATGGGTAGACCAGTTTTCCGGTTTATCATGACGTGGCAGTCGTTTATTGTTAGTCCAAGTTCACTGAGTCCTTCTATTATTTGCTGAGGTGGCATGTCGGAGGGCATTCCTCGGATGACGACTTTTAGTTCTTTTTCTTCATTTAGTTGGTAGGTATAAGATTCGAGTTTTTCGTGGTCGATGAAGCTTCTGATTTTGTGGTATGCTTGAGGGGTCTTGGGGTAGACGCGGAGGCCTTTTCCGATTATTCTTCCCATGAGGTTTTCTTGAGTCATATTTTGGAGTTGCTTCAGGAATGCGGCAGAGTTGTTTACGTTGTCAATTGTGATCGGGGGAGGTGGGCGGAATCTGGGAGGCTTGGGTTGGGGGACGTCCTCGTCTCTTTCGTCTTGCTCATTTTCTAAGTTGGGTGGATCTTCTATCTGAAGGTTGCTAAAACGGTTGGCTGTTTCGACTTCTGTTGTTTTTAGCTTTTTGCTGGCCGTTTCAGGCGGTGGAGATGGACTTTTCCTATTATTTTTTCTTCCTTGGATGGGTTTGAAGGGGGTTTCCTGGGGTTGGGACTGGTTGGTTTTCAGGTGAAATCTTTTAATGAGATCTCTCATGTGGTCTGTTTCAATCTGTCTTAGACTGTCGTGCAGTGTGGTTCCTTCATTGCATATTTCCACCAGTTTGCTGTGGTATGTGCTCTTGTCATCTTCACAGCGGAAGGAGTATCTATCTAGGTTGTCCATTAATTGGAACATCTCAGCGAGGAAGTCACCGCAATTGCTTGCATTTTCGATGTGCTGAAGATTTTCTTCGATAACTCTGATGTCTGGAGGAGTGACAGGGGGTGAAGGAGTTCTTCGCCGTTGATCAGTGCGGGTGTCCATATTTTCTCCTTCCGAGTCGGAGGAAGAGAAATCCATTTCAGGGTCTTGAGGGGAAAGCGGGTGCGGGGGAGTCCCCGTTGCTTACGTCGTGAGCAATTGAAAATCCGATGGGGAAAAAAGTGCTCTTAGCAGTAGAGCGGAGTTGAAAATCTTCGAATAAAATAGTTTTTTCGAACGTAGTAAAAGATAGCAGCTAGAGCGTAACGTCGGAGAGATCAAGAATAACGTCCGACTCCTTCGAGATCAAGTCCATTCATAGCTTCCTCTCCGATCGTTCTTTCCGAGTGAGAGTAGATAAAACGCTCTCCTCGCCTCGACCAATCAGAAGCGGCCTTCCGCAAGGAAGTTTAAGTTCGCCTCTGTTATTTACTCTGTACGTAAATGATATGCCGCAAACTGATCTATCGCATTTAGCAATGTTTGCCGATGATACTGCAATTATCACACAGAATAAGAGATTTTCCGTTGTGATCTCTAATCTGCAACACTACGTATCCTTGCTAGAACTCTGGCTCACAGACTGGAAAATAAAAGTAAATGCCAGTAAAAGTGCTTGCCTCATGTTTACGAGTAGACCCCGACTACCAGTCGGTTTAACTCCCGTCCAAATTTTTGGCCAACCCGTCCCCTGGGTACGTGTTGCAAAGTACCTAGGGTTGTTTTTAGACGCAAAATTAACTTTTGCCCACCACATAGAACAGACTCGCAAAAAAGCGCAGGCTGTTCATGCCGTTCTCAAACGGCTTATCTCCCGAAGGAGTAAACTTGCGATCCGGCATAAGGTTTTGCTCTATAAATCTATAATCCAACCGGTCATGTCGTACGGATCACAAATTTGGGGATCTGCCGGCATGTGCCACTTAAAGAAGCTACACACGCTGACGAACTCATTTTTGAGACAAATCGTTAATGCTCCTTGGTTCGTACGCAATGAAGTCATTTATCGTGATTTAAAAATTAAACCATTTTTACCTCACATAAAGAACCTTTCTAAAAGGTTCTTCGATAAACTTCCTTCTGTTCCCAATGAGTTAATAAGGAACCAGCCTGCATACGATCCCGCAGTGCCATCGTCTCAAAAACGCCCCAGAGCGCTTCTTGAGCACGATTTTATAAACTTCCCCCAAGCCAAAAGGCTTAGGGTTTAAAATTTTTGATCATTGGGAACTTATTTTAAATTTTAAATAACTTAATTTTTAACTTAAACTTCCTACTTCAAGATTAAATACTCTCATTTTAGCAAGTAATTCCTAGCTCCGCGCCGAGAGTCGCGGAATTAACGTTTTCCGAAGCAGCGAACACCGCGGTCGGAATCCAGGAGGGTGACCTCATTGGATTCAATTGTGCGGTGTTCACGCTTCAGCTTTCCTTTTCGGCCACCAGATGGAGGCACGATTCTGTACTATCTAGTGCTCTCTTAAAATTCGTTTCACGTCCAGCAATCATTAATTAAATCGTTCCTTCGAACGACCGCTTATATTTTTGAGAACTGGACATTCCATATCTACATCTATCAATTATTACTCATGATTGTATCACATATATGACTTCATTGCGTCATTATTTTTCCTATAAAACCGATGTTCATTTTTCTATCTTTTTTGTCCTACCCCCACCCTCCTTTATCCCGGCAAGAGTGCAAGTTGGTTCATTAAAATTTTTATTCAAAATTTGTTTTCTCCCCCCTATTTTTGCATGAGATCCTTTGAATTTCAATTCAAGATCTCCTTTGCTCGGGTCGTTTATTTTCGGATCGACCCAATTCCATTTCCACGCCCACTTCTCTGCGAGCGAACGGCCTCGGCCAATCAGATCGCAGGAAAGTGGTGCGACTGTTTCTTCGGCCGACAGATTCAACCACAGGACAGGTGATTGCAGTATTAAGGAAAAAATTGAAAACCCACTGTGCATTAATTGCAATACTAATGGCCACATGGCCTCTTCCACCGAATGTCCTCTCTTCCCTAAACCCAGAAAGGGTGCAGGGAAAACCGCCGCAGAAAACCGTAAACGAAATGAAACCAACAAAATTTCTCAAGTTATCCCCGGTTTAAGCTTCGCGCAAGTTTTAAACCCCAATAAAAGCCAACAGATGGCGACTCGAGGGAATGCCTCCTCGGCGTCTAACCAGAACATTGAACCTAATCAAACCAATAATAATGATAAAAATAAAAATAGTAAAAAAGTAACAGTTAATAATAATCAAAATGGAACAAATGAGTTTGGTTTTCTCCAAGCTATTTTAGAAATACAAGCTATTTTTAATCTTTTCCCATCGCTCTTGAGCGAAATGGAAAAATCCTTTAACTGCACAAATCCAGCAGACAAACTCAATTGTCTGCTTAAAGGAGTTTGCTCCTCCCTCTCATCTCTAACTGTTAATGATGGATAAGTCTTTTTCGGACTCTCAATTTTCTCCTGGAACGCGGACGGTTGGGATCGCGTATTGTTGAGATACGCGATTTCATTGATAAGCACTCCCCTGATATTTTTCTCATACAAGAAACACATCTGAGACCAGAGCATTCTTTTAAAATTCCTAATTATACTTGTTACAGGAATGACAGGACCCACCCAGCCCCCGGCAGAGGTGGAACTGCGATCCTAATTAAAAATTTTATTTCCCACTATCATGTCCCCACCCTGCCTTCCTTACAGGTGTCGAGGGAACTCTGATCACTATCACCCCCATAGATTACGATCCTATACTTGTGGGCTCGATTTACATCCCGCCCATCAATAATTATTTTAGAAACCTTGGTGCCGCCCTCGACACCATTTTTAACTTCAATAATAAAACTATACTTGTGGGAGATTTTAATGCAAAGCACACCTCGTGGGGTTGCCACTGTAGCGACACCAGAGGTAATAGACTGTACAACTATATTGTTAAAAATAGCATTGATGTTCTAGCACCCCCTACCCCTACTAGATTTGGACTAAATTCCGCTTCTATTATTGATTATGCTCTAATCAAAAACCTTAACTGGCCATGTAATATCAGCTCTATTCCTGAGCTCAGCTCGGATCATAACCCGATTAAACTTCACTTTCCTCGAACTTCTAAATTTGAATTACCCCCTCCCCAATTAAATACAACTTGGAGCAAATTTACTCTTAATTTAGCAAATACTGAAAATCTCTATCTTCACAAGGCAAGCTCCACCTCCGAAATCGAAAATGAAGTTAGAGAACTCACTAGCGAGATTCTCACAGCTCATGGAAATGCCTCTAAGCCAGTGACCCATTCGGAAGTCCCATTTGTGCAGGGTGAGCTAAAACACCTCTTCAAGGAGAGGAACCGAGCCAGAAAAATCTGGCAATTCACTAGACACCCACAAGATAAAACTACTTTAAACAGACTTCAAAACACCATTAAAAGAAAAGTTAATCTCTACAGACAACAAGTATGGGAGGAACACCTTACCTCTCTGGATACTGAGGACGGATCCCTTTGGGGAACCGCCAAAGCGTTCAGAAGGAAGGCCGCCCCGATCTCAGCCCTTAATGGCCCTACCGGTACTACTCTCAGCGACACACACAAAACAGAACTTATCGCTCAGTCGCTAGAGAGTCAATTTCAGTTAAATGACATACAGAACCCACACAAAGACGAATACATTACAAACACTGTTGATGCATACTTCACTGCAAATTCTAACAATACTGAACAAATACCTCCCGCTCTTCCTTCGGAAGTGATTTTCTACATTAAAAAAGATTAAAGTACGTAAATGTCCTGGGAGAGATGGTATTACTAACAAAATGCTTAAACACCTTCCACTCATTACTATTTTCAAAATTACTAACATAATTAATAACATGCTTAACCTCAGATACTTCCCGAGTGCCTGGAAGACTGCAGTGGTGGTCCCGATTCTCAAACCTGGGAAAGATCCCACGCTAGCGGAATCCCACCGACCTATTTCCTTACTCCCTATCCTAATGCAAACTGGCGGAAAAAATCATTTCCACCAGACTAAATGACTTTCTAGAAACTAATAAGATCCTCATACCGGAGCAGCACGGGTTCCGCCCTCGTCTCTCCACTACTCATCAATTACTCAGAGTTGTTGAGTACATCAAAGAAGGAAATAATATGGGTCAGTGCACAGCTGCAGTTTTCCTAGACATTCAGAAAGCATTTGACAGAGTATGGCATACTGGCCTACTCTTCAAACTAATTAACTATAACATTCCTACTCCACTAATCTTACTTTTAAACTCCTACATCAGTAATAGAAGTTTCACTGTAAAAATTAACCGTACTTATTCTCAAACTAGATCCATCAGTGCCGGAGTTGCCCAAGGGTCAATTCTAGGTCCTGTTCTTTTCAATCTCTACGTCAACGATATACTAAAAAGTACTAATACTATGCTCTGTATGTATGCAGATGACACAGCTATACTTAGTAGACATAAAAACCTCAACACTCTCGTTGAAAACATAAATGAACACCTTGCTCACCTTGAGATTTGGTTCTCCGTTTGGAAAATCGCTCTCAACAGCACAAAAACTGAGGCAGTTTTCTTCTCGCAAAGAGTCCCACCCCCTGAAATTACCCTTCAAAACCAAAGGATCCCCTGGTCTCAACACACCAAATATCTTGGTGTTTATCTTGATAAAACTCTCACTTTCCGACAACACATCACACAAATTAGAACTAACTTTAAAAATGTAACGCATAAGTACTACTCCCTTATCTGTCGCAAGTCTAATTTAAGTAGACGTAATAAACTGCTTATCTACACTCTGATCTTAAAACCTCTCTTAACGTATGCCGCACCAGTCTGGGGCCATGCAGCAAAACCAATATTAATTTACTTGAAAGCTCTCAAAATTTAATTATTCGACAGATTCTCAATGCCCATTGGTATATGAGAAATGTCGATCTTAGAAGAAACTTTAACATTCCTACTATTAGACAGACTATCCGAAAAATCTCCACTAACTTCTTCAATACAGTAGATGCGCATGACTGCCCATCTATTCAAGATATTCCAAATTATTACTCCCACTTTTCTGTTAGAAGACCAAGAGATGTCTTGGTCAAAACCGAAAATTGATTAATTTCTCTTATTTTTCGCTTTATCTTAATTTCTCTCTCAATCTCTTCGTTCTCTGCGATCCAACTTTGTTGAATCGTAGAAGCGCTCTGATTGGTTGGAACGGAAATTAGAATTTTCAGGTGCCAACGCCGAAGGCGTTTAAAACCTAGTATGAGAAGAAAGGAAATCCATGATGAAATAATAAAAATCAACAACCCCTCAAAACGGAGGGGGAATGAACGAGATGCCTACTACGGCAACCGAACGAGCTGGGTTAACACCCAGAAACAGGTTGGTGACGTAGTGGCATGAATGAAAAGGAAGGACCAGGAAGAAAATCCATCGTCAAAAGATGTACATGGAGGGGGAGGTGACAGCCAGAACTGACCCTATTTTGATTTGCAAGAGCATTTGATGTTGTAGATGTTGAAATTAATGTGTATTTGTTGAGTTACGGCGGTTTGAGCGGTAGCTGTCCATTTTGCTGTGGCATAGGCGTATTTCAATTTAGGATGTGGATACGTGAACATTGTTTGTGCTCGAATTATTGGATTGTCGTGATTTTCAATAGATCTGAAAACATTCTAGCTAACTTCTAGTAATGTAACTAGAAATCGGCTCCATGTGTAGGTCGTAGTGAATAACATCATTTCTAACGTACCAAGGCGCGTTAGTGATGAGTCGGAGTATTTTGTTTTGAATAACTTGGATTTTTTATGTGGGTGGCAGCCGCTGCTCCCCAGACAGGGGAAGCGTATGTTATAATTGGGCGCAGAACTTGCTTGTATAGAATGACTTTGTTTTCAAGGGAAAGTGGAGAATTCCTCCCTACAAGGGAGATAGCTAAATGCAATTCTCCCCAGAATTTTCTGAGAGATAGTCGATATGCTTTTTGTAAGTTAAGCGGCTATCCATGTGTAGCCCAAGTAACGAACTACCGAGACCCACTGTATGTTGTCTTCAAAAGAGTGAGTTGAAAAGGGGGATCAATAACTCCCCATTTTCTGAATATAATTGCTTGAGACTTGTCAACATTAATTGCAATTCTCCATTATGTGAGCCAATCTTGTAACTTGTCAAGGAAGTTTTGCATGTTTTTAAGTGTGTATTTGAGCTGGGTACCTTGCGTAAGCATGGCGGAATCATCCGCGAACAGGCAAGTACTGACGGTGGGGTGTTCTGGGAAGTCGTGTGTGTAAATGTTGTATAAACTGGGGGACAGGGAACTACCCTGGGGGTTCCACTTTGAATAAGTCCATTAGTAGAAAGTGTGTTATTTACACGGACCCTAAAGGACCTGTTGTGTAAATAATTGTGAACAATTTTAATTAAATATCCAGGGAATTTGAGTTTGATGAGTTTGTATGTGAGGCCATCATGCCACATCTTGTCGAATGCTCTCTTAACATCTAAAAAAACACCGACAGTGTAGAATTTGTTAGCGAACCCTTCGTTTATAATATTCGTAACTCGTATAAGTTGGTGTAGCGTTGAATGGCCCTCCCGGAACCCGCATTGTTCCGGGGTTTTAATGCAATCTATGGCTTTGCAGTGTGTTTGAATTCTTTTTAAGATTATTCTTTCGAAAACCTTAGCAGTGGTACTTAATAAAGAGATCGGCCTATAATTTTGACTAGAGAATCCAGCCGCCCACGCCAATGAGATGCCATCCGCTGCCGCACACTGTGCGCAGATTAAAACTTTGGAAAAACTTTCCAAAATCAAAGAAAGGAGAATTAAATATCTCCAGGACTTAGTCGAGATTGAAACGTTCGACAAGGATACGGTGGATACTGACCAGTTAGCAGCCCTGATCAAGGAGAAAGCCACCACTGAGTTGGAGTTTGCAACTACTATGGGTGAGTTGAGAATTCTCTTTCCTTGCCCTGCTAAGAGCTGCAACCACGCAAAGGCGAACGGGACTAACCCGTCACGCAACAACCACAAAAGACCGGCAGAATCTCCAATTCTCCCGGCAACACTAGTCCTTGGGAAAAATCCCAAGGTTCAAAACTTAAAAAATAACAATAATAAGAATGAAAAAAATCGCAAAAACCCTGCGAAAAAGAAGAAGCAGGATCAAAATCAGTGGTGGATCCTATCATCCCCACCAATAATTCTTTCGCCAGTCTCGTTCTCGATGATGCTGCCGACCCCCAGGATGAAAGCCCAATGGTGGAAGATGTTTCGGAAACCGCGGGCAATAGAGAGGAAAATTTAGACGAGGACGTAACCGTCCCACCTAAAATCAAACCGATTATGTTGAAATACAAAGATAATTATAACATGGTTCTAAAGGGCCTCAATAAGATGTACCCCAATTCATCTAATAAGCTGACGGGGAAATACATAAAAATAATGGCATCCACGACTGACGAACACAGGGAAATTACAACCCTGTTGAAGTCGAAAGGGGAAGAATTTTATGTTGTCCCCGCCCTCGCCGATAGACCACTCAAAGTGGTAATCAAGGGTCTCCCCAAATCAACAGCTACGGCTGATATAAAGGCAGATTTACTGGAACAAGGAGTCCCAGTAATGAAAGTTTCGCAGCTCACGCAGCGAAAATCGAAATTCCCCTCTTCCCATCTTTTAGTGGAAGTAAGGAAACACGTCGAAGGAGCAACTGACATATACGATGTTAGCAAATGCTGCTATATGTCAATTGTACTTGATACGTTCAGGAAAAGGCCTGGAACTACGCAGTGTTATAACTGCAATTTATTCAATCACAGCTCTGTGAATTGTTTTATCAAGCCCAGATGCCTGAAATGCTCGAAAGAGCATCGAACAGGGGAGTGTCCAATTAAAGAACGCCTGGATACCCCCCATTGTATCAATTGTGACGCTGACGGCCACACGGCAAACTGGCGTAGCTGCCCGGCCTTCCCAAAGATAAAAACTAAAAAGGAGCTGCGACCGAAAATCGGAATAAGATCGCCCAAAACCTTCACCTCAAAAAAGGCAAATGCAAACCTTTCGTATGCAAATGCCGCTTCCAACAGCCAACAGATGGCAGCACCTACCGAGAGAAACGAGCCGGCGAAGAACAGCAGTTCTAAGTCCGTCTCGAATAAAGAAGAGGAAAACACCTCTCCCCAAGGATTTATTTCGGCAATGGCCGAATTTCGCAAATTCTTTCAGGACTTTCCAGGCATCATAGATGCAGGGAAGGCCTTTAAAAATGCGAAAACTAGTGAAGATCGCCTCGACATCTTTTTCGGGGTATTAGCCTCCGAAGGCAAAAAGCTTAACACCCCATAATGATTTTTAGTCGCTTCGGACTTAGAATCGCTGCATGGAATGCGAACGGTGTTAGATCACGTATCATCGAATTACGTGATTTTATAAATAAGCACTCCCTCGATATCATCCTTATCCAAGAAACGCATTTGAGACCAGGTGTATCCATACGGGTACCCAACTACACGCTCTACAGAAATGACAGACAAACACAAAACATTCCATCAGGAGGCACTGCAATCCTTGTCAAATCCTCTCTCAATTATCAACCATCTGGGAAATACTCAATGTTGCAAATTATTTAAATAACAATGCTGTCACCAATATTGTTTCAAAGTTCAAAATTGTTTTGGTATTCAATAGAAACTACTGTAAATTATCTTTGAATTTTAAAGCACTCTTTAAGAGGACTTGGTACCCTAAAAATCACAAACCTATCGTTTTTTTTATTTTCATTTAATCTTATTCTTTGCATTATTATCTTTCGATTGATATATCACTTGTGCATGTCGGAAAGTTAGAAATTGAATAAAATTTCATTTGCAAACAAATTAGGCAATTCAGCCACACCCCCTTTTTAGAAAAAAAAGCTAAAAAATGCGTTATGATAAAAAAAATCTATTTTATAAATAGAAATAATAACTATAAAAAAGAATGTATAGTATTAAAAGCAGAATATTTCCGAGGCCAATACAATAATGTAATTTTTCTTCCTTGTGAAATGTGTGCATGTAAAATTTTTAAATTAAGGCATTTTATATTAATAATTTTATAATTTCAGTTCTTATTCCTGATATATTTTTCATACAAATGTCATACTTTAATATTATAAGAAGAAAAACAGCTAAAATTTCTGTCGTGACAGAAAAAATTTTTTTTTAAGTTTTTCTTGAGTTTTCTTGTGCAATTAGTACTCTCTAAAAGTTGATCATTTATAAAAATGTGTGGGTTGAAAACATATGAAAATGCAATTATTTTAAAGAAAAATGTATAAGTAATATCTTAAAGTGGTATTTTAAGTTTAATTAAGCTTATAATAATTATTTTTTCAGAATTATAAACTTTAAAGTGGTTTTTCTCAGTTTGTGTTTTTCGAAACCTTAGTGCATTCAAAATGCTACTCCTTCGACAATTATTTACCAATCACTTCAATTTTTTTCCTGTGTGTTAAAAATAAAGTATGTAATAAAATTAGGGATCCGATTTGCTATAAACTGAATACTTTTTTTAAAAAAAATAAAATGTAAGACATGTTGGCTTTTTCGTTGATTTTTAGCCTGTATATCAACATTTTATTTTTTTTTCTCGAAAACGAATGAAGTTATTCTAATATCGATCCCTAAAGTAGTTAAGAACATCCATAAGAATATTATAAAAAAATTCAGGTCAAAAAATTAATTTTTACAAAAGGAGTAGGATTTTTAAATTCTCCCAAGTTTCTTCAAAAAATTTAAATTTTTAAAATTGTGTGAATAATATATGAAAATTTTCATCTGGTAACATTTTCTTGAATAGAAACATTGTATAAAATGTTAAAATATAATTTTTAAATACGTAAATAAAGAAGTTTGCTCAAAAGGTGCCAAGTCCCCTTAAGTAACAGTAAAAAATTGTATGTATAGCGCAGATAAACTTTAAAGTATAGTTGTATCAATGAAATTAACTAAGCTATGCGTAGACAAACTTGCACCATAAGCAAATGTAGTCCACAACTTTACTAAGGCAAGACAATAACAAACGAGTTTGCGCCCCGTCGCACTGCGACCGATCATTAGTGTTTGTTCGTTATACTTCATAGTGAACTTAGTTAATTTGAAATAAAATGCAAACCATTTTGAGATTGCTGGCGTGCCCAAAATATTGTGTCGCGTGCCATGATTGGCACGCGTGCCAATGGTTCGCCATCCCTGGCCTAAAGTATTCACATCGGATTTTCCACTGTTGCGTTTTAAAAGCGACTATTTTTCAGTTTTCCCTGTAGAAACAGTTTTAGAAAACGCGTTTTCTTCGTAAAAACATGACGAATAGATTTTTTTTCTTAATAAAAGGTAAGAAAGTAATGATTGTTTTTTGTATATGAATGAAGAATTGATAGGATCTTGGTATGGATGTCCGAAATTCGGAAAGAATTTGCATTTAATTTCTTATTTTTGATTTGATGGCAAGTGGCAAGTGGCATGTAACTTACGGAGTGCCTGCCCCGGAACGGGGCGTACCTCCTCATCAGAATTTTAGAATTAAGGGCCGAATTAGTGATTTTACTTAAAATTAATTTTTAAAAGATATAATAAAAATGGGCAGAACAATTCTGCTGGAACGGCGACAGAGTGAATCTGTCGGCCGAAGAAACAGTCGCACCACTTTCCTGCGATCTGATTGGCCGAGGCCGTTCGCTCGCAGAGAAGTGGGCGTGGAAATGGAATTGGGTCGATCCGAAAATAAACGACCCGAGCAAAGGAGATCTTGAATTGGACTTGATCTCGAAGGAGTCGGACGTTATTCTTGATCTCTCCGACGTTACGCTCTAGCTGCTATCTTTTACTACGTTCGAAAAAACTATTTTATTCGAAGATTTTCAACTCCGCTCAACTGCTAAGAGCACTTTTTTCCCCATCGGATTTTCAATTGCTCACGACGTAAGCAACGGGGACTCCCCCGCACCCGCTTTCCCCTCAAGACCCTGAAATGGATTTCTCTTCCTCCGACTCGGAAGGAGAAAATATGGACACCCGCACTGATCAACGGCGAAGAACTCCTTCACCCCCTGTCACTCCTCCAGACATCAGAGTTATCGAAGAAAATCTTCAGCACATCAAAAATGCAAGCAATTGCGGTGACTTCCTCGCTGAGATGTTCCAATTAATGGACAACCTAGATAGATACTCCTTCCGCTGTGAAGATGACAAGAGCACATACCACAGCAAACTGGTGGAAATACGCAATGAAGGAACCACACTGCACGACAGTCTACGACAGATTGAAACAGACCACATGAGAGATCTCATTAAAAGATTTCACCTGAAAACCAACCAGTCCCAACCCCAGGAAACCCCCTTCAAACCCATCCAAGGAAGAAAAAATAATAGGAAAAGTCCATCTCCACCGCCTGAAACGGCCAGCAAAAAGCTAAAAACAACAGAAGTTGAAACAGCCAACCAATTTAGCAACCTTCAGATAGAAGATCCACCCAACTTAGAAAATGAGCAAGACGAAAGAGACGAGGACGTCCCCCAACCCAAGCCTCCCAGATTCCGCCCACCTCCCCCGATCACAATTGACAACGTAAACAACTCTGCCGCATTCCTGAAGCAACTCCAAAATATGACTCAAGAAAACCTCATGGGAAGAATAATCGGAAACGGCCTTCGCGTCTACCCCAAGACCCCTCAAGCATACCACAAAATCAGAAGCTTCATCGACCACGAAAAATCTTATACTTACCAACTAAATGCAGAAGAAGAACTAAAAGTCGTTATCCGAGGAATGCCCTCCAACATGCCACCTCAGCAAATAATAGAAGGACTCAGTGAACTTGGACTAACAATAAACGACTGCCATGTCATGATAAACCGGAAAACTGGTCTACCCATGCCACTCTTCCTCCTCTCCCTCCCAAAAAACGAACCCAACAAGGACGTTTACAACATAACAGAATTGTGCTACATGAAAATCAAAATCGAACCACTCGAGAAAAAAAAAGGCCCAGCCCAATGTTTCCGCTGCCAGGGGTTTTTCCACAGCTCCAAGTTCTGCACCAGAAACCCCAAATGCGTGAAATGCGGGCAACCGCACCTCACCAGTGACTGCAAGAAGACCAAGGACACTGAAGCCACATGTTGCCACTGCCAGGGTAACCATCCTGCAAACTTCTCGGGCTGTCCGAGAAACCCCTTAAATAAGCCTCCACCACCACCAAAAGTAAACTTCTGGGACGAAAGGGCCAGAAAACGGAAGGAAGAAATGGAAGCTAAAAAACAACAGCCTCAAACCTCCATCTCCACCCCTGCTCCACCAACAAGCACCAATTCCAAGCCACAATCAACTGCACCTCAACCAGCGATCACCAGACCTACACCCAAACCACGTCCTGATCCAGAAACTGCGCCGCAACCTTTTTCACCCACGACTTCACAAGAACCCTCACTCACGAATACCCTGAAAGATCTCCAAAGCCCGAAGGTAACCAAGCTCCTCACCACACTAAGAGAAATTGTAAGAATTGCGAACACCGATCAAACAGACGGCGAAAAGGCCATAGAGCTCTGTGAACTGCTCGGAATTAACTTTTAATCCCTCCATAGAGACAAACTTCACATCGTCAGCTGGAACGCCGACGGAATTCAACGTAAAATCGAAGAACTAGAAAATTATATCAACGACAATAGCCCGGACATAATTGCCCTCCAAGAAACTAATCTCCGCCCCTGCATCGACCTCAATATCCCGAACTATTCAACTCACAGGAATGACAGACTCACCCACCGTGGTGGCGGGACTGCCATCCTCGTCAAAAATTCTATTGCCCACCACGTCATAAATATCTACACCACAGCCGTCAACATCACAGCCATAGAAATCGAAGGACCCACCAACAACATCACAGTATGCTCCCTATACAGATCTCCCAGTTCACCTATCAATAGTTTCATCCCGACCTCATTAAGATATTCAGGAACCGAGCACAATGCATTGTAGTCGGCGACTACAATGCGAGGCACCCAACCTGGAATCCAAACCGCCGTGGGAACACTGCAGGAACAAGACTCTTCCATTACGCAACACGTGCGGACTTGTCATCTCAGCGCCCACTGATTTCACGAGAATACCACAACAGCAAAACCACCAACCTTCAGTCATCGATCTAGGCGTCTCCTGCGGAATCAACAACATCGCAGTTGAATCCAGATATGACCTATCAAGTGACCATAACCCTGTCCACTTTGTCGTCAAATTTAATTTCAAAACTAGCCACCTCCTAAACTGTAAAACCATCACAAACTGGAATACATTTCAAGATATCCTCTCCACCACAATAGCCGGCAGCCCCCCAATTAATAATACCGAAGAAATAGATGAAGCAATCAGCAAACTAAACTACAACATCCACACCGCCCTCAATCAATCAAGTAAATTTAAATCCATGAAGCAGGACTTCACCCTCGTCCCGTACGCAACCAGGATGAAAATCAGGGAAAAAAACAGGCTTCGCAAACTCTGGCAACAAAACCGCTACCCACCCCTGAAAACCGAACTAAACCGCCTCCAAAGAGACATTAAAAAAGACCTGCTCAACATCAAACAGCGAGAGTGGGATGACGCCCTCGTCGAATGCAGCCACACGAACGACTCGCTACACAAACTCATTGCCAGAGCGAAGAAGAAACCTGTTATCTATCCCCCCCTGCTGGGATTCCAAGGCCTAGTCTACGGGACAAGAGAAAAAGCCGACCTGTTCGTGGATACACTAGAAGACTCTTTTCAAGAAAATAGAACACCCTACGATGACGACCACATCGACAAAGTGGACAGAACAGTCAGAAGATTCCTTCGAAATAACATCCCGATCTATCCGCCTCTCACATCCCCCCAAGAAATATGTGAAATAATCAAGAAACTAAAAAATAAAAAAGCCCCTGGACAAGATCAAATAAGAAATATAGCGCTGAAATCTCTGCCTATCAATGCCATCACTCACCTCACAAAAATAATCAATAGATGCCTGATGTATAACCACTTTCCCAAACCCTGGAAACACGCAATACTAACAATGATCCCTAAACCCGGCAAAGACCAAAAGTTTCCTCTCAATTTTCGACCTATCAGCCTCATCTCATCCATAGGAAAAATTTACGAAAAAATTCTCCTAAAAAGAATTGAAAAATACACCCTGGACAATAGTATCATCCCAGACATCCAACACGGATTCCGGAAAGAAACCTCCACATGCCATCAACTCCTCAGAGCAACTAACATAATTATATCTGGATTCAACAACCACGCAACCACTGGTGGAATTTTTCTCGATGTGGAAAAAGCCTTCGATCGTCTATGGCACAACGGACTCATTTTCAAAATGATAAATCTGAACTACCCTACTTACCTGATACATACAATATCCGACTACCTCCATAATAGAACCTTCCAAGTGAAAATTCAAGCAACAATATCCAAAATAGGCCATATTCAAGCCGGAAGCCCCCAGGGATCCTTACTCAGCCCGATCCTCTACAATATCTACACCTATGACTTCCCCACCTCTCCACTGGTCGACATCTGTCTCTTTGCGGACGATGCCGCCATCCTAAGCCAACAAGACACCCCGCAGAAAGTAAGAGCATCACTCCAGAAATACCTGAAGAAACTCAAAAAATGGTTAACTCTCTGGCGCATCTCAATTAACACTTCAAAATCAAAAGCAATCGTCTTCAAAAAAGGCGCATACAAGAACACCCTCCAACCCCTCAAGCTCTTCAGAAACAATATAGACTGGCATGACGAAGTCGATTATCTAGGCGTTACCCTAGATAAAAAATTAACCTTTAAAAGCCACCTGGAAAAAATCACTTGTAAATTTAAAAACCGCCTCCAAGCTCTCCACAATCTCCTATCGAAAAATTCGAAATTAACTACCAACAATAAAAGGAAAATTTATATGCAATATCTTCTCCCGATCCTAACTTATGCTTCACAGATTTGGGGAATAACATCAAATAGAAACCTCGACCGCATCCAAATTCTACAGAACAGAGCACTGCGCCTCATCTTAAACGCCCCCACCTACATCAAACGGATCCATATCCACAAAGACCTAAAAATCCCAGCCCTCACATCCAGAATAAAAAAATTAGCCACTGCATTCTACGAACAAGTTAACGCCCACTCCAACAGCCTCATCAATATCCAAGCTGCCATGGACTCTCAGAGAACTCACAACATGCCTATCCAAACAACTCACCTAAGAAGAAGATTCTAAAATAGACAATCAGTTGATACCCGAATTCCCCCCAACCCGTTTTCAAACGAAACGAAGCCCATCATTCATGAAACGTTTCCTCAAAACGAAACGGAATTCATTCTTCCTTCCCTCCAGTGACGTCACTCCTGCTCCAGCCCTTACTCTCCTCCCCTCTCTCGGAGGGTGAAATTTTTCTTGGGTTACCTAGCAATAGGGAACCGTTTCTCCCGTGTCTCTCTCAGAGCCACGCTTGTTTTTGTTTCTTTCAAGGCACACAGACGGAGAAAAAACGCTTCTTAGCGTTGGCGCTCCAATAACGAATCATCCTAAGAATTGAAATTCAAAGGATCTCATGCAAAAATAGGGGGGAGAAAACAAATTTTGAATAAAAATTTTTAAAGAACCAACTTGCACTCTTGCCGGGATAAAGGGGGGGTGGGGGTAGGACTAAAAAGATAGAAAAATGAACATCGGTTTTATAGGAAAAATAATGACGCAATGAAGTCATATATGTGATACAATCATGAGTAATAATTGATAGATGTAGATATGGAATGTCCAGTTCTCAAAAATATAAGCGGTCGTTCGAAGGAACGATTTAATTAATGATTGCTGGACGTGAAACGAATTTTAAGAGAGCACTAGATAGTACAGAATCGTGCCTCCATCTGGTGGCCGAAAAGCTGAAGCGTGAACACCGCACAATTGAATCAATGAGGTCACCCTCCTGGATTCTCACCGCGGTGTTCGCTGCTTCGGAAAACGTTAATTCCGCGACTCTCGGCGCGGAGCTAGGAATTACATGCTAAAATGAGAGTATTTAATCTTGAAGTAGGAAGTTTAAGTTAAAAATTAAGTTATTTAAAATTTAAAATAAGTTCCCAATGATCAATAATTTTAAACCCGAAGCCTTTTGGCTTGGGGGAAATTTATAAAGTCGTGCTCAAGAAGCGCTCTGGGGCGTTTTTGAGACGATGGCACTGCGGGGTCGTATGCAGGCTGGTTTCTAATTAACTCATTGGGAACAGAAGGAAGTTTATCGAAGAACCTTTTAGAAAGGTTCTTTATGTGAGGTAAAAATGGTTTAATTTTAAATCACGATAAATGACTTCATTGCGTACGAACCAAGGAGCATTAACGATTTGTCTCAAAAATGAGTTCGTCAGCGTGTGTAGCTTCTTTAAGTGGCACATGCCGGCGGATCCCCAAATTTGTGATCCGTACGACATGACCGGTCGGATTATAGATTTATAGAGCAAAACCTTATGCCGGATCGCAAGTTTACTCCTTCGGGAGATAAGCCGTTTGAGAACGGCATGAACAGCCTGCGCTTTTTTGCGAGTCTGTTCTATGTGGTGGGCAAAAGTTAATTTTGCGTCTAAAAACAACCCTAGGTACTTTGCAACACGTACCCAGGGGACGGGTTGGCCAAAAATTTGGATGGGAGTTAAACCGACTGGTAGTCGGGGTCTACTCGTAAACATGAGGCAAGCACTTTTACTGGCATTAACTTTAATTTTTTTTTTTTTGATTTGATGTTTCCTATGTTGTCAATTTTAAAAACCACGCCTTTTCGACGTTTTTCGTCTCTTGACGCCGTTTTGAAAACCTTGTTTTTCTCTCTTGTTTGTGCCTCTTACGCCATTTTGAAAACTTTTGTCGCCAAATACAGCAGTGTGCTGTCCTATAATAATTTTTGGACAAATGATAAATCGATTGAATGTTGATACTTTATAGCTGTGGCACTTACCGTAAAGTTCAATATGAAGGATATTTCTTGTTCCGAAATTTCTGGTACATGAGAAAATGATTTTTTAAAAAAAAAAAAAAAAAAACGTTCAATGGAAAAATACTCATTTAACTTAAAAAGGGATGCAAAAGCGTAATTAGTATATTTCTGTTTGAATTAATAAAATGTTTCAGATGTATACGTTGTAATCTTTTCTTAAAATTTTCGTCCTCCTTTACATTGTAAAAAAATTGGTCACTTTATCTATTATAAAGTATAATCACAGTAAGCAAAATAAAATTTTGAAAATTAATGAAGATAAATACTGCCGCCAGGATCGCAGTAACTGATAATGTTTTTTAGATGTATTGTTATTACTATAGTCTCTTTTTTAATGTGCACATTGCTTATATATTTGTTTTAAAAATTATTGGGAAATGCGTGTAGTATCAACAAAAATGCAGACTCCTCCATCTTACTCCTTAAACCTTTAAAATTTTAACGATTACGTTTTATTATGTATTCGGCATAGAAGTTTTGTAATTTTAATGTACGAACAACACATATGGATTCGTTCTCAAGTATTTAACAAAATTTATAACGTTATATATTACTTACGACATATTGATATTCTTTGAACCTGTGCAATCAAAATTTAAAGCTCAGCGAAAAAAGGCTGACTATATTAACGATATTTTCTCATCTATGGAGGGGTGGGGGGAATGGTTTAGCCATTGTTGCTAAAAGTGGTGTGAGAATACGAACTAATTTTAGAATTCATTATTCCCATACAGGTTGTACTTTGACTTTTGGAGTGCAATATATATTATCCTCTTCAAAAAGTAGTTAGCAACGTATGCTAAAAAGGATAACACAGCGTCCTCTAGTAGCATTGATGCAGAAAGTGTAAAAAAAAATTTTTTTTTCAGATTTATAAATTGGGATACTTGAAAAAGTTTCATGATCCAACAGTTCTGGAAGTTACGAAATTCGACATTCTATTTAAGATATTGCCATTTTTAGATTTTTTGACAGAAATATATATAAAAAAAGTACATTTATTATTGGTAACGGTTATATATTTACGTGGAACCTTAGAGAAAACTCTATTATCCACTCATCAGAATAAATTTAACAGAGAACAATTTGTTGAAGTACATAAAAATTAGAAAGCAGTCCACATTAAATGCAGCGCAACAATGCTGGTGGAGGGGTGGGTAGGAAACCACTCTCCCAGTTGATTTAGTTTCTGTTTCGCTTTCATAGGAAAACGAAGAGAAAATGACGTCACATCTCCATGATCGCAAAGCCCGTCTTTCAACCGTCTGCCGCATCTCGACAGAACGAGGAGAGAAAAGGGTTTCTTTAATAACAAGGATTAAGAGAATAATATTTTTAAGTCCGTTACACGATATACCTCTAAGATAACTGCGTGCGGTTATTGAAAGGAAGTTTTAAGTAACCACTTGGAAGAAAGTAAGAACAGATAGAGAAGTTTAAAATAAGATCATGAGGGGTGAAGTTGCCATACTAAACGCGATCAAAAACTTACATGGCGCGGGGGGATAATTAGAGTGAGCGAAGTCTTGCAAAAGAGAAAACAACTACTATAACAATAAAGCTCATAACTTTTTAATTCGAATCAATACATTCTCATACTTTTCAGGGCTGGGAAGTGTTGATACGAGTGATTAAGAAATGCTCTAGGTCTCTTAGAAGAGCTAAGAATAGAATTGTCGTAAGCCGGGATTTCCCGGATAGATTCATTTGAAATCTGTGGTAACCGGTCGAAGAAATTTTCTGATTGTTTTTTGATGAAATCAACAAGCGGCGGAACATTAAGATCTTTATGCAAGACTTCGTTCCTGACAAACCAAGGTGCGTTTGCTGCTCTACGCAGTTGAATGTTTTGAAAAGTGTGCAATCTTTTCTGGTGAGTAACTGCCGCCGCTGCCCAGATGGGAGAAGAGTACAGTATGATGGGGCGAAGAATGGCTTTGTATAATAGAACCTTTTGCCTTAATGCGAGCTTGCTCTTGGGAGAAATCAAGCGATTATGAGTGCATCTCATTCCAGCCGCCTTTTGGTGGGCGGAACGGACGTGTTTAGCAAAGTTTAATTTAGTGTCAAGTATTAACTCTAGGTACTTATATTCAGTAACCCAGGGGACAGGCTGATTAAAAATGTTGACATGCGGGAGGTTTCCGATGCACCGCTGTCTTGTAAAGAGGAAGCATGCACTTTTAGATGCATTAACCTTTATTTTCCAGTCGTTAAGCCAGGTTTCGAATCAAATGACATAATTTTGTAGCCGCTCAATGATATTGCAGTTATAAATGTTTTGGGTAAAAATGGCAGTGTCGTCCGCGTACATCGCTAAGTGGACTCCGACAGTCTTTGGGAATGTCGTTGATGTATAGATTAAAGAGCTTGGGTCCTAAGAAAGATCCTTGTGGTACCCCACTGAGAATTGGACGCGGGTTGGAGAGACTGTTTTCAACTCTTACCCTAAATTCACGGGAGTTTAGGTAGGAGTGTATAATTTTGATGAGTTGGTCTGAAAACCCAAGTCATATCATCTTGGATAGCAAGCCATCATGCCAAATTTTGTCAAAGGCTTTGGCTATGTCCACAAAAAGCATACCCGTGGCCTGGTTATTTTGAAAGCCGTGATGAATCAGTTCAGTAACTCTCAGTAACTGGGTTACTGTGGAGCACTGTGTGACAAACCCACGCTTTTCAGAAATAATAATATTCCTGGCTATGCAGTGCTGATTAAGGCGATTCAAAATAACAAATTCGTACGCTTTGCTCAAGCTACTGAGTAGCGAGATTGGACGGTAATTTTGAGGTTGAGTATCATCAGAATTTTTTGTGTTTAAATATGGGGACCATCACGGCAGTCTTCCAATTCTTAGGGAAATGACAGTTCTCCATCAATAGATTGAACAGCATGACAATAAAAAGAGCAAATTTGAGGGGGAGATTTTTAAGGATGCGATTTGTAATTAAATCCAATGCAGGAGATTTATTGATCTTAAGCTTTTTAATATACTCCTGTACTTCCCCTGGTGTTGTTTTTTCCAGGTCGAGACAGGTAGGAGCGTCCAGGAATCTTTTAATTTTCCTTTGTGTACGAGCTGTAAAACGGTCGTTTTCAGCTTCAGTGTTGGGTTCGAACTGCTTTTGAAGGCTGTCAGCAATCACTTCCGCCTTCTCCAGAGGGCGATTTGCTACACTGCCAAGTGTGCCCTTTAGGGGGAATGTTTTGAGGTGGTTTTTGAATAGGGAGATTTTCCTCCAAAGAGTGCCTGTCTCCGGCGTAAGTGCCGCTATGTGAGATTCCCAACGAGATTGGAAAAAGTGTCTAATGTCTTTTGTAACCTCACGACTGAGTGTTCGGAACTCAGATTTCACTGCAGGATCTCTGGTACGTTGCCAAAATTTAATACGATTTCTTTGGCGAATTTTAGCTTTAATTTCGGAGGAGAGTTTTAATGAGGGTTGTTTAAATTTAGGTTTTGAAGCTTCTATGAGAGCTTCAGAGATATTTTCTCCAAGCCTTCTAATTGCAATTTCGAGGTCGTTATTGCTGGAGGAAGGAGGTATGGGGAGTGATTTGTTATTTAAAAGAAATTTGAAGTTCTCCCAATTGGTGGAGAGTTCATCCGGAATTTTGATTAGAGCAGCGCCAGTATATAGAGTAAGAATGACCGGTAGATGATCTTATTCAAGATCATCTATAACTCTAATATCATGATTGAAGGGGATATTTTTAAGTACTACTAGATCAATAATAAAATCTCTTGCACCCGGTCTAGAGCTGGCGTTGATATGTGTAGGAGTAGGCTACATTTATTATTGTCTATTTGTTGCCTTTTATAGACACTGCTTTGAAGTCATGTGAATATAAACTGAAGTGATATAACAAGGGGAGGACACGACTAAAGAAATTCAATTAGGGACGAGACTTTGTGTAACAGTAGTATTGCTAAAGGGTATTCAAACCCCAACGTAGTTCCTCCGAACGGCCAGTCAATTCCGAGAAAACAGCGTTCGAAATTTATACTAAGCTTATATACAAGTTATTTTCTCCCTGATACAAGATCGCCGTGGCATGATCATCAGCGTATCGGAGTACTATCCAATGGACCAGGGTTCGATTCGCGCGAGTGCCAACTTCATTTTTATTTTTTTCTCTCCATTTCATTTTATTATTTATTTTCAGAATTAATTACTTTTTTTGAAGTTATACTTCTTTTAGGGCGTTAGAGAAATAGGATGAAGGTGAATTTTTACGATGCGCGCGCACACCGTCATGGATGCGACAATGCTTTGTCTAGAAACATACAGAACAGGACAGATCATTCCCGCCTTCGAAATTCTCAAAAAAATATTTCACTTCACTTTTCTGAAGGGGGCACCTTGTTTTGAACCGGGACCTCTCGATTAGCAGTCTAATGCTGCCACTGAGCTATACCCTCCGTGTCTGCGAACCTTTGCTTTGCGCTGCATTGTGACGTCACTACTAATAGGGAGAGATCATCCTTTGCCTACGAAGCTTCTCTAATGCATTTATTTGAACACTTTTTGTTATTAAACCAAACATACTTACAGGAAATTAAAAAAAAATCAGTAAATTAATCTTTAAAGTGTATTTCATGTACATAAAACATAACAGTAAACATTATTTTACCTATTTAAATAACAATTGCAAGTAAAGGATTATAAATGCATTTACGACGAGCACTTTGCGATGAAAACAAACACATTCATTACTTTCTAGCAAATTATAAGAGCCTTTTATATTCGTATATTTATTTTTGAAGTTATCATTTTTTTGGACGTTAGAGAAAAGGACGAGGATAAATTTTTGCAATGCACACGCACACCGTGACGGATGCGTGCGCATACCTCCACGACACCGATGTGCGCGCGCACACCGTTATCTAATATTTTAACATGCCACTTATTTGGTGCTATGGAACTGATATTTGGGGGATCATAATAACTATTTTTATAAACCATATCTGTTGGGATGCATCCCCCTTCTACAGCCATTTGGCCAATATCTCGGCACCCGAGCCCCACAGTCCATTAGGACCTGGTTCATTCGATCCCTCTCTAGCTACTCTTCCAGTTATTATAATTTCATGCTCATAGGGGCCATTTCTTTTATAGTTTTTAATTGTCTTAAACTTTTTTTAATTTGTTTAATTTCACAATATCTTGGCTCCTGTTCGAGTCTCGGACTGTAGATTTAAACCAACTTCCACTGGTCGTGAC
Source organism: Trichonephila clavipes (assembly GCA_019973935.1). Lineage (NCBI taxonomy): Eukaryota > Metazoa > Arthropoda > Arachnida > Araneae > Nephilidae > Trichonephila > Trichonephila clavipes. The sequence continues at coordinate 338,098 of BMAU01000248.1, read as the reverse complement.
CCATCCAGTCATCTGCTTCATTCCCATTGTGTAGGCATGGGGAGGGCTTAAGCACTATAATATCATGCTCCCATGTTAATCTTTTGGGGACTGAAAACAATTTCACCCCCCCCCAAGGAATTGAGCTTGGAACTTGATTTTGGAGGTCCGTCATATTTTCGTATTAGCGCGATCTTTACGTGGAATCGGGTCCTTCCCCCTACAGGGCTTTCCCAGAAATAACTCGAATCCTATGCCACCTTGTCGACCTTCGATTGTTCTTACTATAAGCATCCTAGATATACTTTTTCAGGACCATAGCCTCATTTCTTTACCTATATTTAACATTTTAAAATTATTTTAAAGTTGTAATTTTTTTAAATCCCGCAAAGCTTCGAGGATATTTGAGATTCGTTAATGTAACTTGGAGCATAGGTTCTCCTTGTTGAGCTGTTTCATCTGTTATAATTCGTGTGTAGATAGTGGGCTTAGGGGGGCATTATCACTAAAATTAGAATCTCTGTGTTTTTCCTATAGGATTCCATCTTTTGATGACATAACGATATTACAGAGATAGAAGGATGAAACTTTGGGATCGCCTACTACTCTGTGTATCGTTGGGATGTACGTGACCATTTACGTCACAGTTGTTCCACTCCGGGGGGAGTTTATTTCGTTTTCCTTTCCCGAGCTAGTGCTGCTCCATTTGCAACTACAGACTCTGAACCCGTTCTAATGGATTCCTCTTGTGTTTGCTCATAACCAGCTCCAGTCTCGAGTTGCTGGGTGCTCTTCTTCTATTTTATTTAATTGTTTTATATATATATATATATATATATATATATATATATATATATATATATATATATATATATATATATATATATATATAAAAGGGGACACATTACCCTAAAAATGACGATTTTAACGAATTTTTTTTATTGCTTTATTTTAGTTGTGTGACTTTTTTAAATATGTTTATAAAATTTGGTAGCTGTAGTTGCATTATTTTGCGAGTTTTTTAAATTTTTTTGACAGTATGTTGAAGCGAAACCGAAACTAAAAGACATGCCGTCTGCTTCTTATGCAGACGCTATCATCCTAGCCTAAACAATTTCGATTGATTTACTTTTACACGCGATTCTAAAGCTTTATACTTTAATTAGAAGAGAAGTGAATTAATTCGTTTGTTTTTATGCGAGAGAAACGTTATTCCATTTTGCTTTGCATCCTTTTTTTCTTATTCTAAAACCATTAGTATCAAAACTAAAGGCTTTTTTCAAAGCCAATTATATAATCAATTTATTTCTTTATAATTTTAAATATTCGTTTGAATATCTTTTTATTAATAAGTACACTTTAATTCATCATGCCTAGACAAAAGCGATCGAGTCTTGTTAGTAAACAAAAAGCTAACAAGAGATGGTGCAGTGAACACTACAGTCATGAAAATGATGTTTTCAGAAAAGATGAAACTTCTATTTCCTCAGCATTACCAGAAAGAAATATGAGATGCCAAACTTTAGAAGACAGCTGCTTGAATGATTTAAATTGTTGTGAAAATTCTGAAGCCCCTCATTATGTGATAATGGATGTACAGTTTTTAAAAGGACTTTTAAAAAACTTATTGCGTGATGTTTGCAAATCGTATTCACTTAAAATTGACATTGGCGAAAAGCTTGGATTTTCCAGAAAAATCTCTGTATTTTGCACTTCTTGTGATATAATTAAATCAAGTAACTTTACACATCCAGACGAATTTCTGACAGTGAAGGTAATGAAAACCAATCATTCGACATAAACATGCGCATGGTGCAATCATTTTTAAGTTTTGGGAAAGGCTATTTAGTTATGGAAAAATTTTGTATGTTAATGAATATGGATTTATCCTCAAGCAGAACATTCAATATATATAAAAAAAAGTTATGTAAATCTTTGGTTAGATCTACAGTAAAAAGCTTGAATGATGTTCAAAATCAGGTGAAAAGTGCTTATCAAAGTAATAGTGCCATTACTGATATAGATGTTACTTTTGATGGTACTTGGTTGACTCGGGGACATTCATCTCAAATAGGTGTAGGTTGCGTGAGATTGACCTTCTTACTGGATTTGTCATGGATTTTGAAATTATGTCGAAACGCTGCATTGAATGTGAACACGCAAAATCTGGTTTGGGAGAAAATTCAGCAGAATTTCATGTGTGGTATGAAGGACATATATCTTCATGTGCTATCAATCACATAGGATCATCTTGTGCCATGGAACAAGAGGCTGCTCTTAAATTATGGCAAAGATCTAAAGATAGTGGTTTTCGATACACGACACTATTGTCCGATGGTGATGCAAAAACATATCAATATTTAAATACTAAGGAAGTTTATGGTCCTGAGATAAAAATAAAGAAAGAAGAGTGCATAAACCATGTTAGCAAGAGGCTAGGTACATCTTTACGAAAAGCTGTTAAAGAATGGCGGGCAAAAGGTGTTTCCTTGGGAGGGAAATCCCGTGGTAGTTTAAAGAAAGAGACAATTAAAAAATTGTCACGTTACTATCAAAATGCGATTCGCTCGAACAAAGGTGACGTAGAAGCAATGAAAACTGCAATTTTTGCAACATTGTTTCATAGTATATCAACGACCAAAAACCTCAACATTTTAAATGTCCGACTGGAAAAGATTCTTGGTGCTTTTTCCAGGCTGCTCTTGCTCGTGGTGAAGTACCGGGTCCTCACGTGAAGCATGTGAAGACACCCTTGAAGGAAACTCATTTAGCCAAAATTATGCCAATATATCAAAGATTAGCTTCGAATGAACTCCTTCAAAGATGCATAAGATGTGTGACACAAAATGCAAACGAGAGCTTTCACAGCATCATATGGGGTAAATGTTCAAAAGAAACGTCAGCAACACTGCGTCGAGTAACTATTGCTGTTTGTGATGCAGTTTGTGAATTCAATTTTGGTACAAAAAATCATTAGAAAATTTGCAAAAGGAAAATGGGCTTGCTTCAAATAAACAGTCAAAAGTGTTGGCTGTTTGGCGAGACTACCGTAGAGTTTATCAGAGAAAAAGAAAAAGATTGGCAGTGTACGCAATTGCTCGGAAAAAAATTGCGTTAGCAAAAAAGCGGCGAAATGCCTCAATCATTAAAAAAGAAGGAATCACATATGAACGGGGTGGTTTTTAATAATATTTATTTACAATTATCATATGAACATAAAATGAATGTTTTATAATTTCAAAACAATTGATTAGTGCATTTGATATATATATTGTAATATTTTAATACATTGAATTTTAATATATTTATTTAATAATATGTAATAACTTAGAATATATTACTGTCTTAAACTATTGACTATGACCTAAATTGCAATATATGTAAGAATGAAGGCCAAGGTTTAGTTCTTTCATGTATTTTATTGACTTTCTCAAAAGTTTAAACGTTTTTCACGACTTTATATTTTTCATCGTGATCATATATATAAATGCTAAGGCTTTTTTTGTATTCATTATAAATCTTTGAAACTTTTCCTGGTTGTTTTGCATAAAATGTTTGATAATTCTGTGCATAGCTTAAGGATTTATATGAAGAGCCATTTTTTAAAAGATCCATAAAGTTATATATATGTTTTTTTTTACTTGTTTGTATCACTTCATTCCATTTAATCTTAATTTATTTCCTTTTTAATATGTGCTAATTCAGCATGAATTTTGCATTAAAAATGCTTAGTACAACTTGAATTTTAATATATATTAGAATGGATACTATATTTTAGCTCTTTCAATTATTTGTTTTACTTCAAAAACTTTAAACTGCTTTTTCTGAGCTTCTTATTTTTCATGATGATCATGTGTTTGAAATGCTAAGGCTTTTTTTTATATTCACTATAAAATTTTGAAACTTTTTCTGGTTGTTTCAAAGAATATATTTGATAATTCTGTGCATGGAATAAGTATTTAGAAGAACAGTTATTTTTTTAGAAATCTATAAAGTTAGATATAGCTGTTTTTTTACTGTTTTTATAGTGTCTAAGAGAAAAAAATTCTAAAAATAAAAGTATCACTTGTAATACTAATCCCATGCACAGAATTGTGGGAAATACTTCCAGGAATATCAGAAAAAAAATGGATCAAAAATACTCAAATTTGTAAAAGTAGTAGGAATTTTAATAACTTTAAATAATTTTAAAAATTTAAAATTATTGTTTGTTTAAAAATAGTATTTTGCTTATGAAATGTTTATTATAGATGTGTTCGAATACAGTGCATGTAATTTTATTCTTATAACTATCTAAGTAAAAAAAATTGTGTACAGGGTACCGTGTCCCCTTAATTATTTTAAAATGACCATAACTCGAGGGCTCTACAGGCGGATGTCTTAATTTTCTCAGGAACGATTCTTCCCTCCGAGACATTCAATATGAGGTCTCAGATGTCACATTCAGCTCACTTCATCTCCACTTACAGTCTGATACCCCCGCCATGTTATTGGTCCTATTGTCCATGTGTGGGGGTGTTTAAATTTCTTTAAATGGAGATTATCTCAGGTTTGGCTGCTCCAATTGACTGAATCGTTCAACTCTGCTTGTGACCGCCTTTCACCCTTGACCCAATTTGCCATGCTAAAGATTTTTAGAAAGATTTTCATCTTGTTACGCCAAAAAGTATAACTTCTTCCGTGCATATATAAGTACAGATACACTTTTTTTAAAAAAAGATTCATTGATTTTTAAATGATATTCTGTGTAATTATAGTAACTATTTTACTTTTTTAAAAGACAAAAACAACTAATATATGGTATAACTACAATTACTTCTGTCATTAAAATCTAATTAAATGTATTTTTAAAATTATTCCTTATACCTAAATGGCCATAAAATTTTACTTCCATTTTTAACAAACTGATTTTGATCAAGAGAAAGGCAGCTGTTTTTAAAGATCATGTGTTATTCTTTTAAGAACAAAGTATTTTTTTTAAAACGAAGAATGCTCCAATAAAATGAGAAAATCAGTAGGATATCGGATTTTGATTTCTACACTGTTGCTTAAAATGTTTTACCCTTTTTACCCGTGTTTTTACAATATAACCTTGTTACTTGAAAAACATTGTTCTTGCGGTAATTCTTTTATTAACTATGAGTGAGTGAGTGAACGTTGGGTTTATAGGCGCAAGGGCCATTTTTGGCCAAACTGCGCCAAACATTCGTAAAAACATTAAAAGTATAAAATCACTAAAGAAAAATTATTAGATTTTAGTTTAAAACAGGTAAAACCTCAATTTAATGTAAAAAGTCATTTTTAATGAGTTAAAAAATAGATATTAGTGGGAGAAAATCCCCACGAAGTTCGATGCTAATTGTAAAAAAGTCACTTTCTACTTCTGGTAGGGGTTAAAAGTAGCGATCATTTCCAATATTGTTTTCCATCTTTTTCTACAAGACCAGGATTCGGTTTAATTTCATCTTCCTCAACGTCATATGTAATCATGTCTTCCTCATCCGTTGTGTATCCTGATGAAGCTGGTTTTCTACGTCTATATGGAGCCATCTTTATTTCTATTTTTCTTCATTTAATTTTTTAAATAATTCTTTTCTTCTATTTCTTATACGGGTTTTTGAATTTTATTTGGAATTACATACTGTATTGGATGTGGAGGGGTGTTGAATCTTGACATCCTGTACTGTATTAGAACCAGACGGTGGTTGAATAAAGGACTTGGATGAGGAAATGGGAATGATTGAGAAAGATGATTCAATACGGGTAAACATATCATTGGTGGAAGGTGCATCATTAGATGCAGGAATAGGTGGTTGAGGCTCTGAGTTAGTAGCTGCTATTGAAGAGGAGGATGACAGGAGTTGAGCTTGGATTGAAGATGATCTAGAAATATCAGGAGTAGGTATTGATATATTTAGTCTTGGCTTGGATGAAAGTGGTTCAAGTAATTTTATAGGTGGACATATTTTATTTTTTAAATTTTCATCTGTTTGGGTAGAATGATTTAATGTAGAGGATTTGGCAGCTTGAGCGTATGTTTCAGATAACTGTGGGACTATTAATTTACGTGCGTCTGCATAAGAAATATTTTATTTGTTTTTATTTCCTGTATTTGTTTCTCTATTTTCCATTTAGGACATATTTTGGAATCTGATGGATGAGGTTGGGAGCAGTTTATACATTTTGGCTCTAGAATACAATCTGTGGAAGCATGTCCAGCAGACGCACATCTAGAGCAAGTCAGTTGTCCCCGACAGGAAGTTTGCGAGTGTCCGAACCTCTGACACTTAAAACAACGCAGAGGATTTGGAATGTATGGACGGATTTTACAGTTCAAGTATCCAGCTTTAATGGTTTTGGGTAGATTGGGGCTACTGAATGTTAAAATTATATGTTTGATTGTTATAACTGTTGTATCTTTTTTTATTGTGATTCTTCTGACCTGAATAACACCCTGATTAGAGAATCCATCCAGAATTTCTGCATCAGGGGTGGTCAACAGATCAGGTTCGGAAATAACACCACGGCAGGAATTCAGGGTTTTATGCGGACTTACCGTTAGAGGACTAGTTAGAAAAGATTTAGCAAGAAGAAAGGACTTAGTTTGAAGAGCTGAGTTTGTTTCAATATGTAGATCCCCGGAACGCAATCGTTTTACTGATTCCGGTTCACCACCTATTCCTACGAGAGCTTTCTGTATTGCAAAGGGTGATTTCTTCGGCATCTCATTGTTTTCAAGTGAAAGTAATAGAAATCTGGCAGTAGTTGAAACTTTGTCGATGTTGAGAGGGGGTAATACAAGGTATTTACCCGGGCACAGAAGTGTAAAGGACAGTTTTTGTAGAGATTTTCTCTCACTAGATGGCTGCACCTGTCAGCTGTTTCCGAATCGGCGAAACGTGGTATGGTGCAAGATAGCCAAATTAATTCTATTCAAGTAAATGTTAAACTTAAATAATAATTGTTAAACTTATTTTATATAAATGCACTTAATTTCTGTTAATTTTTAAAATGATCCTCATAATTTATATTTCAGTTTTTATATTTTTACTTGTGTACTAGTATCGATTATATACATGCTTAACTGCAACATAACTGTATTAAATACTGTAAACGTGGCATTTCTGTACAACGTGTAGAGATAGCTTTGCTGACGGTGTTGAATGAACACGCTTAATAAATTTCCAGTACATATTGATAAAGTCTGAATAATGAATTTAATGAAAACTCAACACTATTGAGTATTTATTAGAGCGCTATGAAACAAGCACCTAATAACTGGTGATCTGATTTTTATTTACTGGAAAATGGCAAAATAGCGCGTTGGCTAACAAGATCGTGGAGATGGCGCCAAGAACAATTGATGCTGCAGTGGTTCAGAAATATTCCTTAAGAGTGGATGAACTCCTGTCTAAATTAGTAAGTCTTGAAGAACAACTTGCCTCCTTGAAGCTACAACGAAAAGTGCAGGGCTCTAGTCCTCCTCAGAATCAGAGAAGTAGAAGTCGCAGCAAATCAAGGCGCCGCTACAATCCTCAAGGAAGATATTGCTTCTACCATTTCCGATTCGGGAAGAAGTCCCTCCCTGGCAAATGTGTACAGCCGTGCAGCTTCAGTGAGCCGGGAAACGAATCCCAGCAGTAGACGCCGCGGCGAGTCCTGCTGCCGACATTAGGCCGCAAATCCCGGTTATTTGTCAAGGACAGAGAAACCGGATGTCAATTCCTTGTGGATAGCGGAGCAGACGTCTCAATCCTCCCTTGGACAAAAAAGAAAGGTGAGTGCCAAGCCTCTCAATATAAACTGTATGCTGCTAACGGCACTGAAATTTCTACATATGGTCTAAAAATTCTCACGCTGGATCTAGGCTTAAGACGCCCATTTCAGTGGCCGTTTATTATTGCCAAAGTTAAGCGAGGAATCATAGGTGCTGATTTCCTTCGAAAATTCCAGTTGCTGATAGATCTGCCCAACAGGAAATTAATCGATGGAGTAACAAATTTTTCAATTAAAGGAGAAGTTGCTACCATCCAAGAAAATAATGATCTCAGCACGGTCAATAGAGCCTCCAAGTATTTCAACCTGCTTAACTCGTATCCTGATTTAACCAAGCCAAACTTGGTTAACAGAGTTGTCATACATGGAGTAAAGCACCACATCCTAACAACTGGTCAACCGGTTTATTCGAAGGCAAGACAACTGGCCCCTGATAAGTTGAAGCTGGCGAAGCAGGAGTTCCAGTTTATGCTGGACAACGACATTATTAGACCCTCAAAATCTCAATGAGCAAGTCCATTGCACTTGGTTAATAAGAAGGATGGCACATTAAGACCATGTAGCGATTACAGGTGACTCAACGCACAGAAAATAACAGATCGGTATCCAATTCCTAGAATTGAGGACTTTAATTACATCCTGAAGGATAAAAAATATTTTTAAAGATAGATCTTGTAAAGGCATATTATCAGATACCTATTGCTGAGGAAGACAAAGAAAAAACTGCCATCACCACCCCATTTGGCTTGTACGAGTTCAAGACTATGAGTTTTGGACTGAGGAATGCTCCTTCAACCTTCCAACGTTTCATTACTGAAGTACTGTATAGACTCGACTTTGTTTTCCCGTATCTTGATGATGTACTTGTTGTCTCATCTACGGAAGAGGAACACAGTGATCATCTAAAAATGGTATTTGAAAGATTCCAGCAATATGGACTTCGAATAAATGTTTCCAAATCAGTGATGGGAGCTGTCCAAGTTGAATATTTGAGATTTCTGATCACGGCAGAAGGTTCTCGGCCATTGCCAGAAAAAGTTCAAGCTATCTTAAACTACAAACTACCAGAAACTATTCATGACCTGTGGACGTTTCTGGGCATGATAAATTTTTACCGAAGATACCTAAAGGATGCTGCTAAGACTAAAGCACCTCTACATAAACTGTTAAAAGAAGCGAAGAAGAAAGACCGCAGGAAAGTGCATTGGACTGATGACACCAGGAGAAACTTCGAAAAATGCAAAACTGACCTTGCCGAAGCTGCTCTTTTATCCTTTCCAAGATCTGGACTACCCCTATCACTTTGCACAGATGCATCAGATTTTGTTGTGGGCGCAGTACTCCAGCAGTTAGAAAACGAGGGTTGGAAGCCAATATCTTTTTACTCTAAGAAGCTAAATGAAACACAAACAAGGTATAGTACCTATGACCGAGAACTATTGGGAATATACCTTTCAGTGAAACATTTCAAACACCTGCTTGAAGGGAATGATTTTGTTATATATACTGACCACAAGCCTCTGAATTTTGCATTTAAGCAAAAAAAAAAAAAAAAAAAAAAAAAAAATGAAAAAGCATCACCAAGACAACAACGACAACTTCAATACATTTCAGAATTTAGTTGTAACATTCAACATGTATTGGGTAAAGATAATGTTGTTGCAGATGACTTATCCAGAATTGATTCAATTTCTGAAATCAACTTTGAGGCAATTGCAGAAGAGCAAACTACTGACGAAGAGTTGCAACAATTATTGCTTAACAATTCTCTAAAATTTAAACCTTCGACATTGCCATCTGGGAAAAAACTTTGGTGGGACATCAAAACGAAAAAAAATTAGGCCTTACATTCCACAGAAATTTAGGTTTCAAATATTCCAACTAATTCATGGCTTAGCTCACCCTGGTATTAAATCTACAGTAAAACTGACGACTGAAAAATATGTCTGGTCGGATATTAAAAAGCAAGTTAGAGAATGGGCAAAGGCTTGCGTTAGATGCCAAAAATGTAAAGTCAGCAGACATACAAAATCTAAATTAGGAGAATTCGAACAACCAGATGAAAGGTTTAGTGTAGTTCATATAGATCTCATTGAAAAACTCCCACTTTCAGAAGGGATGCAGTATTGCTTAACCTGCATTGACCGATTCTCTTGCTGGATGGAAGCAATTCCTATACCTGAAATAACAGCTGAAATAGTTGGGAGAGCATTTTATGAGAAATGGATTTGCAGGTTTGGAGTACCTGCCAAATTAGTCACAGACCAAGGTCGACAGTTTGAGGCAGAACTATTTAGAAGCATAGCTGCAATATGTGGCGCTAAAGTAGCCCACACAACATCTTACCACCCTCAATGTAATGGGAAAGTAGAACGTTTGCATAGGACCTTGAAAGGTGCTATAAAAGCTCACAACAATATTAGGTGGACAGAGTCATTACCCACTGTGTTGTTAGGTTTAAGAGCTGCCATAAGACCTGACATTAGTTACACAATTGCACAGATGGTCTATGGTACTTCCATTAAATTACCTGGAGAATTTTTTGATCCCCCTACTATTAACATGGATACACAGAATATTGTTGCCAAATTACAGCAACACATGGCAGAGCTAAAGCCACTGAAGTCTCCTAGCAACAGGAAGCAAAATATCTTTGTGCATAAAGATTTGAAATCCTGTTCCCATGTGTTTATTCGTATCGACAGAGTTAAAAAAGCATTAGAACCACCATATGATGGACCATATGCTGTACAAAAAAAGTATGATAAGTATTTCACAATCTTAATCAAAGCTAAAGCAGTTAATATCTCTGTAGATAGACTGAAACCTGCCTATTTGTTAGCAGTGGACAATCAAAATGAACAAACTAGTGTTGGAAAAAAAATGAGACTTCAATTTGGAAAGAACTTTCCCCATTGCCTGATGAACAACCTACTACCAGTTGTGGCAGAAAGATAAAAAAAACCAGTAAGATTTAGAGAATAAACAAAATAGCAACTATTATGTATGTAAGTGTTAAAGTTTGAAATTCCTTTCACTTATTACTAGTAAACAGTTATTAAAAATTAGTAAATTTGAAAATCAACATTTATAAAAATGTATCTAATTGATTAAATATATTTCTTTTGGTAATGCAATTCATGTACATATAGTGAAAAAGTTATAGTAAACACTGCTTTAAATGTTGTAGATATTCTTATAAAATGACAATGTATGTTTATTCCTGGATTTTAGAATCTAAAATTGACTTTTAATTGGTTATATATACATGTATGATTTTTATGCTAGTATTGTGAAATTTAAATAATTATTCTTCCACTATCCAGATATAACCTCATCAGTAAGTTTGTAAGCAAAAGAGTAGAATTGTTTGTAATTTCATAACAGTGAGAATCTAAATCAAACAAAAGCTTTGTAAATAAAAAGAAATTCAAGAGCATGATGTAAAATGTTCCATATATATTCTCGCATTCAAATTATAATATATGTTATACAAAGTTCAACTTTATGTCACAAATAATTATTCTCTCTCTCTCTCTCATTACTACTTTTTTTACATTGTTGACAGAAATTCTCTCATTAGTATTACAATTTGTGGGCATCTCATCTCTTAAATGTGTCACAGAATGTGTTTTTTTCATTGGAAAGAGTATGTATTTTACCAAAATTATCTATTCTGTATTTAATAATGAACATAAAGTTTTCAGGATATCAATATAAATAGATGTGTTCGCATCAAATTCTATGTTTATAAATAGATATGTGTTAGCATCAAATTCTATGTGTATAAAAAAATATGTGTTAGCATCAAATAAAATGTGTATAAATAGATACTGTTTTGCATAAAAATGCTCAATTGTGGTAAATGGATTGTATTAGTGATTAACTGAGTTATAATTATGTGGTGAATTGAAACTAAAGTTTTCTGGTATTCTTTCTTGTTAATAGGAAGTTTTCTGTATGTTATATATTATAAAATTACCCATTGTGTATGTAAATTTGAAAATTGATTTTTTTTAACACTATTGGATTTGATATGTTTCATAATAGTCCACAAAAAAAAATTAAGGTGTTGTCATTGCAGAGTAACTGATTACTGGAATTCTAATGTAAATATGCAATATTGTTGTTAAAAGTATAGCTGAAAATTACTGTTTTGTTTCTTAAATATGTATTGATGACTTAATTTTTTAAATATATTTGTTAAAGGATCATACTATAATAACTTATCATCATTGAATATAATTGGTACATATAGTATTTTTTATTTGTGTGTGTATGATTTCTCCATGTATATAGTATACTAAATGTGAAAATCATGTGTACTGCATAGGAAGTTTTGGTAAATTGTAAAAGTACAATGTTAAAAATGAAATTATTTGTTCCTACTTACTCTTCCAAAAGTGTAATTTTAAAAAGATATAATTGGAGTGGCATGCATAAATAAGTAAATGTGCGTATTGCAAATGTTAAAACATATATATTCAGTGTATGTTGCCTTAGGAATGTCTAAGAAGTTTAGGTAAATGATCAACGTTAAAAATGTTATTGTAAAAAATAAGATTGTAATTGTAATCTGTTCAATAAGTCTGAAACTGTCCCTGCCATATATTTTTTCTATGTATCGTAACTTTGTTACTGGCAAGGGAGTAATGTAAAGGACAGTTTTTGTAGAGATTCTCTCACTAGATGGCTGCACCTGTCAGCTGTTTCCGAATCGGCGAAAAGTGGTATGGTGCAAGATAGCCAAATTAATTCTATTCAAATAAATGTTAAACTTAAATAATAATTGCTAAGCTTATTTTATATAAATGCACTTAATTTCTGTTAATTTTTAAAATGATCCTCATAATTTATATTTCAGTTTTTATATTTTTACTTGTGTACTAGTATCGATTATATATATGCTTAACTGCAACATAACTGTATTAAAAACTGTAAACGTGGCATTTCTGTACAACGTGTAGAGATAGCTTTGCTGACGGTATTGAATGAACACGCTTAATAAATTTCCAGTACATATTGATAAAGTCTGAATAATGAATTTAATGAAAACTCAACACTATTGAGTATTTATTAGAGTGCTATGCAACAAGCACTTAATAGAAGCATTGGATCTATAAGCGTGTAACACAACTTCATTCTGGCGTGCCTCCACCCATCACGGAGTCCAACAAGGGAGACAGTGTACCGGTCATTTTGCAAACACCAGGCACGGCGCTTACCTGGAGTACACCCAGATTATAGTGCTACAGCATGAGGGCGAGGATCCAAAGGGCAAATCCTACACCCCTTATCTGTAGCACTAACCCTATAGCGTGATTTATTATCATCGCATTCATCTATCCTGCTTTCAAAAGATTTTAAGTCTTTTATAATTAAATCAAATTTACCCATATTTTTCGACTGCTTTAGAGCCATGATTTATGAATGAAATTTTAAAATGCTTATAAGAATGAAATTTTAAAATTCTACACAAAATACATAACTATACCATAATAACAAATGCCTACACAATGTAAATACAAAACTATCAAAAAATGTTTATACAAAATAGAATAAAAGAATAAATCTAGAATCAAATAATAAATAATATCAATCAAAATGTATAAGAATACTTCAAGAATTCGTATCAGAATAAGTGCACTAGAATAAGAATATCGAGTATGAAATAAATAATTAAAATAACAAAGAATAAATCACATCAACAACTCCGGCTCGACGGACCACAAGTTATGAATGAGAATAAGAATCGATTTATAATTAGAATCAATCATGTGAATTGGATAGCGAATGTATTTCGACTTACCATGATTTTCCTTCCATGCTGGACACCCTAAACATTTCCTATACAAGCTTGAGGAAAATAAATATGCATTAAGGTGAGTCATTCAGAAACACACATAACTTTTCAAACTATATATTTTGCAAATACACACGCACACCGTTACATATAGAAAAACATTGCACAACACAATCACAAAAAAAAAAAAAAAAAAAAAAAAAAAAAAAAAAACGATGCTTCCATCACACCAGAATACGAATCGAATCTCATTTCCCACCAAATCCCAATACTTCTAGAATTACGAAAAGTTCGGTTCGTGGCGCCATCTCTGGACGGCGAAAGGAGTCAACTATTTCCATTTTTAAATGCCTGATTTTTGAGCGATTTTCAGTTTCTAAACTTTAAAATGCTATTTTTTAATGATTTTCCTTCTGCCATCTTGAATTTCGCGCTCCGGCGTTGCGTGTTGTGGTAGGGTTGCAACTCCGAAACACAACACGCAAAACGCGCCAAATTGGCGAATTTTCAAAATTTGGCGGAGAAGTGCCGGATTCGACAGTTTCATCGTCAACTGTTCTTAACAGCATTCTTATAAATATTAAATTTTTTTTCTCCCAAAATTAAATCTTCTCAAATTGATCTCTGAAACTATTTCAAACACATCTTTCAGAATATTTATTCCCCCGCCCCCACAAAAAAAAAAAACATTTTGCCTTTAAGTATTATTGAGTAAAGAATAAAAATTTCAAATTTCTAAATTTGAAAAAATGAATACACATGCAAAATTAATTTTATTATTTGCACAACATTATTAGGATAAAATACAACCTACACTCTCGGCGACAAGAACTACAGTTAGTTTAGATAATGAAAAAGAATACTGATTACCAAAAATATAAGCGCCATCTATTGGCATAAAAACAAACTCATGCTAACCCTAACAAGAACATTAAAATCTTTAAATATCTAAAATCAGCTTCTTTAATAGAAACTTTATGTGTACTTGCTAATAATATAAAAAACAATAAAAATTAACACTATATTTGTTTGAATTAGCTTTTTCTTTAAGAAAAAGCTCCCGGCTGCTAGTGATTGAGGGAAGAAAATCTGACCTGCCGAATCACGCCGCTTGTCAGAATTAAGGCGCATTGAACCGGTTTCAAAGGGTTAGTTTGAGTTTGTGTTTTTATGCCAATAGATGGCGCTCATATTTTTGGTAATCGGTATTCTTTTTCATTATGTAAACTAACTCTAGTTCTTGTCGCCGAGTGTGTAGGTGGCATTTTAGCCCTAAAAATTTTGCGCAAATAATAAAATTAATATTGTATGTATTATTTTATTCAATTTTAAAAATTTGGAAACTTTATTCTTTACTTTTTAATACTTTAAAGCTAAATGTGGTTTTTTTTGGGGAGGGGAGGGAATATTCTGAAGGATGTTTGAAATAGCTTCAGAGATCAATTTGATAAGAATTTATTTAACTTTGGGAGAGAAAAAAAAATTAAATATTTCTAAGAATGCTAAAATAAAATAAAACACCGATTGGTCCATAATTTTATTTTTTAAAAAATATTCCATTTTATTACTACATAGATCTCAAATTTTGTTATATGAAACAAACAAAATGTAAATGGAATGTAAAATTTTTAATTCATTAATGTATTAGCAAACCCTTTTTAGATACATAATCAAAAAAAATAGTTGTTATATGCTACAAAAGCTCTAGTATATAACCACATTTGAAAAAAAGAATGACTTTTAGTAACACTAGATATATTATTTGTAAAAGAGTATATAATTGCATTATAATATAGTTAAACAATACATATTTATTGTTTGTTACTACTTTTCAGACTATAATTATACTTGATACTTAAGAGGCAAAATATAAAACCGTTCATATTTTTTTTTATGTATCAATTTGAATATAAATGAATAAGGATACAGTTCTGAAATTATTAACTTGAAACGTTAAATGTCTTAAAACATTAATAACTTCATCCATGTTCTACAGCAACTGATGGAAGAATGATGGTGTGAAGGTGGAAGTAACTCGTGGCGGTGTGAAGGCAAATATATCTCTGTTCATTCAGAATCGCTGAGAACTGGAAAGACTGCTTAACTCAGAAAAACGTGTTGTAAAGATAGCCTTGCGTTATCAAATAAACATACCAGTTTCAGAGAAACTAGTTCCTTTATTAACTCACATCACCAATATATGGTCGCTGCCTATTTTTGACATTAGTATTTGTAATTATGTTTTTATTATAAAACCTGGTGTTTAAAACATTCATTCTTGTTGTAAATCGTTTGAGAGGTATCATGAATTAATGAGATTTGTATACAAGTAATTAGCATGATATTAAACATATAATAGATATTTTCTTTATTTCTTTCTTTCAATAAAAATTTCACAACACAAAATTAAATGGCAAACTTCAGATGAAAACTTAGTGTTGCATTCGCCATCCATTTTATTTATACTCACTAGCGTCCTCTAGCGTTAAATATTATTGTTTAGAAGCGCCAAAGAACAATCATTGCAGCAACATAGAACATGGATATTATTGATGGCAATAACATTCAATAACAATGTAACCACCTCTAAAAAAGAACATGATTTTTATCTGAAAAGGGAAACATTTGTGTTGGGAAGCTTTCTTGTTGTAAAACCTTAAAAAAAATATTAAATATTGTTCCGAATAAGTGCATGTAAAGAGCGGTAAGGGGTGCCGGCGAAATGAAAAAGGTTCATACTTGTTATTATGAGAAAGAAATTCCTTGCAAATAATAAAACTTTCACTGTGATATCAGGACAGTTTAAAAAAAAAAAGTCCCATTCACTGGTCTCTAATTTCATTTTCTGATTTTGTGTGTCTAAAAAGAATATTTGAAATTTAAAATCTAATGGAAGCAAAACAGAAGTTAAAAGTTACCAATTATAATCCTTTTTTAGAAGTATTAGACATAAGCATAGAAAATGCTTTCATTAGATATTGTAAAAGTAAGAAAACTGTAAGTTTAAAATATAAATTTTTTCTTTTAATGCTTTTGTAGAACTGTTGATTGGCGTGTGAAATGTTTGGTGGCGCTGCAAGCACTACATAATTGAGAGCATTGTTAAAAAGTGTGACTGAAGTTAGGAAATTATAACATTAAAAAAATTTAAATCTGCGTTATTCTACCGTCGTAAGGAGCAGGAGGATTTTCCAAAGAAAAAAAATCATTAATTTTAACCTTTTCAAGAGTCGAATCACGATCTCCTGTTAATAGATTAAAACATTAATATTACTATAAAAAATAGCACACGGAGTAAGACAATTATGCATTTAAGGTTTATAATTAATATCTTTTTAACTAATTGCGATATCGGACCGAATTGTGAATGTAAACCATTCTCGAATCCACTGGAACAGACACAAAAAATTTCATCAAAATTGGTCCTCCCGTTTACGAGGAGTTTAGTCACATACAACCGCACAGAAGATTTTAAAAAATAAAGAAATTATATTAATAAATGGTTTGAAATATGAATTCAATCAAAACTTTCTATTAACTCAGAGTTCCTCAAACTGTGGGGCGCGCCCCCTTGGGGGGCTTGACAACTCTACAAGGGGGGCGCAAGCATATTGAAAAGTCAAGAATAAAAGATTATTTAAAAAAATTATTAGTTTGTGTGAAGTAAACAAACAAAATACATTTTGACATAATAAAAAAAATAAAACACACATTTACACTGATATATTACACTTATAATTGTATCAGTGCTACACAATATTTTATAACTAATTTAACCATGTTAAGAACATGATTAATAACTACCAGTGTCTCCATGGGATTCTCATATATAAAGTTATATACAAAAATTATCACTTATCTTGACAATTTTGTACGGTTTTGAACTAAATTCTGATTTGCCGACTAAAAGTTGCGCAATTCGCTTCCCAATGGCAACCGTTTTCCACGTAAGCGCGCATAAGTGATGTATTGGGATTTGGAGGAAGGAATAAAAAAAAGCAAATATTCTGAAGTAAGTAAACCCTTCGCAAACATTGTCAAAGTCCTTTTATTGCATTCCAAAACCTTCAGAATAATTTTATGGATATCAGTCCACAGAAAAGACCGCACTTGAAAAGACGTATCTATACGTGCAGGGAAATTAACGCTTTGGCGAGCGATACGTTTATATACGCCGTTAGCACTCGAAAGGTTAATTCATATCGTAGTTTTATCACCAAAGTAAATTATTATTGTGTTCCATACATTGTTATTGTATGAGGGGGGCGATGAAAATTATGACTGAATATTGGGTCACGAATAATGAAACTTTGAGAAGCACTGTATTAACATTTAAAAGAATTGCATTCCAAAGAAAATGATATTGATTTTTGATCATCGGACTTTTGATCATCAACCGTACGTTTTCATAACTTTACAGTAAAAAATTATTATTTAAAATAATTTTTATGAATTATAGGAAAAAAAAACGTTTCTATAAAATATTTTTATTTAATTTTTTTATGACAACCATATTGATTATTTTTCACGCGCACCACAGGTTAGGCAAGGCGGCTCTAATACATATTAACTATCTTTAGTACTATTTCTCGTAGTACTATTCTACACTTTGTACTACCAAAAATGTAAATATAATGTTTCGCAACTGCAAACGTCATAGAAATAAATTAGTGCTTTTCTTAAAATTAATAGTCTCCCAATTTTTGCGTTGTTATAGAAATGAAACAACTGATTTTTCTGGAGGAGATGGAGAATGAGAGTGTTCATTAACGTCGCACTGTAATGCAAGACGTTGACTAGCGGTGATGTACACATCGTAATTTTGAAAGACCTAGCTGCACCCCCGCACCTAAAACCTAGATTTCGGGGAGATTCAATGTTTATTTCTATTTCATCAAAATTGAAAGTTTTACTCACGAGAAAGAAAGCGTTGGAACTTAATGCAAGTATAAATAAAATAAAAACAGAATAAATTAATATGACTAGACGATATATTAAAAACCTTTTTTGAAAACTGATATTATTTATACGTGTAAATTACATTTCTAGACAGTTTTCTTCTTTAAGCTTTGAAGTCAATCATTTACAAAAACTCCGTGAAAGACTAATTGTTACCAATAGTGTTCTAGAAATTCAGTTGCAGGTGCATCTACCAGATGCTGAGTAACTTTGGTCAAAATAAGACTAGACGTCTTTCAAGATAATACTTTTATTCTACTGAGGACGGCACATTAAAATACATAAAAAATAAACGTTCGGCAACCGCCGAGCGTCCAACCAGTACTCTGAATATATTCGTCAGCTCGCAGACTGACGTCACAAAAACAACGCCGCCTAGCGGCACTTTTATTTCACTTCATTTTGCAACATCCTCCCCCCTTGAGACTCGCAAAGAGTCTCAATCACATAACAAATTCTATTAAATAAATACAGTCTCTTTGGTTTCTTCACACATCTCCCGGATGAAGTATATTTTTTAAATATTACCTCATCGGGTGACAGAGTTTCAGATACAGTGGGAATTGATTCCTCCAGACCCCTTTGAAGATTTTCACACATTTGAGCATATCTCTAAAGGGTAGATACGCTGTATTGGTCGCAACATTTTTCTGGTAACAATATTGGGTACAAAAATGATCTTTCATCATCTCGATTAAGTATTTTAGTTTTCACCCGTAAAATACCTTCATCATCTATGTAAGTCTCAATATAATTTGAAGATTTCGCATCAGGAAGGTAATAGCTCTGAACTAAACGAATTAATTTCTTTTCAGAATTTTCAATTTCTGATTGTGAAAGTTCAGAATCCTTACATTTTCCATTCAACAAAGTACAATTATTCACAAACCTTAAAATCCATGAAAAAACTCTAATCATTTTATTATAATCAGATATAGCATACAAATGCCAAGGAGGTGCGTCTCTTGAGAGATCAATATTTACCACTTTTAATTTTTTCTTTCCAATTCTACTTCGTCCGAATCGCCAGGAGTTTCTCCAAGAGGCCAATATTCAGGGCTTTCTCGCAACCACAAAGGTCCTTCCCACCACCTAGAGATAAGCATTTGCTGAGGAGAACAACCACGCTATAATAAGTCTGCAATGTTAAGATTTCCGGGTACATGCTTCCATAAATGACCTCGAGTTAGTTGACGAATTTCTTTAACCCTATTTTCTACAAAAACGGACCAACTCCCTTTTTCCTTTATCCACCAAAGGGCTGTAGTAGAATCGGACCAAAATGTAATTCTTAAGTTCGGTAAATTAAGCGCATTGACAATAGAATTCGCAAGTCTAGAACCGATGCAACAAGCCATAAGCTCCAAACGAGGTATACTCAAAGGCTTTAGAGGGGCTACTCTGGCCTTGGCTCGAACGAGAGTTACCTTTACATCTGATTTAAACATTGATCTCACAAAGACGCACGCTGCATACGCCTCCTTGGAAGCGTCAACAAAAACATGTAATTCAGAAGTGGAATTAATTATCATACATCTTGACAAAGTAACATCTTTCAATACATACAAATCTCTAAACCATTTTAAAAATACATTTACATCCTTAGGAGACAATTCACTGTCCCAAGCAATTTTCATTTTCCACAAATGTTGTATTAATAGTTTCGGAAGCAATGTAGCTGGAGTTAATAAGCAAATAGAATCAAAAATTTTCTGCACAATTGCCAAAATTAATCTTTTTGTGATTTTTGTTTCACAGGTCAAAGTATCCACATATCTGTGCAGCACTTCAAGGTATCAGTTTCTAAATTCCAAATTACTCCCAAAACGGAAGTATCTCCTGAGCTTCTATCAACATTTTTGCCAGCCACATTGCTTTCAAAACCACGCAGGTTGAAACATCCATTCAACATGATCAATTTCGCATGTTCAATGAAACGTCCCTGCTCGTCAGTATTAAACACACCAGATACACAATTGTCCACATAGAATGAACTTTTCAGTTTCTGAGCAACCTCTTCATGTTGAGGTTGACAATTTTCCAAAAGATGCATAACAGATGCATTCAGCAGAAAAGGGCTAGAAGAAACACCAAACACAACTCTGCAGTGCCTATACACGATCCGCCCTTCACTAGATGGGGAAAAAAATCTAAGAAAATCTCTGTCTTTCGGTGCTACAGACAGCATTAAGAAAGCCTTCTCTATATCCGCACTAATACCGATTGGATACATTCTAAATCGATCGAGAATATCAGGTATTAGCTCTATCAAATTAGTTCCCTTTAATAAACATTCATTTAAAGAAGGTTTCCCTTTTTCGGAGGCCGAGGCGTCAAAAACGGGGCGAATTTTGGTCGTTTGACTATCTAATTTAATAACTGGCCTGTGAGCCAAATAATGGCATTCTTTATTCAATTCTAAATCTGGTACGCGTTCAATAATGTTCAATTTTTCCCAATCCTGAAATACCTTTTGATAATCCATAAAAAATTTCCCACATCCAAATCTATTTATCATTCCTTCAGGTCGTTTCCAGACCAATTCTTTATTACTTGGTAACTTCAATGAGTCATATTTCCAAGGGAGTTCTACTTCATACCTTCCATCAGGAAGAATTTTAATTCTGTTATTAAAATCATTTAAGCTAAGTTCAGTTTTCTGTTTTTCAATTTCAGTAGGACTGGAAATTCCTAAAACCTCAAGTTCCCAAAGTTTATTAACTGGTATGTGTTCATAGAATGCATCGATAATGTTGTTACAATATTATCCTTTTTACACATGAACCCTTTCCAAATACTGTCCAACCTAGTTTCGTTTGTACGGCAGTTAAGCCGGACTCTAATTCTACAGAATTCCCTGTTAATAATTTTCCTAAGACATCTGCACCGATTAAAAAAGATTGATTTCCGTTTCCTTTCGAAAAGAATCAGTAAATTTTATTTTCTTTCTTTTTAATTCATTCAAGACCTGTTTATCTTCAATCTTCGGAATATATCCGCAAATCATTTTTCAGAAAGAGCTTCAAAACTACAAGTATACGTCTTATTTAAATTACTAACCTCTACCGGAAATATATCATGTTTTTGGTTTTGTTTCACTCCCTCCAAAGAGTGCATGAATCACTGTTTCGCTTCTAAGTGGAAGTGCTTTTAGATGAGTTATTACATTTTCGCTAACGTAAGTACTTTGAGATCCACTATCAATCACAGCACGGATTAACTTTTCCTGACCTTGACACCGAATAATAACGCAAAGCGTTTGCAAAAATACAGTTTTGCTTTTACTGGAGTTAGAGAAGAACTTTCCGATTTTGGAATAGATTTCGTTTTCATTTCTTTTTCAGAACACATGATTTCAAAGTGATGGTTATTACAATGAGAACAATTTAATTGATTTTTAATATTACAGAATTTACTTAAAT
This sequence comes from Trichonephila clavipes, assembly GCA_019973935.1. NCBI lineage: Eukaryota > Metazoa > Arthropoda > Arachnida > Araneae > Nephilidae > Trichonephila > Trichonephila clavipes. Next base: position 316,159 of record BMAU01000248.1, on the reverse strand, counting down.
GACCAGTTTTGAGACAAGAAAAGCATGCCCCTTTTTTAAACAATAAATTTTGCTTAACAGCTATTGTCATTTTCTTTGCTGAGTAACATTTTTCACTTGGATGCGACTTATTACAAAAATTACAGTTTAAAATTCTCTTATCTGGGTTGTCCATATTTACTAAAGCTGCTGCTGTCGTCGTTTCTACCTTATTTACCTGTGTTGCATGATAATCCTTTTTTCGTGGATTCTGGGGGGGGTGAGGCCGGTCCGTGCCAAAAGAACCATCTCCTCTCCTTTCACCTCTTGCCGAAGAAAGTTCATCAACTGTTCTAAAGAACGGGATCCCTCGGATTCTGTTTGATGATTTCTGCTTCTTTACCAGGCGACAAACACTTCCTCAGGCAGGCAGCTCTCCACTAAGGGCGTCAGAAAATCTCCGTATTTATCTTGAGTCTTCCCCAAGCTCTCCAAGGATCTCAATTTACTTTCAAGTTCATCATAAAATAAGGGTAAATCTACCTTCGCTCTTCCGGTAGCAGCATTTTTCATAACCAAAGTTAACAGGTCTCGAACGTAGATTTGTACTAATATGTCTTCTCGTCCAAATCTTTCTTTCAGTTGATCTATCGCCTTTGGGTAATTTGCAGCAGTAGCAGGGAAACTTAGTACTAATCTCTCTGCTTTGGACCCTGGCTCCATCCATTGTAACAAATACTGCATTTTATCCTCTGCCGCAATTCCTCTATCTTCGTGTATCTTTTGAAATTGGCTCCAAAAGGTCAAATACTCTTTCGCCTCTCCATTGAACTTTTTTAGTTCGATTTTTGAGAGTTTAAATTTCCTTGATTCTTTATCGCTCGGAACAGTACACTGTTGCGACTTCAGTTCTATTTTCGTAGTAAGCTCCCAGAACTTTTCTCGGTAGATTTCAGCATCTTCCAAATCTTCAGCGAATAAATGCTCACCATCATCAGACAACAACAATGTTTCTGAAATCGCTTTCTGGCAAGAGTCCATTCTCGCAAATTTATCGTTGAATTGAATTTTCAAAACCGAAAGTGTCTCAAAATTGCAGAGTTCCTGTGCTAATTCAGTCTCGATTTTCTTCAAACAATTAGAAAAAGCCGTCCTCAGTCCTTTTCGTTGTGCTTTTAAAGCATTTAAATTCATTTTCGATATAAAAAATTCAGAGTTCAACTAAAATATTCAAATCCAAAGTACTCGAGTCCTGTCACGGACGCCACTATGTTCTAGAAATTCAGTTGCAGGTGCATTTACCAGATGCTGAGTAACTTTGGTCAAAATAAGACTAGACGTCTTTCAAGATAATTCTTTTATTCTACTGAGGACGGCACATTAAAATACATAAAAAATAAACGTTCGGCAACCGCCGAGCGTCCAACCAGTACTCTGAATATATTCGTCAGCTCGCAGACTGACGTCACAAAAACAACGCCGCCTAGCGGCACTTTTATTTCACTTCATTTTGCAACAAATAGTATGCTCTATTCCTTCGCTGAGTAGTTAGTTTGTATACAAACGTCTCACGTGGGAGAAAATACTTCGCAGCACTACATTTATTTTTAGTTCTTAAGGTCGCAATCTCTCTCTTAACTTAAATTCTTAGCTTTTATTGTGTTTTTGATATTTATTTTTAAATTCTGGTAATTACCCTCAAATCATGGCAAGATCTATCGAAAAAGCTCAGCATTATCCTACAGATAGGGGATTAAAACCCCAAAAGGTTCTTGTGCTCAAATGATTATTCTACCACACACGCACATTCAGCGCTGCTAATTACAAAAGGTTGCGAAACTTCACCATACGTTTTTGTCTTGCTGTTAAGGACAGGTGTTTCCAACCATTGTATTTGAAATGAAACATTTTTTTTTTCAGATATCCCTTTTCCTTCTTTTTCACATAAAACTAATACTCATTTTGTTTTTTTAATATCTTTTTTGCATACAACAATTATATTACTGGTGTTTTATATAGTTTTATATGGTGAGTGCATGAATTTCATTATATAAAAAGCATTTCTTTACGAAAAGAACTACTAATGTTTGTAATAATTAAGAACAATTATATGTTAAAATCAAGGGATTTATGCTTGGTTTTGTAACATAATGAATATAAGTGAATTGAGCAGCATTGATGTTTAAACATGCATCATTAGTTAAAAATATAATTGCATACAATAATGAAATTATCAAAAGATTTTCACAAATTTGAAAAATCAGTCTCAAAATTTTATATCTATGGAAATTATTTCATTGGAATTAGTATCTTAGATTTCCAGAATTGGAGATGTGAACTTCTTGAGCTAAAATTAATACACCTAGTTAATATATGAAACCATGGGGTTAAAAAAGTTCAAATCTATATTTGCAAGAATTTCAAGAAAAAAATATGATTGAAATGATATGTGTCATGAGTTTACAACTTTTAATGTAGGTGTGCAAACTGTTTATTCTGGAACGTTGCAAAATCGCATTTGACAACTAGTTTTATGTTTCTGGTTTGTTTATCTAAACAGTCTATACAAACATCCGTGGATAATCGCATGCTGAGATGCGAAAAATAATACACAGATTGATATTTTTCTTTAAAAAATCGTTAATACTTCTAGTTTGTTCAACTGAATTAAATGCGCATTCTAAAAGCAATTTCATGCGAAACTGAAAAAAAAGTACTAGTAAACATCACAACAGGAATTCGAGGAGCAATGAACAAGTAATGAAGATAATTATACAATTGATGTTAAATTACAAAATATGGATGTGTGTGAAGTTATTGCAGTAGCAAAATGACCTAAGGTATATCGAACCGAAATAAACCATTAATTATTTTCAGTTCAGTTCCGGTTTCCGTTCCGAACAAAATAACGATTTTTTCGGAGAAAAACTTGAATTCTAGGGGAGATTCAACCACCATCACCATCTGCAAAATGGGGATTGTGCTCCAAAAACTGAGAAACAGAAGAGGATTTCTTAGAAGAGCGCTGAATTCTTATATGTGAAGAAAAAATAAATCCTACTTAAAATTGTAAATAATCTTAAATATTCTAAATTTGTTGTACATAGTTTACTCAAAATTCAAATAGCATCTTCATTTCATATTAAGTATCTTTTAATCAAAAAACAGTAAATCTACAGGACTGATCCTGGTGTATGAGCCGTCCACGTGAAAAGACCTATTGTGCCACTCCTCTGAAGAATTTTTCCTATTTTAAGTAATACTCTTCACGTTATGTTATAAACTCATCAACCTGTACTTGAGTAAAAATTAATAAAAATGCAAACAGAAAAAAAATACCTTCTTTATTCAATTTTTTCTTTCTGAATTGTAAAGATTTTTATTAAATTGAAAACTTTTAATATCCCTAAATGCATATGTCTAAACACTTTTATGTCTGAGGGTAATATTAACCATATTAGATATTTTCGAAATAAATTTCGATTAATCCTTTTTGAGGTGCCTTTGGTAAGCAAAAATGCACACGGCGCGCTGCCAGTATCTGTGATAAGTAAAAAAAATAATGAAAATCTTAGCTTGCTGTAATACCGGCTCTGCTACGAATTTTGCAAACATATGAAGGATGAGTAAAAAGAAAGTAGGCAATTATTGACCAGCACTGTGCATTAACATTATATTTTTCTTAAACTGTTACGTTATCGAGACTTATTTTGACTCTTTAATATTTATATAAAATTCAGGATATTTATTCGACTTATAATAATATTTGTTTTGAGAAGTTAGTAAAATAAATTGCATGATTGACAGAAGTATTTGTTGCTCATGTACTATGCACACCTGATAGGAGTGACCCTGCATATAGAATCATTGCTTGTTCATTTTGGAAAAAGGCAGGTAAGAAGTGCTTTCACGTTTCTTCACGTCACAGAGATATGGATTTATAAAAGGTCCTCCATCCCCTATCCGAAATTGTATTTTTGCGCTAACAAGTGGGTGTCCTGAATGGGAAAACAAAGTTCATCGAGTTTATAGAGAGGAAGATCTTGTTGAATATTAGGATCAGGCAGGTGGATGACGTCAAAGTCTGAGAGGTGTTCTTGATGGCTTCAACGGGAGAGATCTTGAGAATTTTTTCGGGAAGTATTATTTGTTAAATTAGAGGCAATTGCATTGGTTGGTTGCAATAAGTGAGAAAGCTCTCTACTGGCTGTCCTGAAGTTGGGATAATTAGGATGAAGGCAGAAAAGAAAAAGCTTGCCTGGTGGGTGCAGTGATAAGAAATGAAGTGATAAAAAGAGTTTACGAATTAAAAATTAAGAAGGAGAAAAACTTTACAATATTTAATTTGCATTCACTACCGATGAATGCAAAAGATAAAAATTAAGGAGGTTTGTACGAGTATAGGAGTATTCTCCTAGGTCTCTTAGTGGAGTCGTTTAAGTTATAATTTTGAATATCAAGTAAATTTAAATTATTATAGTATTGGGGAGGTTATTAAAAAATTTAATTGCGAGAGTTTGGATGAAGTGTTTAAAAGGTTTAATGTCAAGGGCTTCATAAATGTGGGAGTTTCTGGTACATCGATCAGCTCTTGTAATAATTCTGAAATAAAAGTTTTGAGAGACTTCTAGGATTTTAATATTGATATTAGCTGCTTTACCTCACACAGGACAAGCATAAATTAAGATGGGATGCAAAACAGCAGTGTTGAGAAGTACCTTATTGTTGAGAGTCATTTCAGAATTCCGGTTAATTATGGGGTAAATTAATCTAAGCATGATCCGGAATTTGTTTCTTTCGTATAAAATATATTGTTTCCACGTGAGTGTGCTTTATCTAAAATGATACCGAAGTATTTTGTATTCTGAGACCAGTGTAGTGGTGTGGAATATAGAGTGGGAGGAGCGTGCATGGCTTTCTTCTCCTGGTAAAAAGCACAGCAACCGTTTTTTCAGCATTGATTTTTATTTTCCCATGTATTCAAGAATTTTTCCAGGAGGTGCTTATTTAGAGCGAGTGTGATTGTGTTGTGATTTTTGTAACATGCCTTTATGCAGGTGTCATCGGCATAGAGATAAATCTTTGTTTGTGGTTGTGTGGGTATGTCCTTTATGTAAAGGTTGAATAATATTGGGCCGAGGAGAGAACCCTGTGGACAGCTAATGTTTTTGTTGTTTGTATCCGATGGCGTGTTATTAACTATGACTTGATAGTATCTGTTTACTAGGTAGGAATTTTTCATTTAAATTAGTGAAGTGATAGTGTTAATTAATTTATAAATGAGACCAGTGACCCAGACACGGTCAAAAGCTTTCTGAATGTAAAGAAAAACAGTTCCAATGGATCTGCTACTCTAAGAAATACTTTCGTTACTTTTTTACACTTTTAAGAATCATTTTTGCAATTTAAAGTGGAAGGAATATTTATTTGGCATCCCTGCCGAGATACGAGTGTGAATCATTGTATGAATAGAATAAGAAGCAGGGGCGTAGCTAAAGCCATATCAGCCGTATCAATGATATGGGGCCCCGAAGATACGTAACGGTAGACCCAATAACAGGGCTCTCATATGTAAAAAAGGGGCCCGAAGGAATTTTGATATAGGGCCCACTCACAACTAGCTACACCATTGATAAGAATTCAGTGCAAATAGAAATATAAGATAATAATTATTTAATATTGTATTTGATATATTAATTTTAGATTTTAGAAACTATCATTCATGTCTGAAAATATTTTAAGTAAATTAAAGAAAAAGCGTTGCGCCTCAAGAACATTTGTTTCTAAGTCGTTGAACGAGTTACAAGATGAACTTCCGAAAATGGAACGATCAAATGCTTACGATTTCAAAAAAGTGTTAGAAACTCTAAAACAAAATTACGAGTCTCAGCGTTGTGGACGCTTAACTGGAAAAACTTTCCTGTTGAAGAATTCGAAACCGAATTCTCAAAATCTGAAGAATAACGTCAAAGGTAGTGCGAGGGAAATTTCGCGCCACTAAAAGAATTAACGAGTTAAAACGGAACGAAACTTTATTATTTAATGTTAACTGCGGTCAAAATTCAATCCTTTCAACGGATAGAAGACAATCTCTCTAAAATTAAAGATACTGTTCTCAAAAAACACCCGAAGTGTAAAATGTGCTCGAATTAACTTAATTTTGTTATATATATATATATATATATATATATATATATATATATATATATATATATATATACATGCATATATGTGTGTGTGTGTACAAATATATATATAAAGGGCACTTCGAAAAGTAAAGATACACCGTACGTCAGACGAAAAGAAATGTTTTGGCGAGCAAGTTGCCTACACAGGTGTTAACCTTAAACCGTTAGCTTTCTCCTCGTGGTCGTTCGACATTTCAACGTTGATTCTGGTTGGAATAGGTCGTGTTTAAAATGGCTGCGCCGACTCAGAATCCCGCCAAATGTGGTGCACTCCGTCATACGTTTTCTTCATGGAAAAGGTCAGCGACCAGCGGATATTCACAAAGAAATTGTTTCTGTTTGGGAACATTATGAATCGACAAAATGTAATGAAATAGTGTCATCATTTCTCTGAAGGTAGGACCGATGTTCATGATGAACAATGAACAGGTCGGCCATCTGTGATCTCGATGCCCTTCTTCAGAGAACGGAGGAAGCAATTCGTGCGCTTGGTCATCATCTTGGAGGAAAATCATTCCACGACGATGGTGAGATCAAAGATGAAGTTGAAATGTGGTTCCGACAACAGGCGGCAACCTTCTATGACTGTGGGATACAAAAGCTTGTGCACCGACTTAACAAATGTTTGGATAACGGAGGTGATCATGTCGAAAAATAATAAATAATCCAGTTAATAAGATGTAACTGACATTTTCTAAATAAATGTTTTTTTTTAAGGAATGCGAGCCATTGTATCTTTACTTTTCGAAATGCCCTCGTATATAGTGCAATATCCTTTAACACGAAAATTTTTTTCAGACCCCTTAGTTTCGTGGTAGGCTATTTTCACTCCATTTTTTATTTTTCTCAAAATAATGCATTTTTTTAATTCTTAAAAGTGTTTCGTACACGATTACTTTTTTTGCACATTTCCCTTCAAGTACTAGAATATATCTTCTCTTTAAGGAAGGTTGGAAACCTCTCTCTCTCTCCATACTGACAATGTTAAATTGGCTGTTTTCGATGTACCTTTTCTCAAAATCAGTTTTATGTATATGCTTGAAATTTTTCATACTATTAAAGTACACCTCCTTCATTATACTAAAAAGTGCTTTTAGCTAATTTTGAATTTTTTAATAAATTATGAAATATTTTATAAAACATTGCGAAATCTGACCCATTTTTAACTTAAAAAATTTATAAAAATTAAATTTTTGTGTTTTTTACGAAAAGCTCATTTTAGTACATATTAGACATCATTATAAATATTTCATAAAAAAATTTACATACCTGTGAACAGTAGTTTCTCAGAAAAGGTACATCGCACAATAAAAGTTACATTTTGAGATAAATTGATTTTAATGTATACAGGGAGACTTCTATTCGGCTAGGAAATAAAAATAAATAAAATATTCAATTTAAAATAAAAGATACATGTTTTGGTTTATAGCAGTCGTTACACTTTTAAGCAAAAACAAAGTAATTTGTTTACAATTTTCGCCATTAAAATGGGCGCAGCCCAAATTCAACGATTATTTAAAAATAAGTTTTAAGGGCTTCTAAATACCCTAAAGGTTAAAGTAAGGTATTTTTAGAAAGGTTAAAATGTGTACAATTTGAAAATGTAAAATTCTCAAATTGTCAAAAAAATAAAATTTTAGCTTTCCAACACCCCTTAAAGTACTAGAATATATGACCTGTTTGGTAATTAAGCACGCGTGAACTTACATCGCCTCGTACAGTGTTTTAATTCCGCTAAAAATGTATAATTACTTCAATTAGAACTACAGCCTTTGTTGCTCCATTTCTCACGATGCTTGTTATTCTAAGTGTGCATTCTATTACAACTTTCGGATTCATGTTATTTTTTTAATTGTTGCGTTTAGTAATAACAGACAACAGTAGAGTAGTGACAGTTTTATGGTTGGACCTAATTTGAACTGTCTTTCATATTTTGCAAGGGAAAAATATTCGAAGAAAACATATCGTAGCAAGAATATTGGAAGGTTGACTATTTTGTGGTGAAAAACAAACATGGATCTGTAATTGTTTCATTTATCACAAAAGTAATGTATTTAAAAAATACCAATAAACAGGAATCATTCAATGAAATTTTTCCTCGAAGATTTCTTTCAAGAGGTAATAAATAGACTTCCTTGAATAATTTTTGCGACTGCAAAAAGTGTTTTGCCAGTAGTTATGTCACAGTGGTATCGAAAACATCTTATGGAATTCGTTATATTATTGGTAATCATATGAAACCGTTTACTGATGCAGAAATTGTGAAGGAGTGTTTCCTAAAGGCTTCTTATTCAGTGTTAGTGGCAAAAATAAAATATATATATATATAAATAGTCATTAAAAAAGAAAAACAGGAATTAAAATATTTTGATCAATTTTCCTCGTTTTACCTTCCCCATCTTTAACCTCAGGATGCGTCATGCGTTAAATAGCTGACATATGTATGCCGCTCAACAGAAAAAAAAGGTTGAGTACCCCTGGCCCAGCCCCTCGAAAGCTAGTTTCCTCCGTGGTCTTCTGCGCATGTTTTCGCCCAAGTTTCTTCCTAGGGCTGCGGTGGCCCAGTGTCAAGGCATCGGATCATTGCAGACACGTCATGAGTTCAAGCCCAATACAACTAAAGACCCACCGTGTAGAGCAACGATGCACTTTAAATCTGTCGTGAGTTGAAACGTCCTCCCGTTGGTGTACTGTGGTAGTTAGGAGAAAAGGGTGCCAGCTCAGGTGTCGTCCACATCACTTGGCCATGGCTCAAAATTACGTGGTCTATCGGCAAAAGCCCTCGTGCAGCTGAACAGTGCGACGTTAATATTCAATCACTCACTTGTTTCTTCCTTGAGCATCTGCGCACATTCCTGAGCATGACGTCAGTTGCCTGGTGGGTTGATGCTATAACCATTGCGTTCTACACAGTTAGCACTACTTTTAACTTACTGCTCTAGTAGCGTGAGATTACTGAAAGTTATAATTCATATTTTGCTTTGGTTATTGTGGATTCCATTCAAGAGAGAGAGAGAAAGAGAAACGCGCGGCCTTTTTCAGGACAAAATACTTTCGTTTCCTCAGAAGGAATATTTGATTTTAATTTGAATCAAAATGGGAAAGGAGTAATCGTGTGTGGTGCTCCTTTTGATTCTGTTATGAAAACTAATTAAGTCTTTTTTGTGTGACAATGAGTCTGTTGTTTTCCCTGATAATAAGTCTTGTTTTGTCTGATAATGGGTCTGTCGCTTTCTCTGGTAATTCTGATTCTGTGGCAAATGATACCTTTAACTGAAAATTATTACAGTTAAACTGAGAGTGATATTGTTTGCCCTGACTGTTTTAAAACTTTCACGAATAAGTATAATTTGAAATATAATCCAAATTACACATTGGAATAACATTGCATTAATAGACTCTTTAAAAGATAACTGTTTACTAAGCATTAAGTGGGAGTACTGTCATCTCAAATTTAGTAGCCAAAAAATCTTAAACATCGTCTGAATATAAGTCATACTTCAACGATTAATCAAACGGGTAATTATATGTGTTCTCTATGTTATGGTAAGTTTGAAAAGCGTGAAATAATATTTCAATTTAAAAACATTCATGATATTGATATGAATCACATTGCACTAGAATCCAATTCATTTAATTATTATTTGGCATGGAGGGAGAAATTGAAATTCGTACAAAGTGTCAAAATTTGTTTCTTATTGTAGCAAACATATTAACACACATGGTGGAAAATGCTATTATTCCAGATGCCACCTTCCAAGAAATTTTGTTGCAGACCGTAAAGGTTTGAGTCATTTAAAAATCCTTGGTGTCAGTAAAATAAATGGATATTGCCCAGCTGCGTTAAAAGTAACACAGCATACAGATGGCAAATGTGTAGTTTCATATCAAAAAATATATATTGGAGACCAGAATGATGTATGTCATTTGTTTTTAACAGCAGATGAAAGGAAAATTATTGCCTCAAAGATAGCTGCAAAAATTCCTTTAGTTAATATTTTAGATGAAATTATAAACTCAATATGAGATGCTTGACTTGAGAGTGTTCATTTACTTACAAGAAAAGATCTACATCATTTCGAATAATCTTTCATTCTGTCTTCCAATTCTGTAAAACATAAAAACAAGGGCAAAGTGTAGGTATGAGCGTGAAATGCAAAATTCAGAAAATCAGTGTATTTTGTTTTATAAAACCAAGAGATCATCTTATATACAACATCCCTTTTTAATCTAATTACTTGGAAACTTACAAAAACATTACTTGCAAAATACATCCAGCTGGGCTTATTGTTATAGACTTCATTTATACATACAAACATGCACATAGAAAGAATGCACCGCACACTAAAATATATTTATCTGCACGGGGAAAAGGCTGTATATGACATGAGATTCATAAGAGATAAAATGATTGATCGTTTAACCCTCCAACCGTTCTGCAAGTAAAGTACCGTCATTGTAAAGATGCTTCGAAAATGCACCACACGTATAATTTTACCTTCAAGTAACATTCTCAAAAGTGGCTGAACTATAGTTTTCTGAAATCCTTTCCCCCTTTTAAAGGTGTAACATCTTGAAAGATAATAAGGGACGGTGGAAGCCACACAGCAGGACACTGATAGGAAATTTTATGGCTTGCAGGGAACCCCGGGTTCTGACCATGGAGCAATCGTAAAAAATCGAGGAAGAATTTCTTTAGATCCTAAGTAAGTGTTTGTTAGCTTGATTTGAGATTTTAAAAATTTTGAAAAGTCGCAACGCATAAGTAAAATATGTTATAATTCCCGTTTGGTTTCAAATTACTTTGAAACTGTAACAAGTTGGGGCATGTCAGGGCAATCTGCTATTTTATACAGTTAGACAAATAACCCTTTTAAGTATATTCATTCGCTTAATTTTTGAAGAGAAATTTTTGGTAGCGAGAGTGAATGAGAAAATTGCCCAGTTTTACGTAACAAGGAAAAAATGAATGGAAGTAGTCTTCTCCCCATCCCCTCGAATCGTCGCCATAACAAGGAGACAGCAAGGGAGGAAAAAAAGGGGGGGCGGAGGGGGATGACACCGCGTGACTTGCGTCATATCGGTGAAAAAGTTGGATAATTTCCTACGCCTACGACTGGTCAACTTTCCCACCTTCCGATTAGGGGTCATTTTCTCCCCAACCGGGGAACATTATTAACGGTCGTATCAGTTGCAGTGTGAGCATTACGGCAAAATAGCTCTCGCAGCAAAAGTGTGCCTTTTTGAAATTTTCTTTAGAATGTTGGCTACATGGCAAAGTGTTCAGTGGCTAATTTATTTCTTTAATTTTCATTTGCGTTGAATTATTATTAATTCTAGTAAGAATGCCTAAATCACACAAAGAGGAAAAGAGTTTTGTGAAAGAAAAAAAAAACCTCGCATCAAGTCCAGTCAAAAAAGAGACAAAAAAGCAGGAAAATAGTGCAAAGTCATGAAGTGCTATTGCCAAATCTGGATCAGAGTACATGAGAGAATATCGAGCAAGGAAAGAAACATTGCAAAATAATCTCTTAATGCCGAGTTTAATGACCAATGATGGAATTCTATTGAGACTCTTCTAATGACAGCGCAGATTAATACGGACTTTGTGAATCGCCCTGTGCCCTCAACAAGTCTAGTGCGGGTTGAAACTGATTCATGGGAATCAATAACAAATTCTATCTTACCTTACAAAGACTATGATTCCCCTAAATTGCTCACAAACATTTTCAAAAGCGATTCCTTGATAATCCTTTCGATCACGGGTGTTCGATTTGTGATAGATTGTGGTTTAGAGATGATCTGAGAACACCTGTTGCTGAGCACAAAATTTTTTTATTATTGAAGATATTGATGTAGAAAATATAAAACGACCATCTAAAATACATGAAAAATGCAGTCTGCAATAAGATGATCTTGAGAAACAAAATACTGTATTTTCACTTACTATAGCAGAGCCGGCTTTGGCAAGGGTGAGCTGGGAAAACAGAGTGGGACTTGCGGTTTTGATGGATGCCGCTCAAGCTTTTAAAGTTTACAGGAAAAAAAAATATATATATAAATTACAAATGCAAAAATAAGTCTTGTAATTTTCCATACATTTTTATAACAACGAATTGTGGAATTGGCTTCCAATATATTTTTGTGTTTGACAATATCTAAGGTAACCAACCCTACTTTAGATAGATTTGTACTACTTTTTCGTAACCGTACTCCATTTGATATTAATTCGTGCAGCCAAAATACACCTTTTGAACTCTTAAAAACTTATGTAAACTATAACGGTTAATTTTAATTTATGCAACTTGTGAAATGTTCATAATTAACCACTTCCGTCTAAACAGTTTACATGGGGGGGGAGTTTAGACTCCGTTGTTATTCATTAGGGGATTGTATAAGATTCCAACATTAAGTTTTATTTTTCATCGAATAGGGTCGAGTGGTAGTGTATCGTGCTTCCACACCACAGGTCCGGGTTCTATTAATGGGCTGAGCAAGGTCGACTCTGGCTTTCATCCCCGCTGCATTGGGTCGATAAAAGAATACCAAGCTTGCTTGGGGTCTTAAACGCTGAACGTCTCTCTTCAGACAGACCACCAAATCGGGACATCTGTTCAGGCACCTCAGCGCCCAATGGTCACGTATATTGGGATGGGCATAGTAGTTTCTGGCCCTCATGGGCTGTTTTGCCTCTGAGTTTGAGTTTTAAGTTTGAAGATTGCCTCACTTTGAGGATACTCCTTAGATAAACATTTATTTCCAAACATTTTCAAATTAAACATTTTTCTTTCAATTACGTTTATTTCAGAAGGAAATTTGATTTTTCATGTGTATTTGCTTAATAACATGTATATTTGTGTATTTTATTAAAATTTTCATCTATCCAAAATTACATGTTTTTTGCTTCTCTAAAAGCTTTAAGGATTTTAGAACTGATCTTACAATCCATGTACGTTGTTTTGAAAATGTACTGAAATAAGTGGAGGAATAGAATATTTACATATTATGAATATTTTTGACTGTAGTAAGATATATTTATATTTCAGTTTCTTTTCAATTTGAATAGAAGTTATACGCAGTTTCGCGAATAGTTTGATATTGAATAAAAACTCATAAGCTGTTTAACAGTGAAGTGTTTTATTTTGATACCAGTACACACTAAAATAAGGCTAATTTAAAGTTATGTGATCTTCCTCGGTGGTATTTAAATTTTCAAAAATAGTCTACACGTACAAAAACATTCTTTCAAAACCATACACCACATCTCTCTCTCTCTCTCTCTCTCTCTCTCATACTATGTCTTCCCTACAGCAGGAAATATTTGTGTATACTCAAAAATTTTAATACAGGATACATTTCCAAATGTTAAAATTGTTTTTAAAATTTGGTATGGATACATTGCTGAACTGTCGGTTAACTTCACTGAACAAAATTGTTTTAATTGTACTGTTTGGAAGAAAAAATTAATTGTGGAGAAATTTTCTCACAATAGAATTTGTAATGACTGAGTTGTGTGAAAATGTACTTATCGACGTGTGACAATTTTCTTTGTAATAATAGAAACAGAAAGATAAAAAATTAAACTTGAGCAGAAAATGGTTGGAAGTACTGTCACGCGCATTTGAAAAAAAAGGATATGCCTCATTAAAATTAAAAATTATTGGCTGAATGTGTGTTATGTCCATCACAAATACCGATGAAGAGAAGATATTTTTATTTAATACAAGAAGTTCGAAAAGAAGAGCATTAGGATAGAAAATTTAGAATTTTTGCCGAAAAATACTCATTTAACATAAAAATATCATATATATATATATATATATATATATATATATATATATATATATATATATATATATACATATATATAACATTTAAATAAATTAAAAGTATTGAAATCCTTAATTTATGTTATTTTAAATTAAAAATATAATTGAATAGAGAAAGATCGGTTTTATTTCATAAATATAATCATCGTATGTATATCACCGTATGCACCACTTATTGTCTTATTGTTTAAAAAAAGAGATAGGGCCTTTACTCTTTTTAACTCAGTGCTTCTCAAACTTTCAATACTGGCACCCCTCTTTTCCATCACACTTTTTATCGCGCCCCCCCTTATACATTAGTAACATACTGAATGCAATATTAATGCACTTTGACGCTAAAGCAACAATCTTATTATAAACCGTACAAATTCATGACATAAATATTGTTCGAGCATGCGCAGTGGGCGCTGTGCGGCGGTGATTAAGTGTATTAAGCGAAACGCGAATTAAGAGTTTCCAGAGTGTGTGTGGGAGATCAGACGAACGAGAGCGCGGAATTACAGCGTTCCGACATACGGCGTTACGACATAAGCGTTCCGACATACTCCCTGAGCAACCGAGTGTGAAAATAAAAGAGTTGTGTCAACATCCTCGTCTGGTTTCCTGAAAAAAAACACATAGGGACCACTCGCCAACATAGTCCGTTCAGCCGAGCCGGAGAAGTGAGCTATTCAAGGTGACATGAGTAGTGGTCTTTTTTGTGTTTTTATTATTATAAATTGAGGACTAAATTAATTTTAGAAAAATGTTTAAGAGCTGCCGTAAGGAAGATCTTCGGATCGTAGCTCTTGAACTTGGTGAGGCTGTTGCTGAAAAAGTAACTATCATTGAGTTAACTGAAATTATTAAAGAAAATAAATATTTTAAAGAGGATGTTGAATTTGTTAAAGAATTAATTCAATATACGATCGAGGACCGTAAGAAAGCGAAGGAAGACCGTAAGAAAGCGGAGGAAGACCCTAAGAGAGCAGAGGAAGACCGTAAGCGAATGCGAATAGAACAAGACCGTAAAAAAGAAGCCGGAAATAGGTTACGAGAAAAGGAGCTTGAGCTTGAACTTGCACGTTTAAATGTTAGAATTAATTCAGATAACGAGAGAACAGGTGAGGGTTGTAACACGCTGGATGCGTTGGGGAAAAGTGTTCGAATCCTAACGGTGAAGGTGCCTAATAGACCTGAAGGTTGGGCATTCTTTTTCGCTTCGTTAGAAAGAGCCTTTGTATCAAAAAATGTGCCCGAGAAATTTAAGTCGGAGATTTTATTAAATTTGTTGGGAGTAAAAGCTTCAAATGTGTTAATATATATTAAAGATGACGAGCTTAACAATTATGAACAACTAAAATCAATAATACTAAGAGAATATGAGCCAAGTGCAAATCAATTCCTTGAACAATTTAAAAAAGCTACGCGTCATCCAATAGAAACATATATTCAATATACTTCTCGCTTAATTACAAATTGGCAGTGTTACTTAAAATTAAGGAAGGTCTCTGATTTTGACAACTTAAACAATCTTATTGTGTCCGACAAAATTTTCAGTTCGCTTGAAAAAGAGGTAGCGTCACACATTTCCGTTCGAGCAGGAAATTATTGGTTTCGCCCACTAGAGCTTGCCAAAGAGATAGACTTGTAGAACACTTCTCGGGGAAAGAGCGTAAAACCTTTGCCGAATGTCCTAACAAGAAATAATCCAGTGAAAAACTCGTCAAGGGTATTTTTGAGTGAGATTAAAGATTCTAAATGTGTCTGTTGCGCTGAATCGCATCCATTATATAAGTGTGCAGTGTATTTAAAACTTCCCATAAATAAGAGAATTCATCTGATTAAAACTAATAACCTTTGCTTTAATTGCCTTTCTACATCTCATAGAGCGAAAGACTGTAAATCGAGATTTGTTTGCTCTGAGTGTCAAAAGCGACATCATAAAACGATGCGTTATACAGCCCAAAACCAGTAAGTAATGAATTCCACTTTTGAACCTCTTAACACATCAGCGCCAGTCTTCGAGCCGCGAGTAGAAATTCAAAACTTACTAACCGCAACGAGTATAAACAGAAAAAAATGTGTTTTGCTAAGCTCAGCAATTTGTTATATAAAATGTGAAAATGATTTATTCCCTTATTCCCAGTCAAAGCAATTCTAAACAGTGGAAGTACCTCGAAATTTTTAACGAGGAGCTTATGCGATTTAATTGGATTGAAAAAATACAAAGCTAATGTTTCGGTTTCAGGACTAAATAAAACAGTAATTCCAATAGACTCGCTCGTTTCAGTATCTAGTAGCAATAAAGAAGGGAGTTACATTAAAGTATTAGACTTTTTTTTCGTACCAACAATAACGGAAGATCTTGTTCCAACAACGAAAATCAATTTTCATCTGAATGATATTCCCAATCTTAAATTAGCTGACAAAAATTTCAATATTCCAGAGCGCGTGCAAATGCTATTAGGTGCAGAAGTATTTTATGAATTAATGTTACCCGGACAGCTGAAGATGGAGGGTTCAAATGTAATTTTTCAAAACACTGTTTTCGGATTTGTCGTTTCCGGATCTACTTCTTCAGACGCGAAGGGAAAAGAACATTGTGGGTTTATTCAGGCTACGGATAATCTAGAGCATTCAATTAAGAAGTTTTGGGAAATAGAAAATGTAGAAATCAATTCTGTTATAACCAGTGAATTAGATGTTTGTAAAGACCATTTTAAAAACACTCATTCTAGAGAGGACCAGGGAAGATCTACAGTGGCGATGCCATTTTAATGGCATGTCATGGTCCTTCATGTCATGGTGAATCGAGACAAACCGCAATTCAGAAATTAAACTCTTTGTGGAAACGACTATGTAGAGATAAAGAATATTTGTCCCTGTATGAGAAATTTTACAGAAATATGAGTAATAGGGCCACATGAGGGAAATCAAGGTGGATGGATTTGGAGTTTCATTTTACATGCCACACCATGGTGTTTATCGCCCCGAAAAGTCTACAACTAAAATGAGAACTGTTTTTAATGCATCAAGTCCTTCAACGAGTGGGAAATCTCTAAATTCAATTCAATTTAATGGCGGACTGGTCCAAGAAGACCTCTTTTCCATTATGGTTCGCTTCCGAAAGCACAAGTATGCCTTTACTACGGATATAGAGAAAATGTTTCGCATGATAAACATACATCCGGAGCAAACGTGTTTGCAAAGAATTCTGTGGAAGAAGGGCATAGGAGAGCCAATAAAAACGTACGAGTTAACTACAGTAACCTACGGCACAGTTAGCGCACCTTATCTAGCCACGAGAACTTTGAAACAGTTAGCGATGGATGAAGCTAATAATTTTCCTTTAGCAGCTCCTGTGGTGCTGAGTGACTGCTACATGGATGACATACTATCGGGATCTGAGAGTATAGAAGAGGTAATCGAATTGCAGCATCAATTAATAGAAATGTTCAAGACCGCAGGGATGCATCTTCATAAGTGGTGTGGAAATTTACCCGAGATAACTTCCAATCTACAAGAGTATGTTTTTTGGAGTCTGAGGAGACTAAAGCACTTGGAATCATTTGGAATCCTAAGTTAGACTGTTTTCTTTTCAGAATAGAGCAACAAAGGCCAACTTCATTCACCAAAAGAATGGTTTTGTCTACTATTGCAAGAATCTTTGACCCTTTGGGTCTCCTCGGACCGATCATAACTTGGGCAAAGATATTCATGCAAAGATTGTGGTTGCTGGAATTGGGATGGAGTGATGAACTTCCCTTTAAAGAACAAAAGGAGTGGCGTCGATTTATCGACTCTTTGAAAGCCGTGAATAACATCTCTATTGACAGATGTATTGTGATTCATACAGCGGAGAGCATTGAGTTACAGGCATTTAGCGACGCATCGGAAAAGATGTATGGTTCATCCACTTATCTCAAGTCTATATCTGCCCTTGGAGAAGTCAAAGTGTGTCTCGTAACGAGTAAAAGCCGAGTGTCACCTCTGAAGCAGATTTCCATTCCAAGACTTGAACTTTGTGGGGCAGTTCTTGAAGCTAAATTGATGAAGAAAGTGAAGGAGGCATTGAATCTTCAGATTACAGCTGTGCATTTTTGGTCGGATTCGACTATTGTGATTTCATGGATACACCGAGAACCAAGAGAATTGAAGACGTTTGTGGCTACTCGAGTGTCTAAGATTCATCAACTAAGTTCCCGTGACCAGTGGCATCACATTGCATCAGAACAGAATCCTGCAGATGTGTTATCTAGAGGACTACTTCCTGAGGAGCTTCGTGACGACTCTCTATGGTGGCATGGTCCTGAGCTTCTACAGAGTACTTATTCAACTACTGTCATTGCGGAACCAACCCAGAGAGATGACTTTGACTGCGAACTAAGGGTGTCTGAGAGAACTCTGGAGACTTCATTGCTGAGTTCCAAGAACTTTGACTTTTTCAACCATCCTATGGACCTTTCTAATAATTATTTTAAAATAATACATATTGTTTCTTATATTTATAGATTTTTACACAATTGCAGAGATCCAAGGTGAAAAAGAGGGGACGTTTAACTACAAGTGAGGTAAATGATGGAGAAACCTGGATTATTAAACAGGACCAGAGTGGAATTAACTTAAGTGACCCGTCAGGTAATCTTAAATCTTTGAACATATTCCAAGATGATAAAAGAATCCTGAGAGTTGGTGGAAGGCTGGAGAAAGCTTCCATACCCTAGAGCCAAAAGCATCCAGCTATACTGGCTAAAAATTCTAAATTGAGTAAAATAGATTTCATAACTTTGGATAAGAAATTATTTTACGTTGGTTCACAAGGACTGCTGAATGCAGTAAGATTGAAATTTTGGGCTTTAGGAGGTAGAAACCAGCTAGGAAAACGGTTCATACCTGTGTGGTGTGTTTCAAGTGTAAACCAATTCCCTCTTCTCAAATAATGGGCAATCTTCCATATAAAAGAGTAAATATGGCCTCTCCATTCAGTATAACTGGACCAGATTTGGGAGGTCCATATTTTGTAACTTACAAACACCAGAGAAAGGGCGTTTTGAATAAAATTTATGTTTGTGTTTGCATTTGCTTTGTGACTCGTGCCATCCACCTAGAAATTCTTTCCGATTTGACTTCGGATGCAATAATTGCGACCTTTAAGAGATTCATGTCTAGGCGAGGAAAATGTTCCAAAATTTTTACGGATAATGCAACAAATTTTGTTGGGGCGAATTCTCAACTAAAGGCATTTTATAAGACCCTTAACTTTCCAGATCAAAATCTGGCGGCATATTTCACTGAGGAAGGTATTGAATGGAATTTTATTCCACCAAGGGCCCCCGATATGGGAGGTCTTTGGGAGGTGGGCATAAAGTCAGTGAAATGTCATCTCAAGCGAGCACTGGGAAGATCCCGACTCACATACGAGGAGTTTGAAACAGTGATTATCCAGGTGGAAGGAATTTTAAATTCCAAGTCCCTTACACCAATATCCAATGATTTTGATAACTGAGGTATTAGCGTCAGCACATTTCTTGATTGGTAGATCAATTAATTCTATTCTTGAGCCCATAGTAATTAATATTAATGACAATAGATTAAACCGTTGGCAGAAAACAACAAAGGTAATTCAGGTAGTTTGGAAAAAATGGAGTACCGATTATCTGAATACTCTCCAATAGAGAGGAAAGTGGATGATCGAGAAGGACAATGTAATGTGTGGTACAATGGTAATTGTAAAGGAGGATTTTACACCAGTTTGGAACTGGCTTTTAGGGCGCGTCGTTGAGGTCTATCATGGTTCTGATGGTCAAGTGAGAACAGTCAGAATTAAAACAAAGACAGGAGAATTTAAGAGGCCCATAACTAAGATCTGTATTCTACCTCTAGATGTAAATAGTTAAGGTTAATTTCCATTTAAGAAATTATGTGTTTATCTTTAAATTGTGCTATCGTAATTTTAACTTGCTTTTTTGTACTGAAAATGTATAGTACCTTACATATATATAATAATTTTGAAAACAATTGTGTAATTTTTGTGAAACTTGTTTTGAATTGTGAAACGGTATTGTGCTATTGTTTTGAATATTAATATTGCAAGGCCGGGGTATGTTCGAGCATGCGCAGTGGGCGCCTTGCGGCTGTGAATAAGTGTATTTAGCGAAACCAGGATTAAGAGTTTTCAGAGAGTGTGGGGGAGATCAGACGAGCGAGAGCGTGGAATTACGGTGCCCATCGTAAGTGTTCCGACATAGTCCCCGAGCAACCGAGTGTGAAAATATAGTAGTTGTGTCAACATCCTCGTCTGTTTTCCTGAGGAAAAAACACATAGGGACCACTCCCCAACACTTGGGATAAACGTTTAAAAAGACATCGCTTACAATACGTTCTTCACAATTACAGTCCCAAACACTTACCTAACCATTGGAGGACCTCTTTTCTCCCAGAACTTTTTAACACACGAATCCTTTCGAACAACTTACCAATCTACATCTGAAAAGTCATCGGGGATATGATCTCTGAAGAGATCTTTATCCCCTTTCATGAAAAAATAGTCAAAAAATGAGAGTTGATGGATTATTGGAGTACCTGCTTCCCGCAGGGAAGCTCAAACTCCTTTCATGATAAAACTGGGTGGTTACATGGGTTCAGCTTATCTCTTAGCCCTTTGCTGCATCATTATAAAAATTGGTGTGAGTTTGGTGTAGTCAAAAAAAGGAGCGAAGTTGAATAGGCGTTTAATTTCGGGCGTCTGGACTGTAAACAGTCCTCAATCACATATCGTGAGAGTCTATGATGCTGGGCATGGCAATAGTGGTGTTTTCCATTCTGCTGAGTGGCATGACGGCGATTTGTCGAGCGATGGAATCCGGGAGGCGTGGCTATGGTTCTTCATCTGGGTGGAAAGTTTTTGAGTTTTTTGGCTTGGCTGAGAGCTAAGAGATTGCTCTCTGATTGGATGCTGGGTACAGTGAACATTGACTCCGATTGGCTGCCCCAGGGGCTGAGATTTAAATTATGGGGAGGAGCATGTCTAGAGGGGAGAGCAGGAGAAAATTATTGACAAAAATTAAAAAAGTGACATTTTAGAAAATACGGTGTGCAATAAAAATTGCACGAGAAAATAGAATTACGGGGGATTATAGGAGTCAAGAAGAATTCTTCTTGGTCTCTTTGTTTTGTCATTAAGGGTATAATGTGATAAATTTTGCATATTGATATTATTGGTTGTTTCTAAATCGTTAAAAAAGTTAATTGCGATATTCTGAATATGAGATTTGAAACTATTAATTTTAAGAGCTTTACGTATGTGGTCATTACGCATATACGTGGAAATGTTGTCGGAGTACTTGTTTCCCGCAGGGAAACTTCACCTCCTATCTTTGGAACTGTGAGTGAGCTTTGTTTCGGCTTTACCTTAGCCCAGAACTGCATTAAAGTATTGAATTTTCTTTTTTTTTTTTTCTTTTCTTTTTTTTTTTTTTTTCATTAGAAAGTGGAAAACACTTGTGGGGGAGAGTTACTTGTGGTGGGGGGAGGTATAGGGTGTATAAGTGAAGATTAGAATTTTTTAAATTGATATGGCAAATTTATTATGAGATTGAGTGAGAATGTGCCGGACACAGGCGATGCGGCGAGCCGTAACACCTGCGAGGGCCATCTGGGAGCTGCACGAAAAATCGGGGTTTTTGGAACATTAGAGTGATTTAGGCTCGGCCAATCGGGATGCAGCCACTCGGGGTGGGCGGGGTGGATGTGCGAGACTTTGGAGTGAAAAACTGCTATGAGAGCAGCGGTCGGGATTGGTCAGCTCGCTCTGCTCCTATTGGAGGAGAGAAAGTCTGCCAGAAGAGGATGGTAGGGAAGATTGAAAAGTTTTTTTTTTTAAAGTTATGAATTTGAAAGAATATTTCTTGGGCGATTAAAGAGGGGATTAATTGGGTATTTTTCTATACGGAGAATTGCTCTATTGTCATGGGCGTCTATATTGTTGAAGAATTTGGTTGCTATTTTCTTGATTACTTCTTTTAGAGTTTTAATATTTAGGGCAGATCTGATGTCCGCATTTCGTATGTACCAGTCTGCTTTGGTGATGGTTCGTAGGATTAAGTTTTGGGCGATTTCAATTTGATTTATATTTGAGTGGGCTGCATGACCCCAGATTGGGCAGGCGTAAATCAGGGTGGGTCTTAAAATTTGCATATAAATAAGCAATTTATAGGAGCGAAGTTCACTCATTACAAATTATTTATTATCAAAACTCGTTTTTTATAGTGGTTATAAGAATATTTAAATATATTTCTTTTATTGAGGGTACTTAATTTTATACCTGGTGCAAAAATATGAAAAAAACATGAAACTTTTGTTTTCTGATTGAAAGGGATGTAGTAATTCTGCATGCTAATTCCTAGGATGATTCGTTTTTGGAGCGCCAACGCTAAGAAGCGTTTTTTCTCCGTCTGTGTGCCTTGAAAGAAACAAAAACAAGCGTGGCTCTGAGAGAGACACGGGAGAAACGGTTCCCTATTGCTAGGTAACCCCCCAAAAAATTTCACCCTCCGAGAAAGGGGAGGAGAGTAAGGGCTGGAGCAGGAGTGACGTCACTGGAGGGAAGGAAGAATGAATTCCGTTTCGTTTTGAGGAAACGTTTCATGAATGATGGGCTTCGTTTCGTTTGAAAACGGGGTGGGGGAAATTCGGGTATCAACTGATTGTCTATTTTAGAATCTTCTTCTTAGGTGAGTTGTTTGGATAGGCATGTTGTGAGTTCTCTGAGCGTCCATGGCAGCTTGAATATTGATGAGGCTGTTGGAGTGTGCGTTAACTTGTTCGTAGAATGCAGTGGCTAATTTTTTTATTCTGGATGTGAGGGCTGGGATTTTTAGGTCTTTGTGGATATGGATCCGTTTGATGTAGGTGGGGGCGTTTAAGATGAGGCGCAGTGCTCTGTTCTGTAGAATTTGGATGCGGTCGAGGTTTCTATTTGATGCTATTCCCCAAATCTGTGAAGCATAAGTTAGGATCGGGAGAAGATATTGCATATAAATTTTCCTTTTACTGTTGGTAGATAATTTCGAATTTTTCGATAGGAGATTGTGGAAAGCTTGGAGGCGGTTTTTAAATTTGCAAGTGATTTTTTCCAGGTGGCTTTTAAAGGTTAATTTTTTTATCTAGGGTAACGCCTAGATAATCGACTTCGTCATGCCAGTCTATATTGTTTCTGAAGAGCTTGAGGGGTTGGAGGGTGTTCTTGTATGCGCCTTTTTTGAAGACGATTGCTTTTGATTTTGAAGTGTTAATTGAGATGCGCCAGAGAGTTAACCATTTTTGAGTTTCTTCAAGTATTTCTGGAGTGATGCTCTTACTTTCTGCGGGGTGTCTTGTTGGCTTAGGATGGCGGCATCGTCCGCAAAGAGACAGATGTCGACCAGTGGAGAGGTGGGGAAGTCATAGGTGTAGATATTGTAGAGGATCGGGCTGAGTAAGGATCCCTGAGGGCTTCCGGCTTGAATATGGCCTATTTTGGATATTGTTGCTTGAATTTTCACTTGGAAGGTTCTATTATGGAGGTAGTCGGATATTGTATGTATCAGGTAGGGAGGGTAGTTCAGATTTATCATTTTGAAAATGAGTCCGTTGTGCCATAGACGATCGAAGGCTTTTCCACATCGAGAAAAATTCCACCAGTGGTTGCGTGGTTGTTGAATCCAGATATAATTATGTTAGTTGCTCTGAGGAGTTGATGGCATGTGGAGGTTTCTTTCCGGAATCCGTGTTGGATGTCTGGGATGATGCTATTGTCCAGGGTGTATTTTTCAATTCTTTTTAGGATAATTTTTTCGTAAATTTTTCCTATGGATGAGATGAGGCTGATGGGTCGAAACTTGAGAGGAAACTTTTGGTCTTTGCCGGGTTTAGGGATCATTGTTAGTATTGCGTGGTTCCAGGGTTTGGGGAAGTGGTTATACATCAGGCATCTATTGATTATTTTTGTGAGGTGAGTGATGGCATTGATAGGTAGAGATTTCAGCGCTATATTTCTTATTTGATCTTGTCCAGGGGCTTTTTTATTTTTTAGTTTCTTGATTATTTCACATATTTCTTGGGGGATGTGAGAGGCGGATAGATCGGGATGTTATTTCGAAGGAATCTTCTGACTGTTCTGTCCACTTTGTCGATGTGGTCGTCATCGTAGGGTGTTATATTTTCTTGAAGAGTCTTCTAGTGTATTCACGAACAGGTCGGCCTTTTCTCTTGTCCCGTAGACTAGGCCTTGGAATCCGAGCAGGGGGGGATAGATAACCGGTTTCTTCTTCGCTCTGGCAATGAGTTTGTGTAGCGAGTCGTTCGTGTGGCTGCATTCGACGAGGGCGTCATCCCACTCTCGCTGTTTGGTGTTGAGCAGGTCTTTTTTAATGTCTCTTTGGAGACGGTTTAGTTCGGTTTTCAGGGGTGGGTAGCGGTTTTGTTGCCAGAGTTTGCGAAGCCTGTTTTTTTCCCTGATTTTCATCCTGGTTGCGTACGGGATGAGGGTGAAGTCCTAATTCATGGATTTAAATTTACTTGATTGATTGAGGGCGGTGTGGATGTTGTAGTTTAGTTTGCTGATTGCTTCATCTATTTCTTCGGTATTATTAATTGGGGGGTTGCCGGCTATTGTGGTGGAGAGGATATCTTGAAATTTATTCCAGTTTGTGATGGTTTTACAGTTTAGGAGGTGGCTAGTTTTGAAGTTAAATTTGACGACAAAGTGGACAGGGTTATGGTCACTTGATAGGTCATATCTGGATTCAACTGCGATGTTGTTGATTCCGCAGGAGACGCCTAGATCGATGACTGAAGGTTGGTGGTTTTGCTGTTGGGGTATTCTCGTGAAATCAGTGGGCGCTGAGATGACAAGTCCGCACGTGTTGGCGTAATGGAAGAGTCTTGTTCCTGCAGTGTTCCCACGGCGGTTTGGATTCCAGGTTGAGTGCCTCGCATTGTAGTCGCCGACTACAATGCATTGTGCTCGGTTCCTGAATATCTTAATGAGGTCCGGGATGAAACTATTGATAGGTGAACTGGGAGATCTGTATAGGGAGCATACTGTGGTGTTGTTGGTGGGTCCTTCGATTTCTATGGCTGTGATGTTGACGGCTGTGGTGTAGATATTTATGACGTGGTGGGCAATAGAATTTTTGACGAGGATGGCAGTCCCGCCACCACGGTGGGTGAGTCTGTCATTCCTGTGAGTTGAATAATTCGGGATATTGAGGTCGATGCAGGGGCGGAGATTAGTTTCTTGGAGGGCAATTATGTCCGGGCTATTGTCGTTGATATAATTCTCTAGTTCTTGAATTCTATGTTGAATTCCGTCGGCGTTCCAGCTGACGATGTGGAGTTTGTCTCTATGGAGGAGATTAAAAATTAATTCCGAGAAGTTCGCAGAGTTCTATGGCCTTTTCGCCCTCTGTTTGATCAGTGTTTGCAATCCTGACAATTTCTCTTAACGTGGTGAGGAGCTTGACTACTTTAGGACTTTGAAAGTTCTTTTAGGGTACTCGTGAGTGAGGGTTCTTGTGAGGTCGTGGGTGAAGAAGGTTGCGGCGCAGCTTCTGGTTCAGGATGTGGTTTGGGTGTAGGTCTGGTGATCTCTGGTGGAGGTGCAGTTGGTTGAGGCTTGGGTTTGGTGCTTGCTGGTTGAACCGGGGCGGAGATGGAGGTTTGGGGTTGTTGCTTTCTAGCTTCCATTTCCTCTTTCCGTTTTCTGGTCCTTTCGTCCCAGAAGTTTACTTTAGGTGGTGGTGGGGGCTTGTTTAAGGGGTTTTTCGGGCAGAATGTTCTTTTTTTAAAAAAATTAGCCTTTACACAATTAAATTTTCAGACTTTATGATCAGTTTTTCTGAAGATAGTATTCAAAAAGAATTTCGAACTCACAATTTAATTTGATGTGAAAAGATTTCTGAAGGGTTATAGACTTCCTAGTAATTGAAACTGCGTGTGAGCATCGCTTTGGCTTTACCTTAGCCAAGAAATGCATAAATGAGTATTAAAGTTTAAATAATTTAAGAGTTAAAAATTTAAGTGTTTTGACAATTAAGCAAAATGGATTCTGTCAGTTTTATAGAAAGAAGATAGGTGTTGAATCGATGGGGCTGGAGCTCCTGATCTCATGCCAAAATCTTCATCTCCTGTCGTTCACAATATGGTTGTTACTTTCACGTTGGTTATTTGCCCTTTTTTAATTTTAAAAATAATACAAGTATAAAGAATTAAAGTGATTGCCAAAAAATTTTAAAAAATAGTACTAAGGTGTGTAAGGAACTGGAAGCAGTATGTTTGCGTTTGGCTGTCGTGTAGGGTGAGAAGATGTCTCAGGCGCCTGTCGGCTCGCCTTCCGAAGAGGGGTGGAGCCGGCGGCATAAATCAGTTGTGCTGGGCGGCTGGGGTAGGGAGAGACCGGCGAACCGGTTCTCCTTCCCTTTACCGTCCGAATTAATGGAGTGGCCGCAAGAGCGGTCGGATTTAAAGATCTTAGTGTAACTTTACGCTCGACCAAAGGGGAGGCAGCTACTGAGAAGGGGGTGGAGTCGGTTGAAAAAAGTTAGTCAGAGATCAGGGTGGGAGACAAGTCTCCCTGTTAGAATTAATGTTATAATAAAATATTGCGGGGTCTGTTAAAATTAGGATCAGGAGTGTAAATTTCAATTTTTCTTAGAGTTCTATTGTCGATTGATTCTAGGTTAGTAAAGAATTTAGTGGCTATTTTCTTAATGGTCTCCCGCACAGTTGTGAGATTTAACGTGAATCTAAGATCCGCGTTTCTCACAAACCATGGGGAGTTTGTTAGTTTTCTTATCGTTACGTTTTGAGAAGTTTCAAGTCGGTTAATATTTGTTTTTGTAGCATGCCCCCAGACGGGAGAAGCGTAAAGGAGTACTGGTCTGAGTATGGAAGTATAGATAAGCAACCTATTTTTAATTGTCAACGGAGAATTCCGAGTATAGTAGGGGTAATAAAGACAAGCTAAGGCTCAGAATTTATTATCAATTTTAATTATATGATCTTTAAATGAGAGGTGTTGGTCCAACGTGACACCTAAATAATTTACTGATTTTGACCAGGGGACCGGGTGGTTTTGTACGTATACTGGCGGTGGCTTGTGAGTGCCGTGTCCTGCAGAGAAGAAGACTGCTTCAGTTTTCTCAGGATTTATGGAAATTTTCCATTTTTTATACCAGTCCTCTAGCTAAGACTGTCTGTAGAAAGTGGGTGATGCAATTCTTGTTTGCGCTCGTGAGGATTGTCGCGTAAAGTCGTTTTTTTGGTATGTCATTAATGTATATATTAAATAAGGTGGGGGAAAGGAGTGCGCCCTGCGGCACCCCCGCCCTTATTAGCTTTGTCGAGGAGTGAGTGTCGTTGACTCTGACGGCGAAGGATCTGTTATTTAGAAAAGATTTTATTATCAGTATAAGTTGGGGGGGGGAGCGTTAATTTTAATGAGCTTATAGAGTAAGCCCGTATGCCATACACGATCGAAGGCCTTCTGGATGTCCAGAAAAACGGCCCTGGTGCATTTTTTCTCTTTGAATCCAGACTTGGCATATTCAACTACCCGGAGCAACTGGTGCGATGTGGATAGTTGAGGCCTGAATCCGTGCTGTTGGGAGATTAGTATCTTGTTAGTGGAGAGGTAGTTATATTAAGTCTTGAGAGAATTAGTCTCTCTGCTAGCTTGGAAAGCACAGGTAGCAAGCTGATCGGCCTATAGCTGTCAGCAGCGCCACGGGGCTTTCCAGGTTTTAGTATGGGGATCACCGAAGCATGTTTCCAGGATTCTGGAAAATGTCCGGTGATGAAGATATTGGAAATAATGTTGGTTATTTGAAAAATCACCGGAAGGGTGAGATTTCGAAGAATCTTGTTAGTAATCCCTTCCCTGCCTGGGGCGCGCTTAATTTGCGCTTTCTTAATATAATTAAGAACCTCCGAGGGCATGGGAGGGGGAGAGGGGGCATCGAAATTATTCTCGTTCAAGAAATAATTTTCGACTACCCTGTTAATAATGAAATCAGAGGAGTGAGTAATGTTATTTTCTTGGAATTGTTTTTCCAAGGAGCATGCAATCACCTCGGCTTTGTCAGAGTCCGTGTGCGCGATCCCGCCCTGACCATTAAGGGCGTAGACTGGGGACTTCTTCTTTCTCAATTCTTTCGACATTTCCCATAGGGATCCGTCGTCGGGGTCGAGAGCTCGAAGTTCGTCCTCCCAGATCTTGTTTTGGAAGGCTTTGACCTTCCTGTGTATTCTGTTCTGAATGTTGTTCAACACTCTCTTGTCGCTCGGATCTCGCGTGAACTGCCAGATTTTTCTGGCTCTGTTCCGTTCGATCATGAGCTGTCGGATCTCTTCCGAAACGTAGTAGGAATTCCCACTTCGAATCGGCTTGGAAGAGAGTGCGTGGGTGTTTATAATCGCGTCGGTGAGGTCGGCAACTTGTGTGTCGACGTCTTCCCCCGTGCGCGCAGTGATTGGATGAAAAGTGTAGTGGGCGGGACTTAGGAGTTCTCGAAAGGCTGCCCAGTCTGTAGTAACGATTCGCCTCAGAAAGGCGAAACGTCTGTTTGTGTCGAATGAAATAATTAATGGGTTGTGGTCAGAACTTAACTCTGCGATCGATTCCACTTGGCTGAGCCAGTGGATATTTCTCGTCAGAGCAAAGTCTATGATGGATGCGGAGTTGTGGCCAAAGCGTGTAGGTGTGGTTGGGGCAACAATTTGCGTATCTGTACTGTCAATTAAATTTCTGATAATGTTGCCTCGGTTGTCGTTTCTCCGACAACCCCAGGAAGTATGGTGGGCGTTAAAATCTCCGCAGATGATGGAAGCGCCGCCTAGGCTGAAAAGTGCTTCCACATCAGTGTGAATGTGCTGATAACTCACGCTGGGTGAGATATACAGTGAAGTGATAGCTAGTGGGTCGCCTCCGGGCGGGGTGAGAGTGACCGAGGTCGCTTCCACCGTACCCATCGGCGGTGTCGGTGTGTGGTGGTGGGGGAGGGAAGACTTGAGTAAAATTACCGTGCCGCCTCTCGAAAGATTGCTGGTGGTGCGTGGTCTATAGTTACGGTAGACCGTGTAGTTTGGAATGTGAATGTTATCGCCCGGTCCCAGGTGGGATTCTTAGATTAAAAATACATCGGGATGGTGCTTATCTATGAAGTCACGCACCTCGACAATGCGTGACTTAATTCCGTTCGCATTCCAGGATGCTAATCTAAACCCGAAGCAACTAGGGTCCATTAATTTAAGCTGATAAGGTGACGGCAGAAAACATCTACCCGTTCGTTTCCTTGAGCATTTCTCAACTGTCTACCCAGCTCTAAGAGAGATGGGTAGTCAGTAAAGAATTTTTTGAGCTTTAATATCGCGTCCATGAAACCGAAGTTTTCGGACTCGATGGTCTTTGAGTTATTGCGGTTCCTATTTTCTTTATGGGGGGTTGGGGGTTGCTTCGGGTTTCGATTGGGCCGGCTCGGACTTGTCGAGGGGTGGCGCCATCTGCTTGTCGTTTTTGACAGCTTTTGCAAATGAAACTTCTTTCTGCACAATGGCAGAAGAAGCACTAAAAATATTACTATTATTTATAATTTTATTATTTCTGTTTTGGGAGGCTTCTCCCTTTTTTGGTTTAGGCTTCGGGAATTTCGGACAGCGGTGCGAGTTTGCCAGGTGTCCTTTCTGCTGGCAATTAATGCAGGTGGGGTTTTCTATTTTTGATTTGATGGGGCAGTCACCTCTCTTGTGTGGCTCACCACATTTTAAACAACGGGTCTTTATATGACAATTACTCGAAGAATGGTGGAACAGGTTACAGTTGTAACACTGCGTCGCACCAGGTCTTCGGTTAAATGAGTCTATTTTGATAGTAAGAAAGCAGCATGTTTCCAGCTGGAAAATGTCAGGGGAGCCCGGAAGCTTCTTTAACTCTACCATGAAGATGGGGAGTTTGAATTTTGATTTTGCCTTCGTGAGCTGGGCGACTTTAATTACATTAAAGCCCCGCTCAGTCAGGTCAGCGCGTATCGCGTCAATGTCTGTAGAAATTGGAAGGCCTTTAATTACGACCTTCTGGGGGCGGACCTCGATGGGGTCAATAGCATGGAACTCTTCTTCCTTTTCTGTAAGGAAAGCCGTTATTTCCCGGTGCTCATCCGCGGTAGAGGCGAGAATCTTCAGGTATTCCCCTGACAATTTTGACCTGGATTTCGGCCACTTTCTTGTTATCTCCTGCATTATCAGGTTATAGTTACTTTGGAATTTTAAATGGATAAAAGGAATCTTGTGGGGTTTTGGGGGGGCAACTGGTACCGCCGCGTTGACCGAGTCCTGCATCGCGCTGCTTCCAGCTAAAACTTTGAATTTGTTTTGGACGTTGACGGGTGCGTCCACACCAACAGAATAGTTCTGTAAGATCTTTTGTTTCTTCGCCACTTTGGTTGGCGAAGTGAAGGCCTCGGTACGGTTTTAACTTTTTTATTTTTAGGTTCGTCAGTTTTACCGTTATTTGCATTTTTAATATTAGTTTTAACATTTGATATGTTATTTGCTAGGAAAAACTGAAGCTTTAGAGCTTCTTCCTCATTTTGTTTAACTATTTGTACTGCGTTTAGATTACTATGAAATTGGCAATCCGGTATTGGGCAAGAACCAAGTGAAAGTAACTCACCTTTCTGGTGCCCCACAAGGTTCTTTTGGTGCTCTTTTCCTTGAGGATTCGTTCGAAGTCCTCTTTTGGCTTTTTGAATTTGCCGTTTTTCATTCTGGCAAGGGTCATGTCCAAGAAGTTCAGTCGGTCGAGTAGCAATTTAGTCTCCTCCTCAAGGATTGACATTCTTTCGCATTTCTCACGATCAGTGTTGGGTGCGAGCTCCGTGTCCATGTTGGAATCGGGCGGATCAGGCGGTTTTTGCGAAGGTAGCGGGGGAAAAATTTCCTCGTTTGGCATCTCGGAAATCGCGATATGCTCTCCTCAAGAATGCAACGCAATACCCTACCGTAAATTTCACGTATTTATTTTGAAAACTCTTTTTTTATATAGTGGTTACCAAAACAAAGATTTCTTACAAAGAGAGTACTTACACTTATTCCAGGTGCATTATTTAGAGAAAAAAATGAATTATTTCCTGTTTGAAAGATACATAGTAATTCTGTATGCTATTTCAACGTTGCTTTTGTTCATCTACCGCAGAAAAAAATCTTTTACACAATGAAATTTACCGATTTTATGATCAACTTTTTTGAAGATAGTATTCAAAAAGAATTTCGATCTCACAATTTAATTCGATGTCAAAAGATTTTCTGCTGTTTCTTCTATATTACCTGCAGTATAACGTGTATGTGTCATCAAAATAAAAATTAAGTGAAAAACATGCTTCATTATTATAAGAAATGGTTTTTTGATCGCCGAATCTTGTTAATCACTTACTTTCGGATAACTCTGTATAAAAGAAGGGAATAAAATTGTTCTTTTTTCCGCGACCTAATGTAAAATCTTTTAATACTTTTTGATAAGTAAAATAATTCGAATAAAATGAAATTTATATCAATTTTGTGATATATTTATTAACAAATGCCTCCAAAATGACCAAAGATATGAAAAATATTATAAAAGAACCTAAAACAAAAATGTTAGATTTCTTGCATTCTGCGTTGGTTAAGAAGGGAACTTATACTTTTACCAGTTCGAAATAAGTTTAAAAAGTTTGTCAGCAGAAGACGCTTTTGACAAAGAAAATCTATGAAAAAATGTTTACAGCTCTTTGTTTCTCTCATTTTGATTATGTGAAGTTTTTTTAGCACAATTTTTTTTTATCTAATTCCAATAAATTTGTAAAAGCCGATGCATGCTGTATTTTACAGGCAACTATACTTACAAAATTTAAAAGTTCCTCTCCAAATGATCTTTTGACAAAGAAAAACTATGAAAAAATGTTTCTTGTCCATCATCAAACACGTCAACATTCTGGAGAGTGTTTCTATATGGTTCACTCTTTGTATCACCCCCAAATTTCATACATACAAGATGAAATGAACATAAAGCCTTTTCATAGAATTTCAAGCAGAAGCGACATCTATTGACTAAAATTTTGTAACAAATTCGAAATTCTTCATAATAAATCTATCAAAGCAGAATACTAGTACAGCAAATCGCCTTTTTTAAGAAAAAATGATTTTTTAAATCGTCGCTCATTTTTGTGAAACCTGGTAAATTTTTTCTTTTTCCCCTTATGTAGCTGCAGGTAAAATCCTAGGAGGACCCACTGGTGTTTTTGGCGCCAAAAATCTTTCGCCAAATTGAGAAACACAAGTTTTTCAAAATATGGCGTCCAAGACGAAAAACTCTTGGAAAAACCGTATGTGTCAGAGGGGAGGTGGCGAAATGGGCAAAGAGCAACGGTTGGTTACTAAAAGTAGGGGGAGGTGCAAAAAGTTCAAAAATCATGAAATGAATGGAGTTTCTGGAATGGCATCAGAGACGCCTGAAAACCGTTGGTAGTAAATGTTTTACATTAAAAAAGGACGAAATGTGCTTTTTGAAAAGATAAAATCGGAAAAATACAACCAATTAATCATTTATAAATAGGGTTGCCAGATGTGTTCGAGAAAAAAACCGGACAACTTTTCAATTTTTTTATTATCTCATAAATATTGCTGAAAATGATAAAGAAGCTTACAATTTACTTCTTTGTATGTTTGGCATTTGATGACACTGCTTTTAACAAAGGTTTATTGGTCGAAATGGCATCTTTGAATTCAGTGCAACTAGAGCTTATACTGAAAAAAATGCACAGTTCACTTTTTACTGTATTTACAGCGAGACGATTTCTTTCGTCAGTCCATACGTTTCCCATGACGCTGAAGATACGTTCCACAAAAGCGTTGGATACAGGAACACTGCACACAAACTGCACAATTTTCAGCAGATTCGGTGCTTCTTCTTTTTGGAAAAATTTGCACCCCATTTCAATTGAGTTATCTTCGAGTTTGAGTGAAGGAAAAACACTCTGAAGTTCAGACAGTTCATCGTAAATCTGTTCAGGGGGAGTTTGCTGCTTCCATGGAGATATTGACCATAGTTCGAGCAGTTGATCCAGCGTGGGCAATCTTCTGCATTCGAGATTCAAACAACTGAACGTTTTATAATTTTGGTTTTCAAATGGATACCACTTCTCTATGTAAGCTAGAGCTCGGTGATACGCATTTGTAGCGTTTTTAGTAAATTTTTCAACTTCATGGTCTGGAAGATGGCCTTTTTTTAATGCCACATCGACTTTAATTCCGAAATATTTGTCATTTATTTTCTTTGAAATTGTTTCGTGAAATTTCACCATTATGTTATGTAGATTAAATGCTGCTGTGGTATGTTTCTCTACCAACAGAATAATTTCTTGAAAAGAAGTCATAAAGTTATGAGTGAAATACAAATATAGTTCATTATAACTAGGATTAGCTTCACCTGAAATTTCGTTTTCTTGGTCTGATAAGATAGCTCAGAGAGCCGTAGGGCAATTATCAGAACCTCGTTCTATGAAGTACCTTTTCAATGGCCCCCATGATGAAAGCATCCTATCAAGAGCTTTAAATAAACTAAGCCACCTTGTAGGAACGTGAAGAATGACTTCTCTGTATTCGCTTTCGAAAACATCAAAGCACTCCTTCAAATGTTCTCGTTTCTAAGCGGAACAAGAGAACTCTACAAATACTTTCATCACTATATTTTCGACATCAACAGGCATTACTTTTAATGCATTTTTAGCGCAGTTATGAAGTATGTGGTCATTACAGTGAGCAGCAATTATGTCGTTGTTTTCTTCAGACTTCAATTTTTGAAAAACGGAATTATTGACTCCAAAATTAACAGACGCGTTGCCCGCTCCACATGCTGTTACTCTGCTCCATGGGAGTCGTGATTTATCCATGACTTCACATAAACGTTCCTTAATAGATGTTGAATCTTCAAATGAGTCTTCGTAAAAATCCAATATTTTATGGCAGATGCCGCTTTTTGGTGAGAAATATTGAATATCAACTGGAAAAAATTTCTATTACCTTTATTTGATGCATCAGTCGCTACCGAAAAGGGAACATCATTCTTTAAATCTGCCTGCACAAGTTCCATAAAATACGGAAACAAAACTTGGTTTACCAAAGCTGTACATTTAGTGCGTCCTCCTGTCATTTGCTTTACGATATCTGAATCGTTTATCACTTGTTTTAATACTTTCAAGGAGCAATCTTGAGCAATGTAAGAATTGTGGTGCTTGATACTATGGTAAACCTCAGTTAATTCGACAATACCAACTTTTTCACTTCAGGTACTGCCTTTTTGGTGTAAAGAAAGACTTCATTCGGTGAGACATGGCTGCAGCACTTTCACACTCTTTGTGCTTCTTTGCCTCAGCGTGGTGGGTAACTGCTTTTAAGCCGTCATAAGCTACAGTGAACGAATTTTTGCATACACATACAAACATACACGATCACGACAGCGACACAAATTATAGGAATCGAAAATACCCACAACAAGAACAATTATGGACTGACAGCGACTCCCCTCTACCGGCCCCTTTCCTCTCCCCCGTCGGAGCTTGGAGGGGAAGAGCGGAAGAGGAAGGTCGAGAGTCCGAATCGAATCCGAACCGAAGGTGGCTCTGGCTGCTCAATCCTATCCACATGCACACACGTGTCCAAACCATGTAGATATACACCTAGGTACCTACAATCCTACTCGTTGTGTTGGTTGTCTGCCCAAAGAAACAGATATTACGCAAAATGTATTTAAAACCGGACATTCTTTTGTCCGGTTTACCCAGATTCTCTTGACCGGACTAACATGAAGAAAACTGGACTGTCCGGTCGAAAACCGGATATCTGGCAACCCTATTTATAAAAGATAAATATGGAGAAACTAATGAAATTCTATTTAAAAAAGCACTCAAAAACCAGTGCATGATTTATTTTTAAAAAAGGACGAAATGGTCGTTTCGCAAAGATGAAATCGAAGAAATACATGAAATTCATTTTAAATTTTTAAAAGGCACTTACCTTACTCTTACGGATCATACATCATACTTCACGAAACATATACCAGTCCGCGACAGTATTCTTATTGACTTTCAAGTCATTCACAACGAACGCATTATTGCTCTTGCCGAACCAATATCTGGTCAAAAACTCATATCTTTTCTACACTTTCGTACATTCATATCGTGAAGCAATTAAATTAGCTTTCATACACCATTCTAACGTATCTTTCTTCCCCTTTGTGCCCAGGAGCACAAAGAAACCTGTCGCAGCCTTACTTTCAAGTACTTTCCTTTCACAAGCCATTCTTAACACAAACCGGTGCAGAGCAAACCTTCTCAAGCGAAGAAAAGACCGTTTTTTCGGAAAAGGCGAAATACGTTTCACCCTTTTTAGGGTTGCCACTTTTTTCGGTGATTTGAAAATCGAAATTTTAGGGGTGAAATGGAAGGGTTACCATATTGTAACCTTTATCGCTCAAAATTTGGCGACCAAAAGTGGGTCCTTCTAGGACTCAACCACATTACAGATATCAAATTTGAACAAAAAGCATCATAAATGTAATGTGAACATATATCAATATGGTTTTGGTGTGAATTTGAGATGGTATTTAAAAATACCTGATTATATATATATATATATATAATATATATATATATATATATATATATATATATATATATATATATATATATATATATATATATATATATATATATATATATATATATATATATATATATATATATATATATATACGACGTTTCTTAAGTTTTCGTTAGGTTTTCGTAACATTATCATTAGGTCTTGTTGTTGCAGACAGTTTCTAAGTTTTAAACTTCAAAAGTTACTCTAAACTGGACAAATGATTTCTAAAACAGACAAAATAAAACTGTTTTTATGTTCTTAAACAAGAAATTTATGTTTTTTTATGTATGTAACAAGCTTCTCTCAAAGACAACAAACATCACATTTAATGTATCATCTCATACCTTTTTCTCAGAAACTATTAAACATAAAGACTCAAATTTTTATTTTTATTAATTAGACATATTTATACTGAAATGAATTTTTTTTAAATATAATAATTAGTTTTTTCAAAGTCAAACTTTTAGTTCACCGAACAATTATTATTATGAATTTATTAAAAATTGTAATTTTTTTGTTATGATAACTGCTTTATATTTAAATGTTTTAAGAATATTTCAAAAATATCACTTCAGTATACACAATTGCATTTAAGAAAGATGCACCCAGTAAATTTACACAATTTTAAAAGTATAAATTTTAAACATGCATACAGAAAATTTACACAAATTTAAAAAAATAAGTTTTTGAAAACAGAAATTTTTATAAAAAAAATCTTACCTTTGTATTGAATTTAATCCAAATTTTTCAAGTATTTCAAGTATCCAAAAACTTCAAGTATTTTTGAAATATTTTTAGCGTTTTTCTAAGCCTTTTAAAGTATTATTTAGTTATTATTACTAATTATTTAAACTAAATTTAAAGTGAAGAACATGTTTAAATTTAGGTAAAATCACTAAATATTAAATATAACATTCAAATTAAAACCCCGCTTCCAAATTTCCCAGAAATTTTTTTTGCATATCTAACACAGTTAAATTTGCAGTTACTATACAGGTATCTATTGCGTATTAATAAAAATAAATTGAGGCTTTGCAACGTTGCTCCAGGTTTAAAAAGACAATGTTTACATTTCTATCTGTCAAATGGGAGTGGTTCATAAGCTAATTATTTTTTAAAAATCATTTTAAAGTACTTTTAATTCATTTTATGGCTTGTATGTTATATTAATGGAACGCTCCCGATTAGGGGTTTATTGAAATATCAAAATCTCAAAATCGATTTTTAAAAGGGGTCTGCCCTACTGCTTGCTCTTAACTCGCCAAAAATTTTACTTTCATTCGTTCATAAATACATTAAACATTCTGTTTTGAACAAACTGAGAACAACTTTAACAGAGTTAAGAAATAATAATGTAGAATGTGTGTGATTTTTCTTTGCGCTGTTCACAAAAGCTGCAATATTTGAAAGGATCATCGTTATCAGTGTTATTAACTTCAAACTAATAAAAAAATTTGTTTTGCCGAATCAAAGAGAAATATGTGGGTAATATACTGATTAATACCATTATTTTAACTCTTAAGGCTATTTTCGGTCAATGTTACAGGATAGGGAGGAAACGGCAAGTACATTTGTGGGCAGGAAAATGCTCCAATAATATTAAAAATTTCAATGGATATAAAGAAAATAATTGTTTAGAGGATAGTGTTTTTTGATTTTTGAAAAAAAAAATACGCAGTTTTCAGTATTATTGCAAAATGAAATTTGAGTTTTCTATGTTATAGGAGGTGAAAACACGAAACACATTTTAACAGATGAAAAATTGATTTTTTTTAGTAAAATGAAATAGTATACAAGAAAGCATGCTTCCCTCTTTTGACTGGTGAAGCCAGAATTAAAATTTATGTTTTTATTAACTTTTTTAAAATTTTAAGTTCATTCTGACTTATTTTTGGCGTAGTTAGAACAATCTCAAACAGATGGCGCCTCTACGTTTCGTAAAACGAATTTATTCTTGGCTACGAATACTTATTTTTGACGATATCTTTCTGAAATATAGTCCTAAGTTGAAATTATGGTAACTTGCAAATGGTAACCACAAATAGTGAACAATGGAAAAGATTTATTATGTACACAGATTTAACACCTGAAATCTGATGATCTTTTCCATTTAGGAATGTTTTAAATATTTTCTGCATGTGGGCTTTGAAAAAAATTCATTTATATAGATAATTTATAATTATGCTGCTTACATATATTTTTTCAATTTTTTTTATTTATTTATTTATTTTGCCTGT
This sequence comes from Trichonephila clavipes, assembly GCA_019973935.1. Classification (NCBI taxonomy): domain Eukaryota; kingdom Metazoa; phylum Arthropoda; class Arachnida; order Araneae; family Nephilidae; genus Trichonephila; species Trichonephila clavipes. The sequence continues at coordinate 278,254 of BMAU01000248.1, read as the reverse complement.
TATTGATGAAATGTCTATAAAAATGTCTAAATATTGTGAAACGACTGAATGAAAAATTGAAAGCATGCTTATTTTATCCATGACCGATAGTTGTGAACTAACTAAAAAAAGAACTCCTTAAACCTTACAATTTTTAAGAATTTAATCGAATTATTGTAATGCATTTATTATTATTATTTTTTTAACTAACAAAGATTTTTTCCCATCGAATAGATTTTATATTTGACGTAAAATTTTACCATTAAACCGTTGGAACAATTATTAACCCAATCTCTGTTTTCTAATTTAATTAGTAGAAATTAATTATTTTCACTTAATTATACTCAGATTCTAAGCCGCTCCCCAAATTCTCAGCATGGTTTGGAGAAAAAAATTAAAAATAATGCAAAATATATGTTATTGTTGTATAATATATTTACGAAAAAAAAGGGGTCGATGTAGCCTAGTGTTGAAGTTAACGGACTCGTGGCTGGCGTGTCATGACTTCAAGTCTAGTACCACTGAAGACCTGCCGTGTAGGGGAGCAATGCTCGTTAAATCTGTCGAGAGCTCAGGTGTCGTCCTCGACCATGGTTGAAAATTACGAGGTCCATCGCCAAAAGCCCTCGAGCTGATAGTAGTATAGCTGATAAATGTGACGTTATTTACTTTACGAAAAGTTAAAATATTGATTTTTATTACTAGTTTATTTTTAAATTAGAAAATAAAGCTTTCACAGAAAACAATTATTCCTTCAAAACTTATTTTTAAACTTAATAGTTGTAAATCCCCTGCCTATGGGGACCACATGTCTACATTATCTACGCGACCTGTTTCTGTGGGGAAGAACTAGCTACCACTCAGATTATTCATTTTTAAAACCTGTTTATTATTAAGGTCTTATCTTAAACACAATACCCAACAATAATACACTGCTGGACAATTGCTAAGGACGGAAAACACTATCATCCATAGCAACCACAAAATGAAAGGAAGCAAAATGTGGAAAATTAGAATAAATGCGGGATATTAGTAAGAAGAAGTACGAGTATGCAAATTTTTTCCCCACGTCTGTTCGTCACGTGATAGCGTTCATAAGAGCTTTAAGAGTTTTGACGCGTGTGGACAGTTGTTGTTTCAAGTCAAAGTTTTACAGGAAAGATTTAATAGACGAACTTAAATTTTTTGGCATGTCTTCCCGACATCACATAGATGATTTTATGCGTGGCCGAATTATTGGAAAGATCGAAGAAGGGCGAAAAATAACAGATGTTGCCAGGGTGTTCGACATCGCTCACAGCGTTGTTTCACGGCTGTGGAAGTCATTTAAAATTACTGGAATGTGTAGTAGACGGCACGGGGGAGGTCGTGTTTGAAGTACGACGCCTGCAGAAGACAGATATATCGTCCTATCAGCAAAAAGGAACAGGCGCACCACAGCTCAGCAAATCAGTTTCTTGCTGTCTCAGGAAAGCAGATCTCCCGAAAAACTGTTGCCAGACGTTTGAGGGGAGGAGGACTATACGCACGCAGACCTGTTGTGTGTGTCCCATTGACCAGACAGCACCGTACTGCCCGTTTGCAATGGTGTCGTGAGCATTGGACTGAACAGGACTGGGCATGCGTACTATTCTCAGATGAAAGTAGGTTCAGTCTGTCATCGGATTGTAGACGCCAACTGATCTGGCGCGAGAGTGGTACTGCTTATCGTCCAGAAAATATCCAGGAAAAGGACCGATATCCGACATGCAGTATCATGGTGTGTGCCGGCATCATGATCAATGGCCGCACGCGCCTACATGTGGTTGCGAATGGGACTATGACGGGCCAACGATACATTGATGAAGTTCTACTTCCTCATGTTCGTCTTTTCCGTGGTGCTGTCGGTGATAAATTTCTTTTTATGGACGACAACGAAACATATCATCGAACACTCGCTGTTCAGGATTGGCTAGACAGCGAGGGTATTCAACGTCTCGTATGGCCAGCGCGTTCTCCAGATCTAAACCCCATTGAAAATGTGTGGGAGGCTTTGGGGAGGCAAGTTGCTGGTCGAAACTATCCTCCGACAAACAAGAACACCCTCATCCGTGCACTCACAGAGGAATGGGATAAATTGCCTCAACAGCTGCTGGATAATGTTGTGCAAAGTATGGGACGACGTGTGGAATGTTGCATCACACTCCACGGTGGACATATCCCGTACTGATACCTTTCTTTAAGGTGCCTGCTGACTTTTAGATGCATTGTTCCATTTCTCCGTACGCAGATCAAATAAACATTTTTTTTCTTTCAGATGTTTCACGGCTTTTGTACTTTCCAGAACAATAAATATTCTTTATTCTAATGTCTGAACAGTGTAACTATATTTTATCCTACTAGGCCTCATGTCTCGCTTAATGTTATGCTACATAGCAATTTGTGATCCGTCCTTAGCAATTGTCCAGCAGTGTAATTAAGTAAGTTGATCTGGAATCAGAAAACACAACACGTATTACCAAATAGTCGCCTTCAAAAAAGATTTCTATGTGCCCAAGGCCTTAATGAGCTTTAAGACGTTCCTGGCCATGATGCCAATATCCCATGAAAATTTCACTTCAGAGGGGACTAGAAAACACTGTATGGTCCAAAGTCTTTCGGAAAGAAGAGAAAAGTACAAAAAGGGAAGAAAAAGGAAACTTTCATTCCTCTGTAATAAAACAGAAATGAGAGAAAGAAACTGCTGAGAAGTAAGGGGGGAGGAAATCTCCGATTTTGGTGGTTTTTGAGAAGTATTCTGATAGGGTTTTGCGTAGGACAGGGGTGGTCATCCCAAATTACCTTGCTGCCATCTTCGGAAAAACCTAACGATTACGTATATACACATATAATATATATATATATTCCACATATAAATATATGTATCCTATGCTAGATTTGGATTCGTTACAAGCATTAATTGGGGTAAAAACTTAAAGCAGAATGACTTATTATTATTGTTTCATTATTTTTTATGTATACAAACAAAGATAATATAATAATGATAATGCAATGGTCAAATAATATTTAATTTATTTGATAGTGAAATATTTATTTCTGAACTCTTTCACTTAGATATTGCAAATCGATCTAAATACATGTATTTGTATTTTTAATTCATGTTGCAGTTTCTCGTCCATTAAGTTTGAATGCTATTTTCTGTTTGATAAATTTCATTCTCAAGGGGGAAAGTCATTCGCAGTTGTTAGTTGCCCTAAAAGAGCTCGCAACTTTTTGTGTCAGATATGTCAAATTGAAAAATTTTTCTTTGGTGGCATAAGTGTTAATAAAATTTATTTTTGATTCTGTTGTTTCAAAAACGTGTTTTGTAACGAGAATAGTAAAAAATGGACAATAGTACGCACTTTTTTCGCCGAGGGAATACTTACGTAACCATTCGGCTTGCCAGCTCGGTGAGGAAAGAGGATGCCAATGTATGCTCGCGGAAACCTCTCGTTGTTTTCATGCTATTAATTGTTTTGATATGATTGCGTGTAACTCTCATATATTTGAATGTTGATCAGTTTTGAATTTTGAAACCATGAATAAAAGATGATTTGAGCTAACCGGCGTGGAAATTCTTTGATTAACAGTCTTACAAGTGTCACCCAACGAAAACTGATCATGTCAATTTCTGAACACCTAGTTCATAAAGAATTTTAAAGTAGTTTCTGAAGTGTAGCTGCCGACTACGAAGAAATTTTGGATTGCTGTGGATATTTTGAATTGCATTCAAATCATTTCAATTTTGTTTACTGATCCATATTCACTATTGGACTTTTTATGACGACTCCCAAAAATCGTTCAATTTCGTAACGCCTTATCTGAGTACAGTTTTACAAGTAGTTTGACCAATTCAGTTTTATTTTAAGAGACAAATAAGGCTTTTCTCTCAAAAGGCAAGAAAATATACCTCTATAATTTAGCAAGTGAGCTACGAGTCTCTGTGACTTTAGATGATAAAATCATTGATTTGCGCGAAAAAATCACTACGTGTACATTCTTAAAGGATAATGAGCAGTTTGTGAATGAGATGCTGGATAACATTGTTGAGGAACCTTAAATCGCTTGAAGTTGATGTCATAAAGAAAATAAAACGGGAAGATAATTGCCTAGCTGAACAGATAGCATTTGAGCTTGAAAAGCTTGAATTACAAGCACAAAATCCTCCAGCGTCCATAGGTAATTCCCCTCAAATGGATTCTAGCCCAGCGTTTCTCAAAGTGTGGGGCGCGCCCCCTAGAGGGGCCTGATAATCCTACTAGGGGGGCGCGAGCATATCTAAAAGTCGAAAATGAAAAATTAAAAAATATTAATTTTATGAAAGGAATTAGAGAAAAATACATTCTGAGATAATAAACAATACACATTTATACAATAATATAGTATACTTATAAATGTATCAGTAGCGCACACAGGAATTTTTCAAGGGGGAGGGGGTCTGGGGTTGAAAGTTTACCAATCTTGTATCATGCTCCTTTTGATTTTGTCGATTTTCGGGAACAAAACACAGTAAAAAACTAATTCTTGAATAAATAATTAGCATTGATTAATAAAATTAATCATTAATAACAAGTAATTAATTAAATTTTATGTACTATATACTTAGAATTATAATCAATCGGAAAAAAATCAAGGGCTTTTGGGGGGTCCGGACTCCCCAACCCCTTGCGTGCGGCACTGGTAGTGCGCTATGCATTTGATCATTAATTCATCAATATTAAGTTAAGAACAAGGTGAATAATTAGTAATGCCTTATTGGCTTGTAACATACAAAATTGTACGCCTAATTTAATACTTGTCTTGATAATTTGTACAGTTTATAATTAAAGTCGTGTTGTAGCCTTAGCGTCAAAGTATTATTGAATTCGGAATATTATTATTTTATGAAGGGGGGCGCCATGAAAATTATGATTGAAAATTGGGTCGCTAAGATTGAAAGTTTGAGAAGCACTGTTCTAGCCCCATGAAAATGGAATTGAAAACAGTCTTCCCCATATTCTTCTCTGATAAAGATGACGTATCATTGTTTTTAACAATGTTCGAAAGACAAATGAAGCTTCTAAATGTACCTGCCGATTTTTGGTTATCACACATTTAGCTGGAGTCCTTCCAAGGGATATTCTCAGGTTAATTGCAAGAGAACAAGAAGAGATATTTAGGAATTATGCCCACATCCGCAATATTTTATTGAAAAGGTTCAAGCTGACCGTTTCAGAGTCCTTCTTCGCCGACACCAAAAAACGAATTATTCCACGTGGAAAGATTTCTTTTTTCAGCTCAGAACCTTCTTTGAAGGTTGGCTACAAGAATTAGAAATCAATTCAATTGAAATCTTGAAACATCTCATCATATTAGATCAAATAAAAGAAATATGTACCTGATTACAAGAATCATTTCTTAGACACTTGGGAAAAACTGAATGAACTTGTCGTGTTAGCTGAGAAGCTTGACTCATACGAAAATGTTAAATCTTCTTTGCAAAAATTAATAAAACTCTAGAATCCACAAGAGCTAAATAATCCTCAGTTTTCTAGAAACCTAGGCAATCCGGAGTTTAGAAATTCTCATTAATTCAATAAGGAATAGAATATTTCGGGTAACCACAACAGTACTTTTGCTAACCCTAGCTACATGCCAGCACAAAATACCAACACTGGTTGCCATCCAATTATTTCTTGCTATGGTTGTGGCAACCCTGGATTTATAAGATCGAAATGTCCAAAATGTTCACTAAAAAAAGAGATTGCCTCTATCAACGCCAAACTGATGTTCTTTTGCCTACCTCCCCAGTAGCTCTATTTGGCATCGAAGTTTTTGAAGCTAAAGGCACAGTCTGTGCTGATGCAGAAGCCAGCCAGTCAGTCGGAGGAGAATTAATGTTTAAATTCTTAAAAAATCGTGGACAAAAATTCTCAGAATTTTACCTTGCTATGTGCCTAGCTGATGGGCAACAATCCACATCCCTTGTTCAAAGGCTACGGTACCAATCGCCATAGGTGGAAGAACTTTCCAAATTGAATTAATTTTTTTGCCAAATGCAAAAGGTTACCGCACTCTTTTAGATGTTGACTTTTTAAGGACATCAGGAATCGTAATGGACACACGTAACAATTTTTGGTGTTTTGGTGACAAGCCAAGCTTCAGGATACCTTTTTCGAAAGATGCTCCTTTGCCTGTAGACGAAAGTCCTGTCGAAGTAAATAGTAGTTTTTATACCTTAAATTCGATTCCCAGTGAAGTTCCATTACAAAGCAACCCTGTTGATGAAACTGAGAGCAATGATCTCCATTTGAGAGAAGAAGGACGGGGCCCTAAATGTAAAATAAAGAATGATTTGATGGTCTTGCTTAATGAATATAAAGATGTTTTCAGACTAAGGGGAGAACCAAATTCATTCGTAAAACACTTTATAAACAGATGTGACCCCACATCGGTTTCAACTGCACCTTATAGACTATCTCCAAACAGGAAAGAACTATTAAGGAAAGAAATTTATAACTTTTTAGCTGATAATATGGTAGAAGATTGCCAGTCCCCATATGCATCTCCAGTACTTTTAGTGCCCAAGTCTAATGGGACTGTTAGGTTGAGCATATATTATCGTAAACTAAATGCGATTACTATACTGAGAAATTCCTCATGGATGTTCATTTACATGATTCTAAATCTACTGCTTTTGTGGCTACCCTTGACATAAAATCCGGTTATCATCAGGTAAAGGTCAATCAGCGGTACAGGACAAAATAGTGTTCGTTAGCCCTTTTGGTACATTTAGGTACAAAAGAATTAAATTTGGACTTCGCAATGCCCCAGCAACCTTTCAGCAACTTAGGGACCAATTTCGTAATAGATTGCCAAATTTAAATATTCTGGTGTATTTAGACGATACCGTTGTGTTGTCTGAAACGTTTGAACAACACATTGGAGACTTAAGAATGGTCTTTGACAGACTTAAAAAAATTTGAATTATGTACTAACAGAGAAAAATATAAGTTTGTCTGCTCTCGTGTAAAATACCTTGGACTGTTGATAACTCCTAAGGGAATAGAGGTGGATCAGGATAAAACTGCAGCGATACAAAGCATTCCTTCTTCAAGAAATCTAAAACAGCAACAGTCATTTTTAAAGACCTGCTAATGGTATAGAAAATTCATCCCGAATTTTTCAGATGTTTCTAGACCCCTTAGCAACTTGACAAAGAAAAATACTGCTTGGAAATGGAGTAAAAATGAGCAGCAAGCTTTCCAAACCCTCAAACAATGTTTTATAACCCCGCGAATACTGAGACAAGTTGATCCTAAAAAGCCTTTTATCATCCGAACGGATGCAAGTAGTTATGCCATAGGTGCAGTTCTGTTACAAGGAGAAAGCTCCACCGATGATCAGCCAGTAGACTCTTGAGTTCTGCTGAAAAAAATTACTCGACAACAGAGCGAGAAGTATTGGCTGTAGTCTGGGCCTTAAACAAATTTAGAGGTTATATTGATGGAGCAGAAATTACAGCGGCATCCGACCACCAACCGTTAAAGTGGCTGATGAGTTGAACATCACCAACCGGAAGATTAGCCTGATGGGCATTTCAAATAAAATCTTACAATATGACGATTTTAAGGATGAAGAAATTTGAGAATTAAAAACTATAATTATTGATTTCCCAACAAGAACTGCTAATGAACTAAGAACAGAACGATTGAAGGATCATGAGCTAAAAAAGATAATTGAGTGCTTTGAAAAAATCCCAACAAGGGATTTTGCCCAACAACTTTTCCAATTGGACTGGAAAAGGGTACGTGATGAATCAGGGAGTACTGTACCAGTACTCACATCATGCTGAAGTTGAAAAAAACTCAAATAGTTGTCCCTACTCATGAGAGAAAGAAGACATTAAAATTGCACTATGATGCCCCCCACTGCACATTACGGTGCTGATGGTACCTTTTCTAGAATTTTCTCGAAATATTACTGGACTGACATGAGAAAATTTATTGCTGATTATGTGAAAAACTGTTCAGAGATTATAGATTATTAGATATAAATCCATAAATCAGAAACCTGCTGGTCTTCTGCAAGGCCCTGTTCCAGCTCAACGATTTGAGAGCATAGCTATTGATCTTATTTGTCCTTTATCAGAAACGACCGAAGGTATGAATTGAATATTCATAGTGGAAGATTACACAACAAAATGGGTTGAGTTATTCCCATTAAGATATGTGACTACCCCAAAATCCTCGGTTTGGAGAAAATTTTCGAAATTTTTTTATGTTTTTATATTATAGCCCATACGCTTAAGATTCCAAAAATACTTTATTTTAGTTCCTACGATATTTAGAAGCTAAGTTATAGCTTATTTAGTAAACCGGAAATGGAATTTTCAAAACCGGAAATGGATGTTTAAAGAGACATAAAAATGTAAACAAAAAGTTTGAACGTCTTTTTCGTGACTTTTAAGCAATATAAATATCTAATATTTATGGTAAATATAGATCAACGTATCCTTTACTTATTTATTAAGTATCCGTTACTTATTTTTTTAATATGGCAACTGTTTTTTTTTTAATTCAAGCTTGTTTTACTGAATGGCAATAATAATATCGTTTATAGTTTGTTTACATTGTTCATTCTAAAGCGTTCTTCTTAATTATTACTTACTTTTGATAATTTTTCAGTTAATTCATTCATTTTCATTTAATTTTAACGTTTTATTTGATTGTGAGTAATTTCAAAATGCCGAAAGCTAGATCGAAAGTATCTAGAAAGAGAAAGTTTTATGGTAATAGAGGTTTACCAAGTTAGCACTTAACAGTAATAATAGTACGTCTGCAATTGAAGCGAAATTGAGCACTTTTGACAGTTTTGATGTGCCTGAACCTGAATTTCATGGTTCTACAGGGAATAGAATTATTAATTTCCAAGCTTTGATGGAAATTATTTCAATCTTGTGTTGTCCGGAATGTTCTGCAACTGGATTGAAACTGGCAGAAGATTCTAAGGAAGGACTTTGCTCTAATTTGTGTGTGGCTTGAAGTTGTGGGTTCATGACTGGCTTTACTTCTACTCCTAAAGAAAATAAGAAATTCTCTCTCAATACTTTATTGGTATTTGGATTGAGATTGATTGGCAGAGGATTCACAGCTGGTAAGAAGTTGTTATGCACTTTAAATTTGCCATGCATTTCTAAAAATACCTTCAGAGCTCATGAACTCAAACAGCTGGAAGCAGTACAGTTATGTTCTGAAGAAAATATGAAAGCTGCATCTAAAGAAGTGCAAAATTTTTAAAAAAGTACAACTTGTGGTGTTTCGGTAGATGGCTCATGGCAGCGGAGAGGCCATATGTCACTTAATGACTGCGTTTCAGTTATTTCCATTGATACGGGAAAAATTTTAGATCTGGAAGTAATGATTCAGTATTGTAAAATGTGTGAATTGAATGTGAAACGTGAGCATGAATGTTCAAATTATAAAGGATCCTCTGGAAACATGGAAGCTGTTGGAGCTTTTAGAATTTTTGAAAGGTCACTAATCAAACGAGACCTGCAATACACCGAGTACTATGGTGATGGTGATTCCAAGGGCTTTTTACAAGTGAAGGATATATATGGTGAAAACAGTGTCACAAAACTTGAATGTATAGGACATATACAAAAAAGTATGCTCACGTTTAAGGAAACTAAAAAAGAACACCAAAGGACTTGGTGGGAAGGGGAAATTAACTGATAAATTTATCGATAAACTGCAGAACTATTATGGGATTGCCATCCGCAGCAATGTTGGATGCCTCGAAAAAATGCAATCTGCTGTAATAGCTGCCTTCTTTCACTGCTGCTCTAGCAATCAAAATCCCATGCATGGGCAATGTCCAACAGGGAAAGACAGCTGGTGCAAATATAAACAAGCATTACGTGATGGTAAAGTATATGTGGACAAAACAGCAGGCCTTTCAAATTACGTGATTAAAGTGATAAAGCCTACTTATTTAGCACTCTGTGATAAGGAGTTACTAAAAAAATGCCTCCATGGCAAGACTCAAAATAATAATGAAAGCTTTAATAATGTATTGTGGTCTGTTTTGCCGAAAGAAATTTTTGTTCATAAAAAACTTTGTTTTTGGGTTCATACATGGCTGTCATCTTATATAATTCGGATTATTTAGGGCTATTACCTGTATTTAATTAATTAGGTATAGGAATTGATCCAACGACACTTAAAAACTATATGGAAATTGACAAGGAGAGAATTCAAAAATCGAAACGCCAGTCATTACCCTCAACAAAACTCTCCAGAAAAAAAACAAAAAGCCAAAAAAAAAGTCCAAATTAGCTAAAAATGAAGCTAAAGAGGGCTTAGGCTATAAATATGGGGAGTTTTGAAAATGTTTAGTGAGTAGAAAAGTAATTATTTTGAGTTAAAATTATTAAATGTGTTTTACGAGAAACTGTTATTAAATATTTTTATTCACGATAAAGCTCACTACACAAAATATTGTTAAGATACTAAATCTAAATTTTCAGAACATGTTTTATGTAGTTATATCTGTGTTATGAATCAAAATTTAATCTCTGTGTATATATTTATGTACTTTATTGCTTTTTTATGAAAGAAAAAGCATTAATTTTTTAAAAATTTGAGTTTTTGTATAAAATTTGGCATATTTAAAAAACTTTCAAAACCATTACAAATTTTTTTGATTCCTATCACAGATAAAGATGTTGTTTATGTACTCTATAAATATTATTTGAATACATTTATTAGAATTTTGTGTACAAGATTTGTCGTAACTGCAATTTTTCACCAAAATTTCGCTAAAAACAAAAAATTGTTATAGTCTACAAAACTCTCCAGAAAACAACAAAAGGGTAAAATAAAGGTCAAATCAGTTTTACATGAACCTAAAAAGAGCTTGAGCTATAAATATAGTGAGTTTAAAAAGTGTAAAATTAGTAGAAATTTTTTCATGTAGTATTAAAATCTTTAAATGCATTTCCTGAAAAACTATGTTTTTCAATTTTTTTTCTTCACGGTACAGTTCACTACAGAATTTCTTTTTAAGATATTGACTTGAAATTTTCAGAAAATGTTTTATTTAGTGTTATCTGTATTCTAGACTATAATCTAATCTCTGTGTATATATTTATTTATTTTATTGCACTTTTTGTGAGAAAATAACATTAGTGTTTTGTAAAAAATTGAGTTTTTGCATAAAAATTGACATATTTCAAAAACTTTCAGAAGTATTTACAAATTTTATAGCTATCAACACAGATAATGATGTCATTTATGTACTGTATAAATATTATAAGAATATATTAATTAGAATTTTCAATACAATCCTTACCGCAACTGCAATTTTTCACTAAAATTTCACTCAAAATTCCCAATATTTCCAAAATTACTTTTAACTTTGTAAGAACTGTATTGGAATTCTTACTTTTATGTCCCATTTCAAATAAAAAAATGTTTATTTAATAGAAATTTTATATATTTCAAAAAAAGTGCTCCGAAGGTAATCACATACCTTAAGAGCAGTCAGTAGGGTAAACCACTTTTAAAAATAGATTTTGAGTTTTTGATATTTCTGAAATCTCCAAACCAAGACCTTTCCAATGATATAACATGCAAGCCATTATATGAATTAGAAGTATTTTAAAATGATTTTAAAAATATAATCATTTGATTTACCACGCCCATTTTGACAAATAGAAATGTAAACATTGCCTTTTTATTTAAGACAGGAGAAAAGTTGCAAAGTCTCAATTAATTTTTATTTTTTAATATCCAAATTAACTTTAGATAATTGTATTACTGCAACTGTGTTAGATTTGCTAAAAACCTTTGGAGGCATTTTCAGATTTGCATGTGGTATTTAGTAAATGTTATACTTAAAATGTAGGCATTTTTTACTGAAATTTAGGTCTTTTCTTTAGTTTAAATTCATTTTTAATTAGTTAATTAAGGATTACTAAATCTTCGCGTGTTTAAGTAGTGTTAAAAGAAAAAAATTATGATATATAATTGTGACCAGATGAGAAACATTTACGTAATGAATCTTCATTTTATAACTGCATTATGAATAATGAAGATAATATACCTAATATAGGATACTTTTACAAGGTAAGATTTTTTTATAAGAATTGTTTTCTAAATGTTTTTTTAATTGTATAAATGTACTCTGTTTCTTATAAATGCAATTGAGTATACTGAAGTGACATTTTTGAAATATTCTTAAGCAGATATCACAACAAAAAATGACAATTTTCAATACATTCATATTAATCATATTTGCTCGCTCAAACTAAAATTTTTTTTTTTGAAAAAATTAATTAATATATTTAAAAAATTTCACTTCAAAATAAATATAAATGTATAATTAATACAAATAGTCTAAGTCTTGAGTTTATATGTTTAATAGTTTCTGAGATAAAGGTATGAGATGTGTGATACATCAAATGTGATGTTTGTTGCCTTTGCGAAAAGCTTGTTACATACATAAAAATACACAAATTTCATGTTTAAAAACATAAAAATAGTTTTATTTTGGCTGTTTTAGATAACATTTGTCAAATTTAGAGTAATTTTTGAAGTTTGAAACTTAGAAAATTCCTGCAACAACAAAAAACTAATGATAACTTTACAAAATCCCAGCGAAAACTTTCAAAATGTCGTGTAATCAGTTATTTTCAAATACCATTTCAAATTCATACAAAAACCATATTGATACATTTTCGCATTATATTAATGTTGCTTTATGTTCAAATTTGATATCTGTAAAGCATGAAAGCTACTAATTCTTCAAAAATTGATACAGAATTCAGAAAATTGATGTAACCAATTTTTTCCTCTCATGTTAATTATATGAAACTATATATGTTCATGTGAGTTTTTTCGGAATTTTCCCAAAATATTGACTGGAGTTCATATATCGTGACAAAAAATGTCAATTTTCTTAAAAATTCATAGTGATATTTTTATGTTATATGTTTTTGAGAACACTAAACAATATATTTTAAATATTTTACTCAATTGCAAATATTAATGTTTATTTATTGTTCAGACAAGTTTTTAAGCTTTACTAATTCAAAAGTTTTTCAATAATAGGTAAAATAGGCAATAATAGGCAAATCCATAATTCAATTTTTCTAATGTCATAAAATCACATAATCCCAAATCATGACTTTTACATATTGATACATGTTTAAATTATATTTATGATGTTATAAGGTCAAATTTGACATTTGTAATGCATTGAAGCTAAAAATTCTTCACAGATTGTTACATAATTTGTGAAAATTGATGCAAAATGCTAAAAAGATCTCGTTGAACAAAAACTGAAAATTACTATATATGTATTTTCTGAACATTTTAAGGCTTTTTTTGTTTCCTATTTTATGTTTAAAAAATTAAGAAGATACTAATGTTTTATAAAATAGGGCAAATGCATGTTGTAATTCATTATTTTTGTAATGAAGTGCCTTTTTACACTTAAAATGCAATTATCTCAGAATGATTGTTTTCAAACTACGTGTACCTTTTTCAAGGAATCTAAAAAATCAATATACTTGCAATTTTTACTACACATAAATAATATGTAACTATATATATAATAGAGCTACTTTCTTGGAGATGTTCCCAAAATATTTTGCTCAGAAGCAGTTATCGTAAAAAAAATGACAATTTTCACAAATTTCAAAGCGATACTTTTACGATGAATTTTTTTGAAAAAAGTAAACAATATATTTGAAACATTTTACCATTATTTAAATAAAAAAGCCTAATTATTATGCAGGCAAAATTTGAAGTTTTTATATTTAACAATTTCTGAGAAACAGGTTCCTAAAATGGCTCAATTTAACATTATCGGTATAGGGCCTACCGACTAATCTTAAAGCAAGCTACTGCAAAAGAATGTACCATAACACTTCTAAATGAAGTCTTCCTTAGGTACGGAGTGCCCCGTTGACTATTAAGCGACAATGGGAATCCATTTGTGAGTGCGGTAGTGCAACAGTTATGTTTTGTCTTGGATATCAATCAAAGTTTCATTCCCGTATATCACCCACAGGCAAATCCAGTCAAAAGAAGAAAAAAGAATGGAATTTGAAACCTCATTTGGCAATGATGGTTGGTTAACTATACACTATGGATTTAAATGCTGCCAGCTATTAGGTTTGCCCCGAATACTGCAAAATGTGAGCCCACAGATAACACGGCAGCATACCTAACATTCATCATAGAGCTACGAACTTTGGACCAATTTAAAACTGATCTACGGTCTGTCATGCATAATGGCAAATTTGTAACTGAATTTACACCCTATTTAAAACGTTTTGAAGGATATATGTCACATATTAAAGAAAACATTGAGATGAGTCAAGATCGTCAAAAAACATATGAAAACAAATCACGTAGACCAAGTCCTAAGTATAAAGTTAATGATCTGGTAGGGTAAAACTTCACCCATGAAGGAAAGCGAGTCAACACAAAATTGCAAAACTGATGCCTAAGAGAGACGGGCCATACATTGTGTTATCCCACATATTGTGATGTACCTCCCCTTGGAAGTACATCCCTCGAAGTATCTGCGTGAGCTAGAGGTGTAGGGTTAACGTAAGAACTAGAATCAAACATTATCTTAATATGACTTTATTAAGATATTCAACTTAAACTTTGAACAAATGTAATGTTATAAATTACGGAATGCGAGAATCTACGATGACACAATGCGCAACACACTATATAATACCGACCTATATCAATAATTGAACCGCCTAATCTTCAAATATAATTATAGTAAGTAATCAATCCTACCTTATATTATTCTGCAATAAACTTGTCTTTATCTACAGTGGTATGCAGCTGTACCTTTAACTTCTAATCGATCACCCATATGTTTATCCACGACACGTAGAACTTGAATCTTTGAACAGCGAACTTCAATAATCATCCAATACTCCAACGCACGTTAATTGTCGAACATTCCTTTACACTACTATTACATTGCCATCATTGCCATTACGCTTACTCTAAGATCCTATATTTATCCTACATTATTTGCATCTCTTCACTTCTCGTTTCTTGAATTTTGTTGGAAAAGAGTTGCCATTAATTCTGGCCCAAAGAACCCAAAGGACTTGTTAAAGAAAAGACGCGTAAGTCGTCACAAGATCTCCCATTACTTTTGTAGCTGCCAGTTGAGTGACAAACCTGACGAACCTTTAGGTGTCTACCATACATCAGGTGTAACACCTTTTCTGAATGGCACAGAGACCCAGTCTCCTGTAGTACCTCTCAACTGATACATTTTGAATTTTTTAATTCTTTAATCAATAGTAAGTTTCAAAGATATAATTTTTCAACAGAGATTAAAATAACAATTAATCATTCTGAAATGCTTTGATTGGATTAAATGCATTGATTATTAAATTATTTTTTCCATGTTATTATGTATTTAAATGATTGAGTTTTTTGGCACCTATTAAAAAAACATAAATTTAATTATCATTCATCATTTCTTAATTTTGGTACAAAGAAACGAGATAAAATAGAAACAAATATGGGATTTATTTGTTACAAAACAGTACATTAAAAATAAAAATATTGCATAAAATAATCGTATTTTGTAAAGTTGTAATGAATCTTGCGGGCCTAAAAATCATTCAGGGTGGGCCACCAGTGAACCACCCCTGGTGTAGAAAAATCATTCTGACTGAAGTAAAATACCTTGAATATTGTTGGTCGTACCCACTTTTTGAACTTTGAGTAGAAACGTTTATTTCTTACCGGACTTATTTCAATTCAGCTTAATTTTTATATTTCTGAAAAGTACTTTTCAAAAATAAGATGACTTATTCTGCGAGATTTGAGAGAAATCTATTCGAATTTTTAATTACAAAAAAAGTCTTTTTTTCAAAGTTTTGAATAAAAGGGAAATCTATTTGCTTTTAAATCATAGATTTTCAAATGCAATACAAGTCAGTTATTCATAACAAAACGAATATGGTATGAATTTTATTTATGGTGCAAGAAAAGATATATTGACTCTGCGCATAAAGGCAAAACATGAGTTTTATAAAGTACTTTTTCCAAAACCAGAAAAATTTTGTTTCTAATATTTTTTCCCTGAATTTTTGATTGAAGTGCACCACGAGATATGTCTTTGAGAGAGCCAGTTGAAGTAAAGGAATCTATTAAAAGCAAAAAACTAAATGTGACTGATTTAGGATAGAAAATAAAATCTGCATATTATTGAATGATTGTTTGATGAACGTCAAACGTTGAAGCTACAATCTGAATATCGACAACGTCGTAATTGTGAACTTCAGTCAAGAGACGAGGACATTACCTGAGCTGGCATCCCAGTTTTCAAACTTCTACGTCCCTCAACATGAAGAACTTCGAGTCACGTTCCCCTCTTTGGAGGCTCTTCACTGGCACCAGAACCCGAGCTCATGACTTAAACATCGCCGCCATGACTATGAGTTCGTGACCATCTTCTTCTTGGCTACTGTGATCACCTATATCTTCTCGAACAGGATATTGTAAGAACTGCACATGATACTTGTATAAATTAGGCAGCGTTTTTTCTGGATTCCTGCAAAAAAGGAAACTATTATTTTGTTACCAAATATGCGTAAAAGTTAAATAATCGTATGGTTATCTAACGGTATAAATATTAAATTTATGTTACTGTTATACACTAAAAACAATAACTGTATGGGATTTAAAACTTGTATTTTAATCTATATGTATATACAGCTTAAAATATATCATGACTATTATTATACAACGATGATATATTTCATAATTTTTACGGAGAAACGACGGGAAACAAAATTTTATTATTTATTCTTTTGTTTGTACTTTCTTCATTTAAAAATTGTCTGAATATTTTTTTTGAAATACACAAGATACTATTGATACTGCTATTCATAATTAAAAGTAATGTAATGAAATTATTATTTGCTTATTTGTCTAGAAAATATTTAATTACATTTTATAGATGACAATTTATCTAAGAAGAAAATTGAGACAATTCTTTGTTGATTTTCTATGTGGAATCGAAATATTTTTCTTATAAGGGAAGATTTTTTACTTAGATAAGTAGAACTAAAAGCGGAGAGCAAGATACATGCAATTTTCTCTTTTCAAACTATTAAATCTCTCCAGCAACGAAATTCAATAATTTACAAAATAGCTATAAATGTATCTTAGGAGTTATCTTTTCGATTTTTTGAAATTTCGTAATTGTCCATAATTCTGAAGATCTTTGATAAATAAAAGTCCTTTACAAATTTATCAACTTCCATGCATTCAAAAATTGACACATTTGATGAGTAGTACAGCGTGTCACTTAGAACTGTGCCGCGTGTGGCACACTTGAAATAGATTTCGAACTCCTGTTCTGTCGTATAAAAGTAAAATTATATCATACTGTATGTTCATTTAATACAGCAAATCAGAACGTGAAACTGAATTTTTCGCTGCTTTAAATCCATCTATTCTTCCTTTAAAAATCATTTATTTAAGAAAAACTAAACAGTTTTGTTCTCTACATCATTTATCTAGAGAATTGATCTTTAAACTGTGTTCCACTGAACCCTGGGGTTTCACGAGTTACAATAAAAAAAATCGGAAAGAAAAATTACAAATGTGTATGCAAAATGAATTCACGTTCTCACCATATTCGTATAACCACAATTATCTAAAGAGGATTTCACACATTAAAATTAAAAATTTTATTCATACATAATTTAACTTTGTTTTGTGTGTGTGTGTGTGTGTGTGTGAGAAAAACTTTTAAAATACTTATTGGATATAATAAATGATTTTTTTAAAACTTTTTTTTCTTTATCTAGTAGATTGTGAAAATACTTTTGTTTGCTATCCCTAGTTCCATGAAGTAATTCTATACTAGTTAATACAATGTTTTGAAATTTTTTACGTTTTTCGAGGGAAAACACCTATAGTGAAAAAGATGGGACAATTTATCGACATATCAACATATTAGATTCTCAGATTTAAACTTAAGCTTAAGCTCCTAGATTTTAGATTGCCTCTTCATGCAAAATGCGCAGAATTTCTCTCACAGATATGAACATTTTATTGCCATTCACAAAAATGTATTTACTAAGTGAAAAATATTTCTCAAAGCAAGTGGCTATAAATACAAAACATAAAGACGAATTAAACGTGGAATATAAATTGCTACTGTAGATAATTTCAAAAGGCAAATACGCCGACAGTTTGTGTAAAAAATTGTGAACACATATCTCAGTTACTAAATGTAACGCATGCGTAGGTGACATTTGGATCACAAATTAATATTATTAATGAGTAAATAACATTAGTATTACTTCATAAGGTTTTTTAATAAAAATAAATAGTTTTTGAAATTGTTTTTACATATAATATCAAAAATATGTTTATATATATATACTTTGAATATTATTTTAAATATATTCTTATATATATATATATACTCGTAAGTGTGGAAAGTATTACTTCATAAGGTTTTTTAATAAAAATAAATAGTTTTTGAAATTGTTTTTACATATAATATCAAAAATATGTTTATATATATATATACTTTGAATATTATTTTAAATATATTCTTATATATATATATATACTCGTAAGTGTGGAATGGGATTCCCCGTAAAAGTTCCAGCAGTTGAAAAAGTTTGACCACTGATCTTTGTCCAGAAATAAGAACTCTTCCATGGTCGAGATTTACTACCCCTCCCCTTGATAAGGAAAAAAGAACCAGTATATATTTTTACCAGTTTTACGATTGTGATCCTTCCCCAGTCCTTAGCGAGTGTCCCCTTTCACTGAGGGGAGAATTTTATTGAAAGAAGTAACCTAGAAAGGAATTTATTGCCATCTTGGAAATGTGTAGACAGATATTTGGGCCTATGATTTTGCAACAGCCAACGCCATCTAGATGTCATGTAAGGTGTTAAATTAATTGCAAGGAAGGGCCCTAAGACTCCTGTTGACACGGCACCGCAAAACTCCGGGCGTGATGTTAATTCTATGGAGTTTCTCTCTTTTATATTTACATCTAGTGTATTACTTTTAATTACATAGAATAAAATGCATTCGAAAGAGCGAAAAAAATTAATAAATCTTTCTCATATTTTATTTCAATTTTTTTTAAATTTCTAAGTATTTTTAATTATTTATTAAAGATCTGAAAAATCATATCGGGTGCACTAAAATATCGGATAAAAAGAGGGAAAATTCCTTTTTTCTATGCTCTTTCAAATGCATCTACTATGAAATTTTTAATTTAATTTACTTGTGAGTAATGAGAAATATCAGCATTGCACATTTGGAAAGAGGAGTAAGTAAACATTAAACTCCACATTCTTGCGGAAGGATGCATGAAATTTCCCCAAAGTTTCATTGATGAATGTTAATTTATGACTCGTTTGGAGGGTTGTGATTGAAAAATGTAGCGCTCTTAGAATTTTTCTGGTTGTATAGAGGATATGTAAGAAAAAACTTTACGTGAAATCCCGAGATTTCATTGAAAATAGAATACACAATTTAATAAAAATTGTCATTTTCTGTGTTACGACACATCTGCTCTTTATCTAAAAATGTTTGAGGAATATTTCAAAAATTTCGCATAACGAATAAGCACACACAAGAATATAAATGAAATATAAAGTAAAAATTTCCAGTTCATGCATACAGCAGATTTATAGAAAAAAAGAATACACAATTTAATAAAAATTAGCTGCATGACCCGGCTTTGCACGGGCTTTCTGAACTTTTAAAAACTGTCCCTTTTTCCTTTACAAAATCAGCACTTCTAATACTCTTTTTGAAGATGACTCCCCCTTCTCCACAGCTCGGCTTTTACCGAGTGTATAACTTAAAATTCCCTGTTTCTCGAAATATTTTTCTTCTTTTCTTAGGCAGACTGGTTTATTTCCCCCGACGTTGCACGAACATATTTTAAATGCATAACACATTGTGAAAGAAATTCCCCTTCCCCTCTCGCTATCAGCCCTTCCTGGTGTGTGTATGTTATTTCTATATTAACATCATTACAAAATTCTCGTGGTAACTTCCCACAATTAATTCTTAATGGCCAATTAATAGTTAATGGCATTTTTACCAGTAAATTAGACTTTTAATGGTTTAGATTTAATTTCATTATTTTCATTGGTTCTCAATACGCTTTGTCAATAAAGAACAGTTTAATGCATATATCTTAAAACAAACAAATACTTACTTTTAGACGCAAATAAGGTAAATCCTTTCAACAGAAAATTACAAAGCAAAAAGAGAGAAGAAAAGGTATTTTTTTACTAGATATAATTATTTTTTAAAAATTCATGTAGCTAAAAGTCTGAGGAGCCACAATCGTGGGTACCAGAAGAAGAGAACCATTTTACCATTGAAGCCCACATGTAAATTAAGTAGTAATAAAGGAATCCGCATAGGTTGATGGACCTATAAATGCATTTTTATGAATTTATAGTTTTTGGATAGATTTAATAATTTTGTGCCTTATATAGAAATATTATTTTAAAAAAATTAAATCCTTTATATATTTCTTAATTGACATTAAAGTTACAATACAAAAATTTTTTGTGTTGACATAAGTATAAAAACTGGTTATAACATTTATAATCGATTACTATTTTTTTTCTTATAAAATTGTTAATTCAAAGATACCGTTTTAATACCGTGTATTTCAATGTTGATGTTGGTATTTTTATTTATGTAAGCATATATATATATCTACCTATCACTCTGTATCTCTCTCTCTCGCTACGCACACACACAGACACACACACGCATATATATATGTGTGTGTGAGGGTCAAGATTCATGACGTGAAACCTTAATTTATCCTCTAAATGAGCATGTCTGGTCGTGTCATGTTGCACTAGGTGGCGTACTAGCATTTGAAATGTACTAATGGCTATTGCCACAAGAGTTCATTGCCACATACATATATTCTTGCCGTTCCTCATTTAATTCCAATGATTTACAAACTGTTGTAATAATCTAGATAATTAAATAATAATTAATACAGTAGTTAGCTTTTATGAAGGCCGCACAAGAAAAGCACGGAGGTCACATGTGGCCTCAAGTTCCCCAAACAAAGAGCCACGGCTTGCCGACCCCTGCTTTCGAGAGTGTTCAAAAAAATTGATTTTTATTGTGTACTATGAATGTATAGGGATTGCTGGTGTATGTACAAGTGGTCGGTTTCCCGTGTGAATTATACTCTGTTCTTACTTCTGAAATTGGTGAATTTTTTTTTCTTTAAGTTTATATTCTTACAAGGACTTGGTAAGCATTCTTTTTTTTCTTTTATGAAAGCAAATAGACTCAAGGTGAGTCTTTGAAAGTCTGATTATCCCATGTTCAAAAGCAAATAAAAATACAGATGGAAGATAGCATGGACGCAGGGAATGCAAAATGCTTTCGCACTCCTATGTCTATAAAGGAACTCGTCTTACGAGCCGGTCAAAGAAAAATATCTGAGATAAATATGTTTTTAGAAAATAAACAGAAACCGTCATCTATCCCCAAAATAAACCCACAATTGTTATATATGGAGATAAAAAGTAAAATCCCCAAATTTGATCAAATTTCTAATATGTCATTCACTAGAAATGGAAAATTACGTTTTGCCACCTCGGATCCAGTATGTGCAATACAAATTCTATCTTTAGATCAATTATTCAATATTTCGGTTAATGTAAGTGTCATATGGGAGGGTATTACTTCCCGCTTCTTACTCTATGAAATTCCTACTAATGTATCATTGGAAGAATTATCTGCGGAATTACAAGACAGTAATAATTTTGAGATTGTAGAGATTCGCAGATTTATAAAATCGGGTACAAATCCTGAAATATCCCCCGTTCTGATAACCATACTTGGAACTGTATTACCAGATAATGTTAAGCTTTGGTTTATCAATCATAAGATTCAATTATTCATTGACAAACCTAGACAATGCACCAAATGTTTCAGTTTTTCTCATCCATCTCGATTTTGTCAGAGTCCAGCTATATGTTGTAATTGTGGTTCTTCTCACTCAGGAGAGAGCACTGTCAATGCGAACTGCATAAACTGTCCGACAAATTTTTCTCTCTGTTCTTCGTTCTTAGCAGAAAAACAAATTATGGAATTAAAATGTAGACAGCACGTAACATTAAGTGAGGCGCGACGACGATTTCGTGCATCTAATTCCGAAAATCTTTCGACAGTACTTAAATCTAAATCTCAAGAAAATAACATACAAGAGTTAATAGACAAGAAGTTTGAGAAAATGATGACTGCTTTCCAAGCAGTTGTGGAAAAACACAAACGGCAATCCTCATGGAAATTTTACAAAAATCAATGGAAACAATGCTCTCTCAAGTATGTAGCATAGTGGATTCGATTACGCGTTCTTCTCCCCCAAGCAGGAAAAAAAGAGCATCCGACATGTTAAATACATCCATAAGTCCAGTTCAAGTTTTTTCTGGTAATAGTGGAAAACCTAACACTGAACTCGGATAAAAAAAATACTGTATATATGTTCTTGATTTTTGTATATATCTTCTCATTCAGTATTTTACTACAAATATATAAATATCTATATATATATAATTTTTTTTTCCTCATAAGGGAGGAAATTTTTGAAAATTTAGTGAAATAATTCCCCCCCTTTTTATGAACTTTTTACAATGGAACTGTAGAAGCTTAAAAAATAAAAATATATGGTTAAATATCCCTCCCTTTTCTCAAGCAGATATCTTGATTTTTCAAGAAACCTTTTTAACCAGTGAAGATACATTTAATTTACCAGGGAAAAAGATTTTCAGAAAAGATAGACAAAATAGATCAAGAGGTGGCTTGATAATAGCTGTACCTTTAAACGTTTCTGCTCAACAAATCCCTCTACAGATATCACAAATAGACGATTTAGAAATACTTATTGTCAAAATATATATTGACGATATTTCTTTTTATGTTATAAATATCTATGCACCACGTGGACTAAATATTCACTTAATAAAATCTTTTTTTGAATCATTAACAGATCCTTTCTTCCTTTTTGGCGATTTTAACCTGCATCACCCGATGTGGGGATCGGATCATAGCTCAAGGAAGAGTAATATTTTTATTGACTGGTTGACTGATTCTAATTCAATACTTCTAAACACAACTGTTCCTACTTATAGAAATTCCACGGGTAAAACTTCTTTAATTGATCTCACAATTTGCTCCTTGAGTCTCTATGGACATACTAACTGTTACGTTTCAGATTGTTTCTTTGACAGTGACCATTCTCCAGTGTAATTACCGAGTTTTCATTAATAAGACCCAGTAAAAGGTTAATCAAAAAAATTGACTGGCAAAGGGTGAAAAATGAAGTGCAGATTATATTAAGCAACCCAGAGGAAAATATAGATAATTTTACTGATACAATTTCAAAAATTATTTACAGTAATACCAGAGTAGTTCAAATTTCTAACAAATCTTTCCCTCCATGGTGGAATGGTACTTGCCATAATTTTTATAAATTAAAAAAGAAGTTCAGAAAAAAGGCTATCCGTAGCATTTCTCCGCAATTATGGATCAAATACAAACAATACGCTAGTAAACTCAGATTTCATATAAAAATGCCAAAAGATTGTATTGGGATAATATTTGCAATAATGTTTCTAATCCAAAGATATTTTTTAATATTCTGAAAAAGCTCTCTAATACTAAGAAAATAGAACCCAAGTATAATATTCTACAAGTTAATAATAGATATATTACACAACCTCAAATTCAAGCAAATATTTTTGCGGACTTCTTTGCATCTAAAAACGCTTATCATGAACCAATTCCTTTGAACTTTTTCCACAAAGAGGACAACAATCTTAATAAACCTTTTCATATTTTTGAAATCCATAGAGCAATAAAACTTTCTAAAAATTCAACTCCTGGAGCTGATCATATTACAGCATCTTTTTTAAAAAATCTGGAAATTGTGAAATAATATTAAGATATTTTCAAGATTTATATTTGATAATGCAATAGTTCCAAACTCTTGGAAGCATGCAGTCATTCTCCCGATTCCTAAACAATGTAAAGACAAAACTCGCATATCCTCCTATAGACCAATAGCACTGACTTCCATCTTTTCAAAAACATTTGAGAGTTCTCACCAATAGATTAAGCTATTTTCTAACCACAGAACGAAAACTTCATCCTCAACATTACGGTTTCGTCCCTTTTAAAGATAGCAGAAGTGCTACCTATCTCATTCATAAAGCAATAATGGATGCAAAATTAAAAAAGAAATACTTTGTTGGAGTAAGTTTGGATATAAAAAGTGCATACGATTCAGTTTATGTAGATGGTCTTCTTTATAAATGCCTACAAATCGGTATTACAGGAAAAACAGCTATTTGGTATCCACAAATTTCTCACTTATCGATCTTTTCAAATCAAATGGAGGGGTTATATTTCCTCCATAAGGATATTTCCCCAAGGTCTGCCACAAGGCAGTGTTCTATCCCCCATTTTATATACTATTTATATGTATGATTTTTTTGAAACTCTGGAAAATGACATCGAATGCTCTGTTTATGCGGACGACGTTTTTCTTTACTGCTCTCATCATTCTCTTGATTATATTTGTAAAAAAATGCAAAACACGCTGGAAAGAATTTCTCGATGGTGTAAATATTGGAAGCTTTCTCTTAGTCTAGATAAAAGTACAATATCTGAGTTATCAAACAAAAGAATTAATACGTTTCCTAATATTTTATTGGAGGGACATTCTCTCCCTTGGCAATCCTCTATCAAATATTTAGGAGTTCATTTTTCCAAGCGGAGCCAGAATATTTCATTAAGAAATCAATTAAATAACAAAGCATTGAAAAAACTAATAGCCTTAAGGCTATGGCATATAAGCATCATGGACCAAGAACAGCAGATCTAATCAAAATAGTAAATAATAGTATATGCAGTGTTTTCTACTACTTTTTAGTCATATAATAAATAAATGGTCTGATAACCAACTGAAACCTTTTAATATCATTCACACCAAAGCACTTCGAATTGCACTGGGACTTCCACAATGGACCCCAAACATCGTACTTTTAAAATTGGCTGGACAAGAAATTCTGTCAGACAAAATACGAAGATTGGCAAATAAGTTTTTCCTTTCTCAAATTTCTCTAACCAAACCTTTTCTCCATTATATAGCAATAACCCTGAGTTTCTGAATCTCAATATTATGGAAGAAGATAAAAATTCTATTATAAATATACTAAACCCTTTGAATGCTGTTAGTAGTCAAATTATCTCCATCCCCAAAATAACATCGTTTTCAATTCTCCCGTGCAAAATATATATCAATAATTTCGCATTTCAGGATAAAAGCTTACCAGTTCAAATTATAAGGGGTTTATTTGATGAAACGGTAAACCGTAACTTCCAGGACTTTTCTATAATAGCTACTGATGCCTCAAAAAAATGAGCAAATTACATCTATTGCAGGTATTACGGCAAATTCCTATTTTGCTTATAGAATAAATCACAATAATTCTATTTTTACAGCTGAAGCTCTGGCTATTTGCCAAGCTCTAGATGATCTATCTATTATAAACAAGAATTTGTTAATTTTGTCTGATAGTCTCTCTGTTCTCTCTGCTCTTCAAAATTACTCAATTAAATCCCATAGTGTCATCCATAAATTAGCTAGCAAGATTTACATTCTATCACTTTATAATAACCAGTTGATTTTACTTTGGACTCCGGGACACTCAAATATATTGTGGAATGAACAGGCGGATAATCACGCAAGAACTATCACAGAGTCTAATGTTTACATCGACTTGATTTCCTCAGAAGACATCAATAAAAAATATATCAAGAGAGTTTTAAAAAAGCCAAAGATAATTTCTATTCAAGTAAATATTTTGTAAACTTGGGAAATATTCCTCACATAAGCACCATCTCTAAATAGACAAGAAACAGAAGAGAAGAAATCCTATGTACTCGAATCTTCAGCAAAATGATCATCACTCCAGGACTTCTACATAAATTCAATTTATCGGACAACGCAAATTGTAGATCTTGTAATTGCTTAAACGATTTGGACCACATCTTATTAAACTGCAATAGATATATTCATCCTCGAAATCATCTAAAACATTTTCTCAAAATCGATCCACATCACAGCCTGACTTTCAAAGAATTATTGGAGAAAGCTATGTCTAACATTCAGATTTTTTATCCAGAAACTGAAATATTTTGACATCTACTAATTTTTAAATAACATTTGTCTTTTAGGGGATCATAGCCTTTGTTGCTCCATATCCCACAAAACCTTAACTGAACTGAATTGTGTACTATTATGTACTTTTCTTAAAACATCCTGGCTTCATTTTATAATGAAGCCTTACTGAAGCAAAACAAAAGAGGAAAGCTAAAAACTTTCATACTCTTGAATACTAAAAAAATACAATATATTACATACTATGTACCATTTAAAGTGGTAAGCAACTTCTCTAACACTGAGTTAAAGTTCCGATGATTACAAATTTTTGATTGAAATCTCTAGCAATGTTTTCAAATAATACATCCCATTTAACCGAATAACTACCTGCTACGAGATATCTCGTAGTGTGTGCTGAAATTTTAAATTGACAACATATCTCCATTTGAGTTAGGAATTATTGGAAAGGATGAAGGAAAAATTTATATAGTACAAAAAACATTAATTATTAATTTTTATTATTAAAATTATTTCTTAGACGATTAGATTATAATAGAATTATTATATATGAATGTGTATTCCAAAAAATAAAAAAAAAATATGAGCTTTGAAGCAAGGATCAACGCAAATTGCTGGATTGTTGAGACACACTAAACAAAAATACCGAGTCACGTTACGTACTTGAAGTGATAACTTTTACTGGCGCGTTTTGTTGGAGACTGAACTTGAAGGAATGTCTCTCTCGAATATGTAACGCTCATTCGGCTTTTTTCGTCTTTAGTCGGACATACAAACCCCTAAAAAGGAAATGAGGTACGTTTCCCACCGCCACTCTGAAACGCGGTAGTTTGTCCCTCCCCTACAAAATACTCCGTAAAAAAAATGTCAAAGCTTCGATTTAAGTGGGGCTCCGCCCACCACCACCTCTTTTAACGGACATAAATGCGGGATTATTTCTACTCCTAGTTAAAGCATGAAAATGAAACGTTATATTTTTTTTAGAAAAAGGCTTAGAGTCAAAGAGAAATCCTATACTAAAATTAAACATAAAATGTAGAAAAAGGAGAAATTTTTATAGAACTAAGTAAGAAGTATAATTTTCATTAGCAATATATATATATATTGCAGTGATCTTAAAAATCAAAATCTATTTTTGTAATGGAATCAGAATAGCAATGAACAACTAGTTATATTAATCACATTTCTTAAATATACTTTGAGTCTAAAAAGAAAATTAAAATAATTAAAAATTTAAAATAACAAAATTAGGTATACAACAAGTATTAAGAAAAAGTTACATTGAATAAAGTAAATACAGTAAAAAATGTAATGAAGAAGACTTTTCTTGCAGCAGCACCGGATATATTTGTACAAAACTGCCATACAAGGACAAAAGTGCTGGTATAAGCCAGGGATTAAGTGTGATAAATCTTCTGATTAAATCCCTTTTTAAAAGTTTTTTGACCTAGAATCTCTCTTCCCAACTAACAACCTGTCTTACTATCCATTTGCTTACATTAATTCATGGATAGAAATAAATATTGTTAAATTACAACCAAAATTCACAAACCCAGATTGGGCCTATTGAACATTTACCTATTATTTTAAGTGGGAATTTTTTAAAGTAGATTTTTCAAAAGACAAATCAAACCTTTAGTCGATTTTTTAATATCAAAATTCAATTTGATTATGTCAAATAATCCAAATGAAGCACAGGGAAGTAGGGAACAACGCTTGATGGAATTTTTTTTATAAACATTTAAATAAAATTTTGAATCTAAAATATTTCTAACCCATTTCATCTACCATAAACCTATTGTTTCCTTCTCAGAATACAATTAATTAAAAATATGACTGTATATTTCGCAAAAAATTATTACTTTATGAGTACAGACATATGAATAAATAATTTATAGGACAATACCAATATCCCCTTGTTTTTTTTTATTCACCTAACTAATCCCTGAAATAACATTATAGAACTTGAAGTTATCACTTCTATCGTGTGGTCATAAACACGCGCACTTTTCTTTTTTGCTTTAAACGCATTTAACTTAGCTTTGTGGGTATTCTTTCTTCTTTTTTTTCTGTTAGAGGAAGGTGTCCTAAGTAATGAAAATCATTCGAATTTGTATTATAGTTGCTGCCTTCCGCCTGCGTTGATGCCGTAGCTGTCAAATAGATGGATAATAAATGATTTCCTAAAATGAGACGCACCTTCATCTTTTTAACACGCTTTTATTAGCTTCGCCTGTATATAAATGAATCTTTGAACTTGATTTTAATTACTTTAAAATGTCAGATTAATTCGAAATTTTGCACACTTGCCAAGGACCGATGACTTATGTAATAATTTAACAGTTTTTTCCCTTGTCCTGATCAGGATAATCAGGATTAACGATTTCGCATTTGCAAATTTTATGATTTATTCCAAATTTGGTTACTAAAAGAGGAATTACAACCCTAAAGCGAAGACGCTCATAGTTTATACAAATGCATCAGACAAAAAACATTAATTTATCAATGAATAAATGATAGTTTTAAGAAACAAAAATTACAAGCTTTTATCCCAGAATGAACTTAAAAAAATTAAAAGTAAATTATAGTTTAAAAAACTAAAAAAAAGAATGCATTTATAGTGTGTGTGAGTGTGAATCGAACTAAAAAGCAAAAAAAAAAAAGATTCTTAATGTAAGAATAAAATGATTAACTAGAAACTTAATGTCATTGTGGTAAAAGCGTGGGATGCTTTGTTCTAAATTTTTACACTAATTCTGCATTTAGGAACAGAACTAGTAAAAAATTATAGCAATTAGTATCGAGCACTACGCGCTTTTACCAAAATGACATTAAATTTATAGTTAATCATTTTATTCTTATATTAAGAATTATTTTTTAATTTTTACTTCGATTTATATACTATAAAAGCGTGTTTTTCAGTTTTTTTTAAAACTATAATTTAATATTTCCTCGATCTTTTTAGTTGTAGAACATATACGCATTTGCTGGAAGATTTTGAAGTAAGGTTGAGCGATTTTCTTTTACCAATAGATGGTTTTTCTGAGGTCTACTAATTAGTTGAATTTTTATAACTTTGCAACACTTTATAACTACCATGGCTTTGTAGGAATTTCCCAGAGAGGATCATTACACATCTGCATCATAGTCTGACATAACATTGCACATTTGACTCCCACCAGATAAAACTAGATGACGAGCTTGAAAAATCAAACGAAATGAAGTGTGCCTTGTGCCCAAAGTTCACAAAGCCAAAAAGGGGTTCTCCCATAAAAAGATATTTTAAAATAATACTTTGAATAAGAACGAAATACGAGAAAGAGTATCCCATACTAACGTTGTTAGTGGAGGTACATCCCACTTTCAACCCCCCAAAAATAATGAAAAGACAAACAAAACAACAATTTTCACAACATCCAAGGATTCGGTCAGAACCAGGAAGACAATGTCTCAAATTTTCTTCAAGTTTTTGTACATTTCAATAAAATTTCTAGCTTAGTAAAAAAAATACCAAAAAAAAAATGTTACAGTTACTACCTAAATTTAAAGCAGTTGCTACAGATAAACAAAAATCATATCTACTAATTTAATCTTCGGTAAATGATAAATAAATTTTCTTTTACTCACCTTCAAAATTCTTTATTCTTCTAATTCCATTTTTTCTCCTTTACTTTTACGCTCCTTTGATTTCTTTTACTCTGAATTGAGCAGTGAATGCCAATAGCTCCCTCCAACACCCCAAAATAGGATCCATTCAAAAAGATAGGGTTTTCTCTGCCAACCTACTTCATTGATTTTTTTTCGTCTTAAAGCCAAACCTCTACCTAATCATCCAAGTCGACAACCCAGTGCCAATTCTCAATTCCAGATAGGGGGTTGAGGGTTGCTATCACCACCCAGTTGCCCCACAAAAACGTCAAGTCAATTTAGGAAAAAATTTATTATACGTTTATTCGATGGCGACGGCAGAAATACAAGAGAAAGCTGGCACTAAAATACAAATACAACTGTGAGATTTCCATTACTTAGAGCATCTCCCGCCAACAGAAAAAATGGATGCCTGCAAGGCCTCGTAGAATGTATTAAAAGCAAAAACAACAAAAACAATTTCAGAAGACGAGGTATTTCTGTCAAGTATGTCCCAGCAACCCAGTACTTTCTATAGATCCTTGCTTTAAAAATCATCATATACAGCAACAATATAAAATATTTTTTTCAAGTTTTTGAATACTTTCATAGGTATACAATTATTAGTGTTAGACATTTAAAAAGTAAAACCATTCGAAATATTTTTCGGATCCAAATTTTTATGAACTCCTTGTGTTGTTTTTCCAATCCCGTTCCATGATCTCAATGAAAGTAAACAAACCGATTCGAACCCGATCTTTTTGCAAGTTTCGTGATTTGTGGTTGGCAGCAACTGCAATGCAAATCGAGCGACTATTTAAACTCGGCTCGTGTTAGTATTTCAGGCGGGGAGGAGAAAAAGAAATATGAGAAGTGTGTGAGTGTTTTAGCTCTTAGAGGGAGAGAGCGGCTGGTTGGCAATGCAACTGTATGTTGCATCAGCATTTTCAGATTATAAATTCGTTTTCAATATTAGACTGTAAGAAGACGGTTCGAATCGGATGTCTGGTAATGTTGATTTTTGAACTAAGATTTTATTAGTCGAACTCCCAAAGCGGTCTCCACCGACTGGAACACTTTCAAAACAAATCTAAGTAATAATCTTTCTCTCTTTGATTTCCATCCTAATAGTATTAATAACACTAACGACACAGAACAAAAAAATCACAGAGTTCACCGAAGCCGTCATTGATACTCATAGCCACGCCTCCCGACCAATAGAAACATACCGTAGGAACTTCACTCCGCACCACATTAACCAACTGCTTAAAATTAAAAATTACTTTAGAAAACGTTATCATCAAACCCTCAATCCCATTTTCAAATCGCATTACAATAGAGCACAATCTGACTTTAAAAAAGAACTCAAAAAATATAATGATAACATTTGGCAAAAAAGACTTGAAGCTCTTAATACCGCAGACAACAGTCTTTGGCGCACGCAAAGATTTTCAAAAATAAAAGACCAAAAATCCCACCTCTTAACTGTGCAACAGGTACGGCAGTCACTGATCAGCAAAAAGCTAACCTTCTTGCAACTAACATAAAAAATAATTTTGTAGAAAATGAACGCGAAGATGATAATTTTAATCAAAATGATGAATTAATAAATACTACCGTAAATAACTTCCTTTCTACCCCTCCTAACTCTTTCATTGAACCTGCTCTTCCGGATGAAGTTATCCACTATATTAAACATGTTTATGCCAAAAAAGCCCCTGGTAAAAACTCTATTACTAACCGCATGTTAAAAAACTTTCCCATCAAACTTATCCTAATTTTAACAATTCTAATAAACAAAGTCATCAAATTCAATCACTTTCCAGATAACTGGACAGAAGCCCTTATTTTCCCCATTAACAAATCTGGCAAGGACCCCCATCTTGCATCCAGTTACAGGCTAATATCTCTCCTTTCCACTATCGGTAAACTTACCGAATCTATTATTCTTCATAGATTAAAAAATTTTATCTATGAAAATAACATTCTCAATCCCAATCAATATGGTTTCACTAACAAGCTCTCAACCCTTCACCCACTTTTAAGACTAACCGAAAATATCTCTGAAGGTTTCCAGAAAAAGAAAAGCACGGGAGCAGTTTTTCTGAACATCCAGAAAGCCTTTGACCGTGTCTGGATTAATGGACTCACTTTCAAGTTTATTACCTATAAAATTCCACCCCCCCCTGATTCACCTTATTCACTCACATATCTCACTAATCGCTCCTTCAGAATTAGAATTAACGAGACCCTTTCCTTTGAACACTCTGTTTCTGCAGGGTGTCCCCAAGGTTCCTTGCTCGGTCCCCTGCTCTTTAACCTCTACGTTAACGATATCCCTGACTACTCTCTCACAAAAATTAACCTTTACGCTGATGATACTGCCATTCACGCTACGTATAAAAAACTAGAAACAATTTCCTTCGCTTTAAACAAGCACCTACTCCACCTGCAAAATTTCTACGACAAATGGAAAATAAGTATAAACGTTGAAAAATCTACTGCCATTATTTTCACGAAAAAACTGTCGCTCCCACCACCTATCATCATGTACAACAAACAGATCCCCTGGTCTCAGGAAGCCAAATAACTTGGAATAATTTTCGATACACACCTAACATGGAAACAACATATTTTTTACGTTCGCGATAAATTCCGGAAAATAATGTTTAAACTTTACCCCCTAATTGGCCGGAATTCATTTTTAAGTATAGAAAACAAAGTGCTTCTCTATACAGCCGTTATGCGTCCCATCTTAGCTTATGCAAGTCCAGTATGGGGTTATGCCGCTAAAACAAATATTAATATTCTTGATACCCTGCAAAATTCTTTAGTACGTATGATCGTCAAAGCCACAAGATATATGCGTAATGACGACATACGTAATGCTCTCAAAATTAACAGTTTCAAATCTCATATTCAGAATATTGCAATTAACCTTTTTAACGATTTAGAAGCAACCAATAATATCAACATGCAAAATTTATCGCATTATACCCCTAATGATAAAACAAAGAGACCGAGAAGAATTCTTCTTGATTCCTACAATCCCCCGTAATTCTATTTTCTCGTGCAATAATTTTTATTGCACACCGTAATTGCTAAAATTTCACTTTCTTTAATTATTGTCAATATTTTTCTCTTGCTCTCCCCACTGGACTTGCTCCTCCCCATTTTTTAAATCTCAGCCCCCCAGGGCAGCCAATCGGAGTCAATATTCACTGTACCCTGCATCCAATCAGAGAGCAACCTCTTAGCTCTCAAAAGATAGAACAAAGGCATAGATGCCTTTGTTCTATAATTTTTCATTTGGGAAATTTTAAGAACTCTGAAGCCTTCGGCTTCAATTTCCGTTTTTATATCCTCCGGTTCCGTATTGGAGGGGAGGTCTCGGAGAACTACTTTGACGGGTCGATCTTGCTTTAACATAAAGCTTTTAAATTCGACCCCGGACTTTTCCAGCCATTGGCTAAGGGCCCTGTAGTCGACATCATCGGCCACAGTGACCTTTAGGAATCGTCCCGACATTTGCGATTGGAAGGAAGGGGCTATTAGCTTTGCTAATGCAACCCGCTGCCTCCAATCGCCTTTTGGTGAAACGAAGAACGCGGGATGAGTGGCTTTTTAGCTACGACAGGCACCTCTTCCTGAACTTGCGATGGTTCCATTGAAGTTTCCATCTCCTCTTCGTCCGTTACTTCCAAAAGTGTGCCGTCGATAGCAGGCGCGGAAGGAGGGGTTGGCGAGGGTGGAGGGGACGAGCGGGGAGAGCGAGCTTTCCTGACAAGTTGTTTGGGGGGAGCGAAGCCGTCGGAGCCAGTCGACGGTTCTCTTCGCCGCCTTTCTGCCCTTTCGGGGAGAGGTAGAGGGGGGAGGAGGAACCGCTGCCGGCTTTTTCTCCTCTCGCTTCTTCGGAGAAACGACAGTTTTGTTCTTCGAACGAAGAATTATTCTGTCGAGTTCCTTCTCGGAGGCAGGGATTTTAAACAACGGAACGTCGAGTTTGGCCAGATGAGTTGAAACAATCTCACCTGACTTGCTGACTTCCATGTGGATGTTCTGCAGATCCGGGTCATTAGGCTTGGCGTTCGTGAGCTTCCGCGCCCACGCAGCGTAAACATTCCGAGCGATTATTGTCTCTCGGAATAGGTCTGAATGCTCCTCTACGAAGTCATCATCGAAGCAGAGTCGTGAAGGCGAAATAGCCCCCACGGCTGCGGTCACAGTTTTTGGTGCGGTAGATTGCATTGTCCTTAAGGACCAGCTCTCTGAAGACGTCATCATTGATCGGCGTCCGAAACAAGAATCCTCAAAAACTCTAAAACTCCCACCTAGATGATATAAAATATCCGTATAAAATGCCACCTCAAGCATCAGTCTTTTGATTGTTGAATTGAGAGCTTTTTGATTGCGATCTGATTGTTTTTTTAATAGCGAATATTTTTTATATACAGTGAAAACTACTGTATTTAATCTATTGGCCTATAACCAATAGATTTTTTCTTCACTCCATCATTTTAACTTCCTCCCTTACGACCCGGACCGGACTTGGACTAAACATGACCACGGATAAATCAAAACAGGGAATGTACACATAGGCATATCTTGAGTTCCACAAATCGTGGGAAAGCAGAATGAACTCTTGTGTCACAAACCTAAGCAACTGCAGGATTTCGGAAGAGGTGACAACCGTCATCCGCACCATCGAAGAAATAGATGCTAAACTGAAGGATATCCCCTTCAACCGTCCCGAAGATCAATCGATGAACTTGCGCCAGCTGAGTGACGTCCTCGACGAGGCGAAGTTCAAATTCACACACATAAGAAAGCAGGAGATAGCCGAGCAGAATAAGCTACTCCAAGGGCAAATTGATGCCTGGGGTCTCCCATCCAACCCTGTATACGTGCCATTTCAGGTCATCCTGTCCAAAAAGAAGGGCAGAAGGAATTCAGGTGACAACGGCTTGGACTCAAAGAAAGTCAAAACTACCGACACAGTAGAAATCCAGAATCAATTCTCTGGGCTTTCTGGTGACAACATGGACGTGGTTGACCCTCAAGAAGGAACCTCTACAACCATAGACCATCCCGGTGTCACGGCACCTCAGAAAGAATTTCACGTTCCCCCAATCAATATTGATAACGTGAAGAATCAGGCAGCTCTACTTCAGCACCTGCAAACCATAACCAAGCAGAAATTGGAGGCCAAACTCATCGGCACCAAGTTCCACATTTATCCAAAGACTCCTTATGCATACCATCAGATAAGGAGATACATCGAAGAAAACTCACTAGATTATTTAAATTCGCAAAGCTTAGTAAAGAGTTAAAAATATTTGAAGTTACAACTATATGCTAATTTAAGCATTCTGCATACAAAATGTGGATTAAAAAATAGTACAAAGGTAAGATTTTTCTATAAAAATTTCTGTTTTCTAAAATTTATATTTTTATAATTGTGCAAATTTACTGTATGTGCACTGCAATTGTGTATACTGAAGTGACATTTTTGAAATATTCTTAAAACATTTAAATATAAAGCAGTTAACAGAACAAAAAAATTACAATTTTTAATAAATTCATAATAATAATTGTTCGGTGAACTAAAAGTTTGTCTTTGAAAAAACTAATTATTATATTTAAAAAAATTCACTTCAGTATAAATATAATGTCTAATTAATATAAATAAAAATTTGAGTCTTTATGTTTAATAGTTTCTGAGAAAAATGTATGAGATGATACATTAAATGTGATGTTTGTTGTCTTTGCGAGAAGCTTGTTACATACATAAAAAAACATAAATTTCTTGTTTAAGAACATAAAAACAGTTTTATTTTGTCTGTTTTAGAAATCATTTGTCCAGTTTAGAGTAACTTTTGAAGTTTAAAACTTAGAAACTGTCTGCAACAACAAGACCTAATGATAATGTTACGAAAACCTAACGAAAACTTAAGAAACGTCGTATATATATAATCAGGTATTTTTAAATACCATCTCAAATTCACACCAAAACCATATTGATACATTTTCACATTATATTTATGATGCTTTCTGTTCAAATTTGATATCTGTAATGTATGAAAGCTACGAATTGTTTAAAAATTGATTCAGAATTTGAGAAAATTTTGATGTTTTCTCGTTAAAAAAACTGAAAAATGCTGTTCTGGGCAATTTAAGACTTTTTTGTTTACTGTTTTATGCAAAATAAATTGTAAAGATAGTAATATTTAATAAAATGGGACAAATACCTTCTGTAATTCATTATTTTTGTGATAAAGTGGTACTTTATAGTGAAAGTTCAATTTTTTCAAAAATGATGTTTTTAAAACTGTATTCATCTTTTTCTCAGAATATAAGGCATAAATGCACATAAAATTTTTTCCCTCATGTTAATGATATGTAACTATATATATTCATATGAGTTTTTTGTGGATTTTCCTAAAATATTTAACTGGAGTCCATATATCGTAACAAAAAATGTCAAATTTTTAAAAAATTTATAGTGATATTTTTATGTTACATGTTTTTGAGAAAACTAAACAATATATTTTAAATATTTCACATCATTGCAAATATTAATGTTTATTTAATGTTTAGACAAAGTTTTAAGCTTTAATATTCAAAGGTTTTTCAATAATAGCTAAGTAGTTATAACTCAGATATGTAATTTTTTTGTCGTTACGAGAAGCTTGTTGCATGCGTAAACATACACAAATTTCATGTTTTAAAACATAAAAACAGTTTTATTTTTGACTTTTTAGAAAGCTTTTGTACAGTTTATAGAAAATTTTGAATTTTGAAACTTTTAGAAATTGTGTTTGCATGGGAACATACAAATCCATAGTTAAATTTTTCTAACGTCGCAAAATCACATACTCCCAAACCATAACTTTTACATATTGATACGTGTTTAGATTATATTTATGATTTTATAAGGTCAAATTTGACATTGGTAATGCATTGAAGCTAAAAATTCTTCACGACATTGGTAATGCATTGAAGCTAAAAATTCTTCACAGATTGTTATATAATTTGTGAAAGTTGATGCAAAATGCTAAGAAAATCTCGTTGAACAGAAACTGAAAATTACTACATATGTATTTTCTGAATATTTTAAGGATATTTTCTTCCTATTTTATGCTTAAAAAATTAAGAAGACACTAATGTTTAATAAAATAGGACAAATACATGCCGTAATTCATTATTTTTGTGATTAAGTGCCTTTTTACACTTAAAATGCAATTATCTCAAAATGATTGTTTTCAAACTGCGTGTACCTTTTTCAAAGAATCTAAAAAATTAATATGCTTTCAATTTTTACTGCACATAAATGTTATGTAACTTTATATAATAGAGCTACTTTCTTGGAGATTTTCCCAAAATATTTTGCTCAGAAGCAGTTATCGTAAAAAAAATGACAATTTTCACAAATTTCAAAGCGATACTTTTACGATGAATTTTTTTGAAAAAAGTAAACAATATATTTGAAACATTTTACCATTATTTAAATAAAAAAGCCTAATTATTATACAGCCAAAATTTGAAATTTTTATATTTAACAATTTCTGAGAAACGGGTTCCTAAAATGGCTCAATTTAACATTGTCGGTATAGGGCCTACCGACTAATCTTAACCCCTTCAGGACCGGCGAAATGAGAAAGAAGCATTTCTTCAGGCCCACATGTTCCTAGAGTATACGCACGCACGGGACCGGGCGAATTTCCCTGTTAAGCCTAATTTAATTTAAGAATTCATGTAAAATCTTAAATGCAATCAAATACGCTAAAATTTACATTTTACTATAATTGATAATGTCTAAATATACAGTACAAACATTTTCGTTACAATTAAAAAAGAAAAAAAAAACAATTGCAAATTTTAAGGAAAATGTTTTCATGTTTTTTTAAAAAAAGTACTATTTTCATTCTTTGCGCCATGATGATTAAAATAAAATAGACGCAAAACTTGCAAAATACTATCTGGCATATGTCATACAATATATTTACACTCACATAAACTTGATGCTGTTTTAATCAATGCAAATCTCTTAAATAGCAGCTATTATGTCGTTTTTTTTGTTTTTAATAATCCTTATAATGCTTTTTGCTTTGTTGGTATCACTTCAGTATTAAGTTTTCTTTTCTTATAGTTGTGGTAACTTTAAATGCGATAGCAAAGAAAAAGAATAGTTTGTTCTTACTGAATTAAAAATATGTTATCACGTTTGTTCTATGAAAATTTACTTTTAAAAAGTCTTTTGAGTATTAAAATTATTGATGTAAATATGAACCACAAATGATATGAAATAAATAAAGAAATTATTATTAGGAATGACTGATGCCCAATAAATTAATAAGCTTTCCTTCTTTTCCTAACATGTTCAAAATATAAAGTGGATCCGGAGCGCAATAAATCACAAACACTTAAATGCCCAATTCTCTTGAAAAATATAACCATATACAGTTGCTTACATTCATAAATATCCTACATCTAATTAAAAAAAAACTCGGAGCCGAAAGCACTCACTGAAATTCAAAGTTTTGTTAAACTTTATTCGAAAAAACGGACTTTAAGCACCAACTAGTGCCTTGTAAGAAATAATATAAAAACGTTCCTAACTCTGATCACAGTGATCATGGGCCTCAGAGAAGGGAAAGCGCAATGACATATGTGATACCGTGGACCTAAGGAGAAAGGCGGGATCACATATATGTGACCATGGTAACGTGTCATGGTATGAACGTGTAAAGTGACAAGGAATCAAGTGATTGAAACAATTATAAAAGGAAGGGGTATGTACATATGTATGTTATATGTACATATGTATGTTACATACATATGTTAGTGGTGTACAATGTACATCACTAATTTAACTCTGAAAATCTAAATATTTAAAAACTGGTTAAATTACTCATGTTCCAGTTTCTTCTTTTTTCTAGCCTCAAGTGAAAACTCTGTCAAGTGAAAGTGAGTTGAGGATATGATGTAGTAGTGTAAGGATGTTCAACCCCCAAATCGGTTGGTGGGCCAAGTAAAAATTTACTAAACTGAGGTGTGCAGCACATATCAAAAGAAAACGACAAATTATTCAAAATATTTTACCATCCTACAACATTCAAAATATTTTACTACATTACAATTCATATGACAATTGTTTTTGCATTTTACTTGAGGTTTTTTTAACATCAATGAATAATTTAATCGACGTGCATCGTATTTGATTGGTCATGTTTTCATCGAGGAGCTTGCTGCTATACTTTGTTTTTACCACATTTAATTTGGAAAAAGATGACTCGCAGCGTTAAGTAGTTCCGAATGCTGATATAATGCACCGAGACAATCGTTTTAAATTTGAAAATTAATCTTCGAGGATATATTTTTGATGATATTCAATCTTATTCCCTTCGCACAGGCATTTTAGCTCGACGCTTGATTGAAATTATATTAGCTCCAATTGTAAATTTTGGAGGCGCTGATTACACCTCTACATTAAATGGAGCTAAAAATATTGAAAGCGTTTCCTTAAACTTTTCTATGTAAGAGAATTTGGTATTGAATTCTTCGAATAATTTTCCAATTTCCTTAGAATATTTTAGGAAGTTTTTATGGTCACTTTTATAGTCATTATAACAATAGAAATGAATCAAATTGTTTGATCGCAACTGATTTTAATCAAGCTGAAGCGTTGCTTCAAAGGCTTTTATATATTGATAACAATCGGTAATCAACTTATTTTCACCTTGTAACGTCAGGTGTAGCTGATTCAGTTTCATTATTATATCTGTTAGAAAACATAAATCTAGAAGTCATTGATCGTTCGCAAGTTCATTTATATTACGACCCTTATCATTCATGAAAATTTCAATTTCTTCCCTTAATTTCCAAAATCTAAAAGAAGCACTTTCCGCGACTTAAGGTATCCGACTACGTTCGGAGACTTTTTTTTTAAGTTTTCAAAAAATCCCTAATATTTTTACATTTTTAGTTTCACTTTTATACACAATAATAAAAAGTACAGTTAGAAATAATATATGTACATAAAAATTTGCAAAAATTAAAATTTTTAAAGAAATTTTAATCAAATTTTGGAATTTTTTCAAACACTCTATTTTTTAAAATATTTTATATTTTCCATAAAATATTGCTGCAATACATTTTTAAAACACATTTCTAGAGAATGACCTACAAGTGTTAAATTACTTCTTTTGAATCAAAAGTTATGGCCAGTCGAGCTTGCGAACTAGGAAATTCAATCAAATTATCGTAACTTTCAGAAAGAAATACAACTATAAAATAACTAAAAATTGTTCAATTTCTTAGCTTGTAGGTCATTCTCTAGATAATACCAATAATAACATTTGTGTAAAATTTCATACAAGTATCTCTAATAGTTTTTTAGATATCATGTTTGAAATATCATGAAATTTACAAAAAATGGTTTTGAGAAAAATGCATTTAAACTTTATAAAATCAATTTCAAAACAAAATATGACAAGTATATTACTTAAACTCTGCTGATTTATAAGTAACACTCCCACTCTTTGGAAGTTCGTTAAATTTTTTCTTTCTTTGGGCCTCCTTTTTTTTTCTGGTTGATTTTATAAAAGGCAAAAAATGTTGTTTCGAGTCACCGACTCGAAAGATGTCAACAAATCTCTCATCACGCAGTATATAATTCCCTGCATTTATGCCAAATGCTTTCAAAATACCTAACACATCAATGAAAGCTTTTTTAAAAATAATGACGGTAATATATGGGTACCCAAAGAAAACGGTTTTAGCTCGATAAAAGTTTCTTTCAAAATGATTTGCCACAAACAGGCATTAAATGATACATTTTTATTTGTGTCTTACCGTGGAGGCAATTTTATAATAACTGCTTATCACTCTGCTTTGTGTACACAGGTTTAACAATATTTTAAAGTTTCACAGAAATACATACAATTTTTTCTGTTTATTGTTTTCTGGTGTCGTTTCCTCGTTGATAGTCACACCAATTCTCAGCTCAAATCGGGCACGGCCCATATATGGGTTTCTCCCTGTTGGAGCAACAGTGAAAAAATACTGCTATTGTAGCACTTAGCATAGCTTTGGCGTGATTGGTGTTAGTGCTAAAACAGTGTAGAATTTTATTAAACATAACATTGATAAGTTTTTCCTTCTCACCGAGGTTTTTCTCGCCATTTTTAAAAATTTTCTTTTCCGACTACTCAATCTTTCTTAGAAGTATCTTATGCACTCATATGATGATATTGTTGACACCATACACATCTTTAACAGAAAAGTATCCTTGGAATCACCATCACAAAAGAAATACATATTTTTAAGATTTCGTAGTGCAAAAACATACAAAGATTTTGTACGCACTATGTTTGAAGTAAATCCCAGATGATTGCAGGAACACGCATGTATGACTGGACTTATAGAATTCTAAAAAACTTTGATAACATTTCTAAATCTAGAATTTCCCAGTGTCAATGTATAAAGTTTCTATAGAAACCACATTTAGCGATGAATGTCCATGTGTCTCTGCCGTCAACGGATATTCCACATTCTTCAACTGACATTTTGAAACATTTTATAATGCTTTTCGCTTAAAAAGCAGTGTCGTTCATGACATCTTTAGCCGTTGGTGTAGCAGCACAGACAAGACTTTCTTTCACAAAGTCTAAATGCTCCTTTTGTCATACAAGGCCAGTTCAGCTTAGAACATAGCTTTTTCACAGGTAAATATCATCTTTCAATCACTCACCTTCTAAAAATAGGCTGCAAATTAATAACACTTTGCTTTTTTAGCTTTTCAGTAGCTGAAAAAGGACGATAAAACTTTAATCGGAGCATTTTTCAAGTCACATTAGAAGTCAGTCCAAACATGTAATCTTCATGCAGGTACAGATTGTTCTCAAAACAATTGGAGAAACACAAACTTGAAAACACACTTCCCAATTTAAATAAAATATTCTATTACCTCTTAATGTTCCACTAAAACATTATTTGTTCTGTAAAAATACCTTTACTTATCCCAGTTTTCGTTCATTACAAATTTGAGCACTTCAAGTCAAGAACATTACAAGTCAACACTTCCACTGTTTTTGTAAATGTCTCACCAGCATAGTTGCTTTTTCAAGAGGTTAATTTGATTCATTTTTGATAATATCAAAAGCAGAATGTTCAGAAACAATTAACAATTAAAAATTGTGCAATTAAAGCAAAAAAAAAAAATCAGGTTTTTGAAGAAATTTGCGAGCAACATTCGAAAGATTCAAATCAAAACAAAAACATATGAGGTCAGAAGAAACAGATGTTGCCAATCGCAAAAGTCCAATTAAAAGATTGAAATTGTTGCCTATCAATAAAATAGTTAAAAAAATGCCAGAAATTGTTTTTAAAATTATAATGGGTTGAAATTGCAAAAATTATGGGTAAAAAGCATGTGAAGCAGTCAACTTCCGGTTTCGATTTCACCTCTTCCGGTTTCAATTTCACCGCTGTAATAATATTTTAAACACCTGTAACTTTTTTTCTAATTATCGCACAGACAAAACAAAGGCAGATTTAGAAAGATAATTGTTTGAATTTTAAGAATATCAAATAAAAAGAAAATGTGATTTTTGACCGAAAATGACGTTTTCAACGTAGTCGGATATCTTAACCACCGAATTTTGGTGCAATAAATGAAATCGCCATATTCAGATTCCAATTCCCTAAGATATTCTTGAAATTACCAATGCTTTAATGGATTGTTTTTAATCGAATTAATTACCTTGAGAACAACTTTCATCACATGAGACATATTTAACACACGTACACATAAATTCTCGATGTGCGAAAAACAATGGCAAATGAACATTTTCAAATCATTTGAACTGTTTCCTAAAGCTTTTATGTGATCGAAAATTAATGTAACAGCACCCAGCACTTTTTCCAACCATTGAGGGGGCTCCATCTGTTGCAACGCCTACACAGCATTTTTCAAACCTATCTGACGACTTAGCTCGCAATTTATGACAGCATCTTTAATTCTTTTCCGGTGCTAGTACCTTTCAAACTACAAAAAAAAAAAAAAAAAAAAAAACACCGGGCAGAATTTTTTTTCATAATGCCAAATGTTTGATTTTCATATTGTTTGGAAGTCCAAAGAATAAGGGAAAAAAATAATTAGGAAATAATTGCATCGGGTGAGGTGGAATTGGGTGAAAACACGATTTATTCGATTCACCCTTCCATAGTTTATATAATATCTAAAATAATATAGTCCAGAGGTACACAACCTGCTTCTCACCGAACCTTATTAAGTGGCTCGGTCATGACATATTGCTCTGAGAAATTCACTTATTTGAGAAGAAAGTATTAAAAATTTGGTGGGAAATTCTTTGTCCAGAAATCAAATATACCAATTGTGCTTTTTGCTGTCGGTGTCGAACGGGCACGAATTGATATTCCTTTTATATTTGGAACGGTTACGGTTAGTGATAACAGACAACAGTGAAGTAGCGACAATTTTAATGGATGAAACTAATCTTTAACTACTTTTCATATATTGCAAGCGAAAAATATTCGAAAAAAATAAATCATTTCAAGATGATTGGGAGGATAACTATTTTGTAGTGAAAAACAAACATGTATCAGTAATTGATTTGACACGAAAGCGCTGTATTTAAAAAAAAACCCATGAAAAGGAATCTCTCATTCAATGATACTTTTCCTTGAAGATCTCTTTAAAGAGCTGATTTTTCATAATTTTTATTTTAATGACGCATACGTTATATTACATGTAATACAGAAGAAACAGCAGAAAATCTTTTCACATCAAATTAAATTGTGAGTTCGTAATTCTTTTTGAATACTATCTTCAGAAAAAAATGATGATAAAGTCTGAAAATTTAATTGAGTAGAAGCCAATTTTTTTTTATTTTCAGCCGTAAATGAACAAAAACAACATTGAGTTAGCATGCAGAATTACTACAATTCTTTCAAGCAGGAAATAAAAGTTTAATGTTTTTTTTTCAAAATTATGCACCAAAAATAAAATTAAGTACTCTCTATAAAAGAAATATATATATATATATATATATATATATATATATATATATATATATATATATATATATATATATGTAATTCTTTTTTAAACCACTATAAAAATACTAAACTTCCGAATAAATAAAAGTAATTGGAGTCTTTCGTGCTTCCATCTTGCCATGGACACCGAGCCGCCTCTCACTGATTC
The DNA here is from genome assembly GCA_019973935.1 of Trichonephila clavipes. Lineage (NCBI taxonomy): Eukaryota > Metazoa > Arthropoda > Arachnida > Araneae > Nephilidae > Trichonephila > Trichonephila clavipes. Next base: position 234,147 of record BMAU01000248.1, on the reverse strand, counting down.
TGAAATATGCGCAAAGATGAGAGAACTAAGGCAGGACATACTACTCCAAAGCGGATCTATCCAATACCTCGAGTTCAACCTCAAGCTAGCCGTGGCCGGAGAAGTCATCCAGCCCAAGGAGCAGATCAGCAAACTTGCAGAAAATGTGAAAGAGATGAAAGACCTTCTGGAGCACAAAAAGGGTGAGTTGGCATCATTCAGTATTTGCCCTATCCCCAGTTGCCAGTATCACGCCACTATTAACTCTCCCGAAAGGATTAAAACTTTAATTGAGTGCACGAAAACGCTCGAAAATAAACCCTTCCCTACTAGCCTTCCTTCGACAAGTAGCGAAAATAACCCTGTCGATACCAAGAATGTTAAAAATAAAGCAATTAATAAGCCTATAGACGATTCAAATAAAACTAAGAAAACCCGCACCGACGGGTTTACTTCCCCAACTAAACAAGTTAAAAAGCAAAAAGTGCTTCAAAACTACTCTGTCGGTGCTCTAGCACCCATAAATACGAGCAATAAGTTTCAGCCTATTGCTGGAAGCAGCGCGATACCGGAGAAGGAACCGGCAGCGATGTCAGTTGCCACCCCGAAAATCCTCCCATCCACCTAAAATTCAAACAGAACTACAACCTCATTCTACAAGAAATTCAAAGGTTGTACCCAAAGACGAAAACAAAGCTGTCTGGGGAATTTTTTAAAATTTTCGCAGCCTCGTCCGACGATCACCGAGACATCACAAACCTCCTCATTGAAAAAAAGGAGCAATACTTCGCGCTAAACCCCACCTTAAACAGACCGCAAAAAGTTGTCATCAAGGGATTACCCATCAACACCGATATTGACGATATCGAGCGAGATTTAACTTCACGCGGCTTTCAAGTTCAGAAAGTCGCGCAATTCACAAAAACGAGAACCAAACTTAAACTCCCCATTTTTATGGTGGAGCTCCAAAGAACCCCGGATTCCCCAGACATCTTCCAAGTCGACACTTGCTGCTATCTGTCAATTAAAGTTGACACCTACAATAGAAGACCAGGAGTTGCGCAGTGCTATAACTGCAACCTCTTCAATCATTCCTCAGTAAATTGCCATATCCAAACCAGCTGCCTTAAATGCGGCGAATCCCATAAAACGGGCGATTGCCCCATAAAGGAAAAGATTGAAAACCCCACCTGCATAAATTGCAACCAAAAAGGCCACATGGCAAACTCACATCGCTGCCCGAAATACCCCAAAGTTCAGCCTAAAAAGGGAGAAGCCTCCCAAAACAGGAATAAAAATGTATCAAATAATAAAATCCAAAACCCAGCAACCGTGAAGGAACATCTTTCCTTTGCAAACGCTCTCAAAGGTGACCACCAGATGGCACCAAGACTCGACGCACCCTCTCCAGCCAATTCTGAGCCGGAGGCAGCCGAAGCTCCTCGCGAGAAAAACCAGAATCAAAAATCTCAAAGTAAAGACGATAAAGCCTTCGGCTTTATGGATGCAATCCTTGAACTTAAGAAGTTCTTCTCTGACTATCCCTCTCTTTTTGAGTTGGGTCGTCAGCTCCGGAATGCACAGGGCACAGAGAGGGTAGATGTTTTCCACCGCCACCTAATCAACCTTAAATAATGGACCAAAGCTGCTTCGGGCTCAGAATCACTTCCTGGAATGCTAATGGAGTCAAATCGCGCATCGTCGAGTTGCGCGATTTTATAGATAAGCACTCCCCCGATATTGTTCTAATTCAAGAATCCCACCTTGGACCAGGGGACACCCTCCACATCCCAAACTTCACGACCTATCGTAACGATAGGCCCGCCACATCCAATCAAAATCGAAGAGGCGGCACGGCAATCCTGCTCAAGTCTTCCCTCCCTCACTACCACACTCCAACACCGCCGACGGGCACAGTGGAAGCGACCTCGGTCACTCTTACACCGCCCGGAAGCCAGCCTATCGTAATCACCTCGCTCTACATCTCACCCACATACTCCTATCACCACATCCACAGTGACCTGGAAGCGATTTTTAGCCTAGGCGACGTTTCCATCGTATGCGGAGATTTCAATGCCCACCATACCTCCTGGGGTTGCAAACGCAACGATCAGCGAGGGAAAATTATTAAAAACCTTATTGACACCACAAACACTCAATTAATAGCTCCAACGTCACACACCCGCTTTGGCTACAACTCCGCATCTATCATCGACTTCGCTCTGACGAGAAACCTACCTTGGCCCGGCCAAGTAGAGTCCATCGCAGAGCTCTAAGTTCTGATCATAACCCAATTATGATCAACCTAGACACAAATACTCGTTTCGCTTTTCCGAAGCGAAACGTCACGACGGACTGGGAGGTTTTCCGAGACCTCCTCAGCTCCGCCCACCACACCTTCCAGCCAATCACCGCGCGCACGGGGGAAGACGTCGAAAAACAATCTGCCGACCTCTCCACAAAAATTCTAGATGCTCACACACGCGCTCATCGAGACCAGTCAAACAAGACAAACACTACTATGCCAGCGACGAGATTAAATCTCTAATGAAAGAGAAGAATCGAGCAAAAGAAAACTCTGGCAACATACAAGGAACCCAAATGACAAAAGAACACTCAACAACCTACAGAACAAAATTCACAGGAAAGTCCAAGCCTTCCAATCCAAACTCTGGGAAGATGACTTACGTTCTCTTGGTCCTGAAGACGGCTCCCTCTGGGAAATTTCGGAGGGATTGAGGAAAAAGAAATCTCCCGTTTGCGCCCTTAACGGCCGAGCGGGGATCGCTCACACAGACTCTGATAAAGCCGAGGTCCTTGCATGTTCCTTGGAATCCCAATTTCAAGATAACATCTCCAATGATACTGATTACTTAACTAACAGGGTAGTCGAAAATTACTTTCTAAATGAAAATAATTTCTATACCCCCCTACCCCCTCCCATGCCTTCGGAAATTCTTAAATTTATTAAGAACGCTAAAGTAAAACGCGCTCCGGACAGGGAAGGAATCACTAACAAAATGCTTCAAAACCTATATTATATACCTATTATATATTATATACCTAAATATTATATCTAACATCTTCAGTACAGGGCACTTTCCAGACCACTGGAAAACTGCCTCCATCATTCCTATCCTAAAACCAGGTAAGCCTCGTTGCTCACCTGACAGCTATAGGCCAATCAGCCTGTTGCCAGTACTTTCTATAATTACTGAGAAACTAATTCTCACGCGACTAAATTCTCACCTAACAGAAAATAACATACTAATCTCCCAACAACACGGATTCCGTCCTCGTCTATCTACTTCGCACCAGTTGCTACGGGTAGTCGAGTACATCAAAACTGGCTTTAAAGACAAGAAGTACACGGGGCTATTTTTCTGGATATCCAGAAAGCCTTTGACCGTGTATGGCATGTAGGCTTGCTTTACAAGCTCATCAAAATTAATACTCCACCCCCCACTAATTCGGATCATCAGATCCTTCCTCACTAACAGGACCTTTGCGGTCAGAGTCAATGACACTCACTCTTCGATTAAGAAAATAAATTCAGGGGCGCCTCAAGGGGCGCTCCTCAGCCCTACTTTATTTAATATCTTCGTAAACGACATCCCAAAAACACGCCATACAACCATCTGCCTTTTTGCAGATGACACAGCGATCCTCGCTCAAAGCGCAAGCAAAGCCTGCGTCACTCACTTCCTACACAAACATCTGGCGGAGCTTGAAGACTGGTATAAAAAATGGAAAATAGCCATAAACCCTACAAAAACCGAAGCAGTCTTCTCCAACGGAACCAGCGCTCGCCCCCCAGCACCAGTACATGTACAAAACCACCCGGTTCCCTGGTCCAAAACCGTAAAATATCTAGGTGTTATACTAGATCAGCACCTCTCCTTTAATCCCCATATTGTAAATGCCAAGAAAAAATTCCGAGCTCTTGCATGTATTTACTCCCCTTACTTTACCCGGAATTCGCCTTTGAGCCTAAAAAATAGAATGCTTATCTATACCTCCATTATCAGATCAGTACTACTCTACGCCTGTCCAGTGTGGGGGCATGCAGCCCGAGGTAATATTAACATTCTAGAGCAATCCCAAAACGTAATCATCCGACAGATCACCAACTCCCCATGGTTTGTACGAAACGCAGATCTTCGATTTGCGTTACGTCTCAAAACCATTAAGGCAACCATAAAGAAAATTGCTGAAAAATTCTTTAACAACTTAGAAACCATTGACAACAGGACTCTAAGAAAGATCGAAAGCTACACCCCCGACCCAAAATTCAATAGACCCAGAAACATTCTGCTGCCTGACCACACCCCCAATCGAGTAACTGCCTCCCCATTGGACAGGAACTAGTCACCCTAAGATCTCTAAATACGGCCGCTTCGACGGCCCCATTTCAACCGGAACGAGCAGCGGAGAGATACGGCTCGCCGTCACCTCGCCCTGTCGACCGGAATTCTCACCACCAGCCGCTGACTTCGGGACTTTGCTTGCGAAGACCGAGTCAACAGGCACAGCCCACCTACAACACGAACAAAAGCTTCCAGCTTTCTTCTTACTTTTATTACCACTACTGGCAACTTCTAAATCATAATTAAATCCATCTCATTCTAAAATATCTTAAAAACAACAAAGGGCAAATCACTGTTTTGACTGTCGACCCCCAACTATGACTGAACGGAGATGAAGACCTCTTCGGAGATCATGTGCTCCAATTTGAACCGTCAATACCTCTTGCAAATTTGTTCTGTTTCACAATAAGGATTACGATCTAATTAAAGATCATGTCCCTGATTGCTTTTCAGACCGTTTTTTCTGATGTAGATTGGTGAATGTTACGAAGAGATTTGTATGTGAATGTTCTGGTAGGAAAGAGATTTATTGCGCCTTCAGTTACTTGCTCATGCCATGTTAAGATAAATGTTTGGGACTTTTATTGTGTAGTACGAATTGTGTCACACACACACACACATAGCGATATCTTTATAAATCTCTGCACCAAGAACTGACTATAAGGGCATGGGTTATGTAGTGCTGCTTTCGGTATTGTGTTACGTGACTATTTTTTTTATTTCTATTTGTGTTGCGGATTGGTATTCACTGTGACAGATCTTGAGCATTCCCTGGATTTGGTATCACTTTTTAGAGCGGCACCATATTGCTGGAACTTCAATTTCCGCTATGTTATTTTGAAGCACACTTTCCTCTCCAGAGTGAGGCATCTTAGCTCAAGCGATGCGAAATGATACTAGGAATTTAATTTTTCCGAAAGCACCCAAGCCAAACAGGCACTCTAGAGATATTTAACAAGCTGAATAATCCTACGACATGGACGCTGATAGATTTTCTACATCATGAAAATCCCCCGAATGGACTAAATCATGTGACGTCACGATCACATGATTCCAGTGAGCTCTTGTGCACGTGCATACGGCAGCATTTGTTTACGGCTCATAGCCGACAAGGGTTTCTTGATTGCGAATGAATTAGAGAGTGTTGGTTGCAAGAGAGTTGCAGTATCCTGCATTCCCCTAACAGATAAGATTCAGTTTGATGTATCTGAAATCGTTATTAAATATCGGTTGTCAAACGTGAGAGTTACAGTGGAAAGGGCTATTGACCGAATTAAACAATATAAATATTTTGAAGGAGCTTTACCTTGCAGAAACCTTCATAATGTAAATAGAGTGTTTTTTTATTGTATGCATGTTTTGTTATTTCCATTAGTCATTAATTCAAGTGACATAACATATTATCTACTTATCAGAATGCATAACTCCAAAAGGGAGGTAAATTTGATACAGAGGTGCTACGCGCCAAACATCGTTTGTTGTCGATTTATGTGATATCAAAAAAGGCTTAGCTGTAAAGTTTTATCCCCCACATCTGGGTGAACATAAACAAACATTTGACACGTAGCACTCCTACATCAAATGAACACCTCAGAAAGAGTTACGCATTCTGATAATTAGGCCGACAATATGAATTAAATGTAAATAATTTGCTATGTGTTACTGTACCTGTTTTTTTTTGGATTTATTACTTTCAATTTTCGTTACTCAAATTATTTCTGCTTGATTATGTTTTGAGTTCTCATAGTTACATAATTATAAAATTGATTTCAAGGCCAATTTTTATTAAATAATTATTAAAAACCAACAAAGGTATAGATTTTCAAATCTGTAATAACTTTTGTGCGCAATAAGCTATGAAACACGAATCACTTAAAACGACCAAAAATTTTAAAAAAATAGGCATTTTATGAATATGAAAAACTTAAATTTTTAATTTTTTGAGTAGTGAAATAATAGCTGGTTAAACTGACTTTTTCTTTGAGAATCAACTTAATATAACTTGTCAAAGCATATATATATTATTTGTACAGTTACTGTATCCAAAAATTTTTTTTTTTTGAAAAACGGAACTTTTTAGCTTATAAAAACAAAATGACTTATGCCAATTTAAAAAACAAAAACAACTCAATTACTGGAAATCTATTGAAAAAGGAAGAAAGGAAGGAGACGAGCAAGAGACACGCTTGAGTACGGTCGCGTCACCTATACGCTCCGTACCTTTTCTTCGTTCAACGTCCCATTCTTAACCACGCATTAATCTTTTGGAGGCAACTGAGCCAGTCGTCCTATAGCTCTTTTCAGGGCTGAAAGGATAGGGCGACATCCATTAGATTTTTCGCCACTATTTCTCGGATCACACGTTTTACGACCATGGCCTCGAACTCAGACGACAACATGACTCTGGACTCTAGAACTCCCTCTCGACCTTCCACACCCACTCCCACTGCTCGTTGTATTAGATACTCAGAAATGACTGAGGAACTCCGTGGACTGGTAACCGCCATCAATGCAAATGAAGATTTGATCAAAGGAATGACTAGATTCGGAAACCTTTACGCTGACGACGAATACGTAGTTATGCAACAGAACCTCCTGCAGGACCTCAAGATGAAGCATTAACAAAGGGTAAGTGAGTTTAGCTGTCTCTCTCCCTGTGATACACCTGGCTGCCAACGACATCATACTCCCCCTAGCTCTCCTGTTAAACCTAACGTAGCTCCACAACAGAGCAATAATGAAATCCTAAATCTTACTCAATTTAAAAACCCATCTCATAAACGTAAAGAAAACGAGGATGGGGCTTCATCTCGCCACCCCTTAGTAAAGTTAACAAAAGAACCAAAAGTACTACCCAATTAAACTTTGAAATTGAACTGAGTAATAAGTTTAAAAGTCTCAATCAAGAACAGGCAAGGACTTCCACTGAAAACGATAATGACGAAACTAACGAACAAAACCACAACATCACTACAATCCCACAAAACCTTCCACCACCCGTAATGCTTAAAATTAACGAAAATTACCACTCTGAAATGAAAACAATCACTGATAAATTCCCCACTGTAAGAGGTAAACTCTCAGAATACCTCAAACTCTCTACACTAATACACTTGAACAAAAGGACCAATTGATAGAATTCCTGGAAGTAGTCGACTTTGAATTTTATGCCATTCGAGCGAAATCCGAACGACCAATCAAGGTCGTTATTAAAGGCTTACCCCGCGATACAGACACAAACAATATACACCACGAATTAGTAATGCTCGGCTACACAGTTGACAAAGTAACACAATTAACTGGACGTATCACTAAACAAAAGCTACCTGTCTTTTTAATCACTCTCCCACGCAACATCTACAACTCAAAAATTTTCGATTTAAATAGATTATGCTACCTAGTTGTTAATGTTGAAGGATATGAGGGCAAAGGGGTAACCCAATGCTACTCATGCAATAAGTTCAACCACACTTCAGATGTTTGCCACTTAAAACCCAGATGCCTTAAATGCGGACTTAGTCATCAGACTAAGGACTGCGAAATAAATAAAGTCGAACAAATGCATTGTATTAACTGCGAAACAGTCGGCCACATGGCCAACTATGCTAAGTGCCCACTATACCCAAAGCCCAAAAAAGGAGCCCCCACTAAAAATAACAACTACACAAGTGTCATCAATAGTATTGTACGCCCCAATTTATCCTACGCAAACGCAACCAAAACAACAACTACCTCAAACAGAAATCAACAGATGGCGACACGAACCAGTGGAAGTTCTTCTGTTCCTCCCCAAGTTCAAACCAATCAGGTTAACGTTCAAACCCTCCAAATCACCCCAATTCAGGCAAATAATAATAATCCTAATGTAAACTTAATTGCCCAAACGCTGCAAGGCGTTATTCAAGCTTTAACGACCCTCACCGTCCAAATTAACAATATGAACTTTGCTCCCCCCTCAGTGCATAATAAACCCAACAAAAGCAAAACTAATGAAGCCAAGAAACAAGAGCTGTATGCCCTAGTTGACGCAATCTTCAAACATTATGATGATTAGTTACCCGATGATTGGTTTGAACATAATTTCATGGAATGCAAACGGCTTATTAAGTAACATTAGTGAATTTAAAATTTTTGTAGAGAAGTACGGCCCCGATATCATCTTAATTCAGGAAACACATCTGAGACCTAGTCACAACATTAACATTAATAACTATAAATGCTACAGAAATGATCGACAGACGGCAGGGCGGCCTTCTGGTGGAACTTTAATTTTGATCAAAAAATCAATTCCGCACTACAACACCCCTATTCCACAGCTCTTCCATGTTGAAGCGACCACTGTCACTATCAACCCTCCAAACTTAGACCCCTCAGTATTACCTCTATCTATGTCCCTCCCCCCTCTGATAAACTTCTTTTTACTCTAGACCTAGAAACCATTATGCAAGTCAACAGCCACTGTGTGATTTTTGGTGACTTTAACGCCACACACAATTATTGGAATTGCTCCCATAATTCTACCAGAGGAACTCAGCTTAAAGACTTTTGTGATCAAGTAAACTTAGAAATAATTTATGCCGATTCCCCCACTAGATACGGATATAATACTAGTAATACACTAGATATCGCTCTAGTAAATGATTTTAACTTCCCCTATAATATCTCTTCTCTCACTGAGCTCTCCTCTGATCACAATCCTAAAAATAATTTTAATTTTTCCCTTCCAATTCACCAGGAAAATCCTAGAGCAATTACCACCTGTTGGCGACTCTTTATAGAAAATGTTTAAATAATAATGTAATCATTGGAAACTATGCTAGTATAAAAAACCCCTTCGCGCTAGAAGAAAAAATTGCTACTTTCACCGAAGCCGTCTGCTCCGCCCACCTCGAATCCTCTCAACCAATCACAGACACTAGACACACCTTCACTCCTTCACACATCAAAAAACTTATAACCATGAAAAACAGAGCACGTAAAATGCACCAAATTACATTAAATCCCATCTATAAAACAGAATCAAACAGACTTCAGGCTGCTAAAATTAAAAAGGAACTCAAAAAACACTCCCAAGAAACTTGGAAAAATAGACTTCTTTCACTCAACACGCAAGACAACAGTTTCTGGAACATACAAAATTTTTTTAAAAACAAACGCGTTGATATTCCTGCACTCCACACTGCCTCTGGTATCGCCATAACGGACGATCAGAAAGCAAATCTAATTGCAAAAACATTAAAAGACAACTTCACAGAAAACACTAGACCAGAGTTGGTTTCAACAACTCGATTGACTCTGACGTCACTTCAACCCTCGAACGCTTTTTCTCCCATCCACTTCCAACCCCTATTTCCCCCTCTAATCCAGACGAGGTCGCGGCCTACGTCAATAAGTTAAAAATTAGAAAAACTCCAGGTAAAGACAATGTTACTAACAAAATGATTAGAAATTTCCCCCTCAAAGCTTTAATTATTCTCACCTACCTAATAAACAAAATTCTTCTACTCAGACATTTTCCAAATAATTGGAAAATAGCCGTCATTTTTCCTATCAAAAAACCTGGTAAAAATAGTAATAATCCACAAAGTTTCCGGCCTATCTCTTTACTTTCTTCGCTCAGTAAAATTACTGAGCACATCATTCTAAATAGAATAAACTCCTTCATTTCTGATACTAACATTATCAATCCAAACCAATACGGTTTCACTAAAAAATTATCTACTAATCATCCGCTGCTAAGGATCACGGAAAAAAATTACCTCAGGGTTTCAGAGAGGCAGGTCCACTGGGGCTGTCTTTCTAGATATCCAAAAGGCTTTTGACCGTGTCTGGATCAGCGGTCTCATCTACAAACTCATTAACTATAATTTCTCTCCCTCTCTTATTCACCTTGTTAATTCATATTTAGTAAATAGAATTTATCAAGTCAGAGTCAATAACACCCTTTCGGACACACACAACATTAATATTGGATGCCCTCAGGGTTCCCTGCTCGGCCCAATATTATTTAACTTATACATAAACGACATGCCCACCCATCCACAAACAATGTTAAATTTATATGCCGATGATACGTGTATCACGGCAACTTACAAAAATCACAAAACAATCACGATCGCACTAAACAAACATCTTTCCTTCCTGGAAGATTTCTTTAATAAATGGAAAATAAAAATTAATGTAGACAAAACTGTAACTGTGCTCTTTACCAGGAGGAGAAAAAACTGCACACCACCCACGCTATACTCCACACCACTCCAATGGTCTCAGAGTACGAAATATTTAGGAGTCATTCTTGACAGTAAATTAACATGGAAACAACACGTAATACACACGCGAAACAAATTCCGGTTCGCGCTCAGATTACTTTTCCCCCTAATTAACCGGAATTCTCATATGAGTTTAGAGAACAAAGTACTTCTCTACACCGCCGTTCTGCGGCCCATTTTAACTTATGCATCTCCTGTGTGGCGTTATGCAGCAAAATCTAACATTAAAATCCTAGAGGTTTCCCAGAATTCACTCATCAGAAGGATTACAAATCCTACCTGGCGACTTAGAAACTCCCGCATTTATAAAGAACTTGAACTTCCCCCTTTAAAACTTTCATTCAAAGTCTTGCTAAAATATTTTTTAACGACATACACACAATTCACAAATAACTTAAACCTAATAGACATTCAAAATTACCCACTTAATGACAATACTAAAAGACCCAGGAGAATCCTCCTGGATTCATACAATCCCCCTTAACGCCACGTCCCTGTCATTCACCGGTGGTGAATGACACATTTGCTAAATTCTTCTCTTTGAGAAAAATCCTCGGAAACCTCTAATTTTTACAGATTTAACTATTGACCAAACTCGCTCTACTCCTTTTGGAGTGGAGCAGGGCGGATAATAGCTCTTTTTCCTCTGATCACGCTTTGCCGTCCAGAGTCGACCCTCCAATTTAAATAAATTTAAACTTAATTTCATGCTGCACCCACCAGAAAATGCCCCCTTTTTATCAACTTCAGTTCAAGCAGCCAAAATCCAGGGCAGCCAATTGAGAGCTTACTCACTTGCATTCACTAACCAATCACAGTGCTCCTTACCCACTTCTCAATCCAGAACTATCACTCAGGACTTTTTCCCGCCAAAACCAGATAGAGTCTCCGCCCATGACGATGACGTCACTCTACTACCTTGCCTAGTCCTCCAATCACCATGCCACTCCAGACAATTCATCAGGAAATACCTCTCTCCAGTCAGGACTCTCCACTTCCATCAGGAACAATACACTTTTGTTAGGGGAAGGAGGATCTTTTGCTAGATCCATATCCCCGAGACGTTAATCGAAATCGAAAAAATTACAGGAAATTATTTGTTAGGTCTGGATGTACATTTTTCTTGTTTTGAAAATTCTTATTTTTCAATGCTGCGGCCTACAAATATATTAAATTACTTTTATAACCTAAAAAGTTTGTAAAAAGTCTAATGCAACAATCTTGTGATTTTTTGTTTTAAATTCTCATATCTTTAAATAGTGTTATTCATCATTAAAATTGTATAAATATATATATATATATATATATATATATATATATATATATATTTGTTTTGTCTACTTCAGATACATTTTTAATTTAATTTTGAATGGATATTTTATGCGACTATTCATTTATATATATATGTATGTATTGTATTCTTTCAATCTAATTTGCAATTCATTGTGCTGTAAAAATAAAATTCATGCTCATCAATGCATAAATATTTATTAATCAAATTTTCATATTAACTCTCTAATATGAGATAAACAATGGTTTAAATAAGTAAACTTTTTACAAGTTTATTTTGGAACCATCTATTTATAGATAAATCGTATGTAATTCAATAAGAAAAATTTATTTATAACTAAGGATAATTAAATTGTACTTTTGAAAATTATTGCCCCTTTTTTGTTGTAGATTCTCTTAATATTGTATAATTTTAAAACAATTAGATCAACATGTTATTGGCACTTTATATGAAGAAAAAAAATATTGATTATGTTTTTAAAAATTGTAATGTACATTTTTAATATAGTTTATGTCAGTCGTGAACCCAGTTTATATTCAAAAACGAAAAATTCATTAGAACAGCATAAATTCAACATTTTATTTTAGCGAATTCCCTCAACTACTTTTTTTGGCTCGTTGCCAAAGACAAAATACAAAAGTAGCTCGTTCAAAATATTATATCGTGATCGCAAAAACGAGTAATTTAATAACATTACTGTGTAACCCTGACACCTTCCCCCCGAGAGTCATATTAGATCCAAAGATCAAAAATATGGCTAAAACAATCTAAGGGTCACACGTTACACCCAAAATGAAACACTGTTTAGTCACTATCTTAATATTATACATTTACATAAAAATACTCAACATTAAATTTTACACAAATATTCTTCTTAACTTAATCATCTAACAATAAAGCTAAGAAAATGTTTAAAACCTAAATTAATCTTAAATCCTTCTTAAAGTTCTTATTTAATTACAGTTTACATTTACAATCTGGATAGCGCATCTGCATTAACTAGTTTAGATCCTTTCATGTGGCTTGCTTCAATGTCATGGCGTTGAATGGACAACGCCTACCTCTGCAGTCTCGGACATTGGGGTGCAGCACTAGTGAGAAATACTAGAGGATTATGATCGGTTAGTAAGAAAATCTTTGCTCCACACAGTAAAGTTTCAAATCTTTTTAGAGCCCAAATAATAGCATACGCTTCCCTTTCAATTGTTGACCACTTTTGTTGGCTTGGGTTCAGTTTCTGGCTCCCAAAAGCTATGGGATGAATGTTGTCTTCTCCATCCAATTAATCTAGACAGCATCCGACCGCCGTCTGAGAAGCATTCGTATGCAAGTAGTACGGTTTCTCTATGTCTGGTACCTGCATCTGTGTAATTCCACATAGTGCTGTCTTCAACTCCTTGAAAGCATTTTTAGTTTCCTTGCTCCATGGAATCTCATTAGGGACTTTCTTTTTAGTGAGCTCTGTCAATGGTAGAGCAATTTTTGCAAAGTTTGGAATATACTGTCTATAAAAATTGCACAATCCCAAAGCACTTCTGAGTTGTTTCTTGGTCGTTGGTGCCTGTAAGTTCTGAATCGCTTTTATATATTCTTTCTTTGTCAGGGGAATGTCTACCTGAGAACCAATGACATGTCCTAAGTATTTAACTTTTTGTCTTGCAAACTCACACTTTCCTAAATTCACTGAGGAATTAAAATGCTCCAATCTTTTGAAAACTTCTTCTAGATGATTTAAATGTTCTTCCCACGTATCAGAGAATATTGCTAAATTGTCGATATAAGCACATGCAAAATCAGATATAGTTTGAACCACTTTAGACATGGCTCTCCGGTAGGTTACAGCAGCGTTTCTTAACCCAAATGGTAACACATTCCATTGGTACTGTCCTCGATGAGTTCGGAAGGCAGTTAGATGTTTGCTGCTGTCTTCCATTGGTATAGACCAATATCCTTTCAACATATCTAGTACAGTAATGAATTTTTTCTTCCCTACTAAGAAATTCAACTCCATCATATTCTGCATTGGATATGCATCCGGTACGGTAAGGGCATTCAAGCTTCTGAAATCTATGCATAACCGAATTGTTCCATCCTTCTTATGAACACATACCACGGGGTGTGCTATTTCACTTACAACAGGTTCAATCAGCCCTAACTCTAACAATTCGTCTATCTGCACGTCTACTTTTCTCTTTAAGTTTTCTGGTATCTTATAAGTTTTGGGTTTCATCATCTCCTCCTCATTCTTCAGTTTTATCACATGTTCACCAACTTTAGCTCTTTTTATTTTTCCAGAAAGCAACATCCTGTGTCGATGTAAAAGATCCTTTAGTTGAATTTGTTGCTTCTTAGATAGGTAATCCAACGTCACTCTGTCCAATGCTTCGTCATTCTTCTCAGCTGCAGGAACTGTTGGCGTTTCATATATCTCACCGAATTCATCATCAATATCATAAATAACTCCAACCGTTTGAACTCTCGCTCTGTATTCTCTGATCTTGTTAACATGCAGCAATCTCAAATTACCTCCAGCCATCTGCAAATAATATGAATTTGGTTTTACTCTTTTAACAACTTTAACTGGACCTGTCCATCTAGCATATAGCTTATTCGTCGAATCAGGTATCAAAACAAGAAATTGATCTCCTGGTGCAAATCCTCGATGTTTCTTTTGCCTGTTGTAATATTTAGCGTAGCTACCTTGTTGCACGTCACTTGTTAAGGTATCCGACTACGTTGAAAACGTCAATTTTGGCGAAAAGTTCGATTTTTATTTTTTGGCTAAATATTAAAATTCAAACGATTTGCTTTCTAAAACTGTTCTTGCTTTGTTAGTACGATAATTAGAAAAAAAAGTTACAGCATTTTTAAAACAAATCATATTCATCAAAAACAACCGGAAGCTGCGATTTCGAAACCGGAAGTCGTATTCTGTATTCATATTTTGTGTATTTTTATGTAACTTTTCATCTGAAATTGAATAATTTTACTTGCAGAATGATCTATCTTTTAGCCTCATTGTTTTAGTATTGAATTTTGTTTTGAAGAAGTGGCAACGATCATTCTGATTTCATTTGAAAGTATTGCTTGTTTACGTTTTTGCTGTTGCTTTTCTTGAATCATTTTGCTAAAATTCTTTCTATTTTTCTCACGTAATTTAACATTTAAAGTATTTTAATATTACGTAAAATAATCTCGTTATTATTTGATATGGGAAATCGCAAGAATAAATCTCGTTCGCAAAAGCGAAAATTTATTGGGAATCGTTTTACAGAACGTACCAAGCCATTAGATGTACCAACAGTAAGTGAGCAGAAGTTGAAGACCACATCTGTCTCTTTTGAAAATATTCCATCTAAAGATGATAAAATGTCGGAGAATCGAATCTTTGATGTGAAAATTCTACGTACTGTATTCAATTGTTTGTGTTGTCCCTCCTGTTTGTCAGTGAATCTTCAGTTGACAGTAGATTCAATCTTTGGATTATCTTCAGGTATGACTTTGAAGTGCAAAAATTGTATGTTTGTGTATGCCTTTCAAAGTACAAGAAAAGCAAATAAAATGAACGACATAAATTTGCAGTTTGTGTGGGGAATGAGAATAATTGGAAAAGGCCATTCATCTTCGAAGAAACTGTGTGCCAGTTTGAACATTCCTTCACTGTCAAAAGCTGCATACAGATCTTGTGAAAAAAAATTATTGAATGTTGCTTCTGTCGTATCAAAGAATGCTATGATTGAAGCTGCTGATGAAGTTAGAAAACTGAAAAACACTTCAGATGTTGCGGAATGTGGAGTTTCAATCGATGGTACATGGCAAAGACGGGGACATTCATCGTTAAATGGTTGTGTCGCTGTTCTTTCAATTGACACAGGCAAAGTCCTGGATTTAGAAGTGATGTCGAAATGGTGCAGAAACTGAACACATCAGAGTTCAGAAAAAAGTAAACATATAAAGAAACACCAATGCTCGTGCAATCATCAGGGATCAGCTGGAAGCATGGAGCCTGTCGGAGCATATAGACTATTTGAGCGTTCCCGTGAAACCAGGAAACTTCAATATGTAGAATTTTATGGTGATGGCGACTCAAAAAGTCATTTAGCTGTTAAAGATATCTATGGAATAGATAGCGTAAGAAAATATGAGTGTATAGGGCACATTCAAAAGAGAGTGGGCAGCAAACTGAGAATTATAAAAACTAAGGAAAAAGGACTTGGAGGTAAGGGTAAACTTTTTGACTCATTTATAGACAAAATTCAGAATTATTATGGTATTGCTATTAGGAGCAACATTGGTAATTTGGAAGAAATGCAAAGGGCTGTGATTGCAGCCTTTTATCATTGTTGTTCCGGTAAAAGCAATCCCATGCATGGCCAGTGTCCATTGGGCTCCGAGAGCTGGTGTACCTACCAGCGAGCACAATCTGCTGGCAAAGTGTTTTACGACAAAAATGCTTGTCTTCCCAAGAGTATTATTAACAAAATTAAGCCGACATATCTTCAGCTATGTGATCAAAATCTTTTGAGGAAATGCCTTCACGGGAAGACTCAGAATGCAAATGAGGTATTCAACGGATATCTGTGGAACGTAGTTCCAAAAGAAATATTTGTAGAACTTCAAACATTTTCTCTGGGATCTTATATAGCTGTAATAACCTTTAACAAAGGTTTTAAAGGGCTATTGTCTGTATTAGAAGCCCTAGATATAAAAATTGGGTCTTACACTTTACGAGGTTATGCAGCCATTGATCAAACTCGTATCGAGGACTCAAAACGACACTCTTTGCCCAGTGCAAAAGTTACAAGAAAAAAAATTCGAGCTATTAAAAAGAGAAAAGTTGTTAATACTGAAAAACATGAAGGTGTAACATATAAATCTGGAGCATTTTAGGTAATATTATTTATTTTTGTAATAGTTATGTCTTTTTAAATTCTTTAAATGTGTTTTTCTCGAAACTGTTTTTTTGATAAAATGTCGTAACTTCAAACATGATATCTTAAAATCTAGTAAAGGTACATAAGTGAAACTTTGTACAAGTGTTTTTGAATACATATTCTAGAGAATGACCTATGGACTTAGTAAAATAATAATAATTAGTATTATTATTGCTCATGTTTTTATTAAGAAACAGAAAAAATTTGTCGAAAAGTGATATTAGTAAGTTCGATTCATGATAACTTTTGACTCAAGTTAACAAACTTAAATATAATAGGTCATTCTCTAGTAAGATGGTCAAGAAGTAAATTGCAATGAAAAACTTTGAAATATGTAGATTTTTTACGAAGTAGGAGTGTTTGAAAGAATATTAAAATTTTATTAAAATTTCTGTAAAATTTTTAAATTTATTAAAAAGTGTGTTCCGGTATTTAATTTTAACTGAAATTTTGTATGTTATTAAGAAAAATGAATCTTATAATGCAACAAGATTTTTACATTTTGTAGTTTTTCAAAAAAGTTCTCCGAACGTAGTCGGATACCTTAACTTTGCTTTGTGGGTTGTTACTTCTAAATTTTCTTTTAGCTTTTTCAAATAACTCTCTACTGATCCCTTCATATTCAGAGGTAACAACGTGTTCCCAGTCCAAATTGACTTCTGTATAGACAACGGTCCTTTCGGATCTCTTCCATACATTAGTAGAAAATGTGGTGTAGCGGTAGTTGCGTTTGGAACTTCACGATAAGCCCATAGTAAAAACGGTATATGCATATACCAACTTCTTCCTTCCTCTTTAATAATGTGGTGCAACACGTTCTTGAGAGTTTGGTCCCATCTCTCAATTAACCCGTTTCGTTCAGGATGGTATGGTGTTGAAAAACGTGGACAAGCTCCTAAAATCTTCAAAAACTCTTGCGTTAAACTGGCCGTAAAATTTGTTGCATTGTCCATTACGATCACTTCTGGAATTCCTGTTCTACTGAATATTTCGAGCAGTGCTTCATACGTACTCTTAGCCGTTAGTGACTTGAGTGGGATTGCTTCCAGCCATCTACAATGCTGGTCCATCAAACAAAGTATGTATTTATGTCCTTGTGATGATACTGGATCTACAGGACCAATTAAATCAACGTTTACTACCTGGAATGGCAATTAAGGACGAGACACAGGTGTTATCGGAATTTTGTCAACCGAACGAATTACTTTTCTAAGCTGACAACCATGACAGGAACTAAAATATGCTTTAATCTTCTTTACCATTCCTGGCCAATAAAACGAAAATTTGATTCTCTGAATTGTTTTCTGAACACTGATCCATGAGCAATTTCTAGTATTTTCCTCTTCCTCATTTCAGGAATAACTAACTGCTTTATCCTATTTCCGCCCAATAGCTCTTCACGGTACAGGATATCATTTTCTGTCACATATCCTCCTTTGTTTCGCCTAGCAAAATTTCATGCTTCCTGAAGAGTATCACAAATCTGTTGCAGTTTCTTGAATTTTTCTGTGTTATTTCCATTCTCCTCATCATATTCTGTTATTGTTGGCTCTTGTTCTTCCTCTTCAGTATTTACACTCTCATCTAACGATTTTTTGGAGGAATCTGATCTTAAGTTCAAAGCGGCGGTAAATCTGGGACTGTATATTCTTTCTTGTTCTAATAATGCTTCATAAGTTTCAGTATCCAGTAATATGTCAGTATTCAGCCCATCCACAGTTGCCACCACCGTTTTAATTATCGGCGTAATATACCCATTCGTTACCAAACCAATATCCACTTCTTTTAGTTCAGCCTTTAAACAATCACCAAATGCGGGTTGCAACATTATATATCCTTTGTAATCTACTTTCTTTCCCACGACACTGCTTTTAAACACACTAATTTGTGCACCTGAATCCACTACAGCTTCATATTCTGTTCCACCATACGAAATTTTTACTATTTTAAGATAAGACATTTTTAATTGAGCTGCGCTGCCTTTCTTATTTTCCCTTACAACTTCGCCGTTGAATCTCGCTGTGACTACTTTGCTTTGATCCTCAACTACTTTGACTTCTGCCACTTGCACCTCAGATAGCTTTACCTCAGCAACTTTACCCTCGGTCTTTCCTCTCCCGTCTTTCTTATCCCTGCAAAATCTCGCAAAATGTCCTACTCGTCCACAATTGAAACATGTAACTGATTTTTGGAAAAAATTTCGCTTATCATATCCACTGCGGTTGTTTAATTCTTGTCTATATCCTTCACCAAATGTATGACATTTTCTATTGCACATGCTGGATTTTTCCCGATAGGAATTTCTATACGGTTGAGACAAAGTAGCTTTAGTGGCCTGATTATAATGTGTGCTTTGCGTTTTCATAATCATCTAACTTCTCAGTAAGATCGTCAACTGTAACAATTCTACTCCAGTCATCAATAAAATGTTGCTGTATATCCCTGGAAACCTGTTCCATCATTTGCTCTACAATGACAAGTTGTTTCAGCCTGTCAAAATCGTAGATTTTTAGTCCCGAAATCCACTCATTAAAATAGTTCACCAACTCAAATCCAAAATCTCGCCAGGTGTTCTCGGCTGATTTACAATGCCTCTTAAATTTTACTTTAAATGCTTCTGGGCTCATTTTAAATCTTTTTAATAACATACCTTTTATATGTTCATAATCATTTGCCTTTTCTTCTTGTTCCGTGGCAATCAAATTCGCCATTTCTAACAGCAATAGTTCAACAAGATTCGTTACCCAATCTTCTTCCTTAATATGGACTCTTCGTGCTTGTCTTTCAAACAGTATTAGGTAAAAACTTATATCACCTTCTTTGGGGTCAAAAGTACGCATTAATTTTTGCAATCCAGCTGGTACGTGTTCTTGTATTCCTTCATTCTGAGAATTTCTCTCTCTCCTAAAACAATTATTTATCATCGAGGCTTCTATCTTCAATTTCTCTAATTCATCTTCTCTTTCTTGACGCTTTATTTCATTTTCTCTTTCTTGGCGCTTTATTTCATCTTCTCTTTCTTGGCGCTTTAATTCATCTCTCTCTTGGCGCTTTAACTCATCTTCTCTCTCTTGGCGTTTAATTTTATTTTCCCTTTCGCTTACTGTTCTGTGTAATAATTCTTTCGAGAACACCTGTTCATACTCCTTACTTGCTATTATCAACTTTTTTAAAGCAGGAACTTTCATTTCTTCCGTTACAGTTTCTCTTAATTCTTCCGCCAAACACTTCAAATCTACCTTCAACGCTCTTCCTAAAAACGCCATTTCTCATCCACATTTAAAATAAACTTCCTCAACTGTACAACTTATTAACAATTTACTAGAGATTCAAAATTGTTCACTTACTACTAAATGTTGAATATAATTGAAATTCCCTCACTTCAGCACAGTTTACAGTTTCGATGTCGCCAAGTTTCAAAACAGTTCACGATTCTTAATCTTGAGAACAATTCAAAATCCTTTCTTCAAAACAGTTCTAAATCCTTAATCTTGGAAACAATTCGAAATCCATTGGGGTTTTCCCGCACAAATGTCAGTCGTGAACCCAGTTTATATTCAAAAACGAAAAATTCATTAGAACAGCACAAATTCAACATTTTACTTTAGCGAATTCCATCAACTACTTTTTTTTGGCTCGTTGCCAAAGACAAAATACAAAAATAGCTCGTTCAAAATATTATCTCGTGATCGCGCAAAAATGAGTAATTTAATAATATTAGTGTGTAACCCTGACAGTTTATAGTCGCATTAATTTTAATTTGTGACCCAAGTGTTGCATACCCATGCTTATTTATTGCGTGCTATTTTCAGAAAAATTAAATTTTTTTGAATTTTTTTCGATGCTTAATATTGCAAGTGCATTTAAGCTTTCTGTGCACATACATAATTGAATGCAACTTTTTATTAATTTTAATATTCTGAAACAGCCCTCAGCACTTGATATAGTAACTGCAACTTAAGAGAAAAGTACTAAAACAGCTAATACGTGTGTGTGTGTGTAGAAATGACTCATATAACTAATTGATATGTATCGTGTATTATTTGCTTTCAAAATCAAATTCTGTTTCTGACTGATTTAATTTACACCTTTGTTGTAAAACTTTACAAAAGTCTTGGAACTTTTTTGTTTATAATTCATGTTGTTCTCAGGTTTTGAAATTGGAATTAATATTTGGTATACGTCTAAATCTCTCTTCTATTTGCGCAATAACTGTATCAATATTGCAGTGTTATAGAAGTAACACCTAAATTCTTCTACCAGGTTTTTTTTGTAACTTGCTAAGTGATGCACAATTCTATTTCAAGAGTTTTTTTTATTTTGTTGACATGAAACAAAGGATCTTATTTACTTCATAATTCCTTTGAACTGAAAATATTTCCACTCTTAGATGTTCCTATTGTTTCATGGTATCCACAAAGGGGCAGATTATGAAATGCTGAAACATTTATTTTATTATAATTTTATTTTATTTACTCCACATTTTATTTCATTACTGAAACGTACACAAACCAATTAATTGGTTCTTAATTTCATATTACATGGCTTAAATTAATGTGGAACATAATATTTTGAAAAATTTTTCTCATTCTTAAGTGTAGAGTTCAGAATTTGAATCCCATTATTATATGCCTCATTTTGCGAATCAATAAAGTCTGCAGATTGTTGAAATTCAGAGACCTACAATAACAATATTTACGATAAAATTTTATTTTGTAAAGAAATGTCAATTTTCATGTGAAAGAACGCATTTCAATTTTTGATCATGCTGGGGTCCCAGTGCATATCTTCCGCTGCTCTTCCCCAGATGGTTGGCGCTTATTATGCACTTTATATATAATTCAAAAACTTGTAATAATAGATAATCACATTAAATTTAAGAATTCATATAAATTATAAATTAATATAAGTAAATTTTTTAGCTTAATAGGGAAAGAATATTTTCTTTTATTAGCTTAAGTCACTTCTAAAAAAATTTGAAACACTTTTAAAGGATAATTAGTAAGTAAATCGAACGGTCAAAGAGGGAGAATGTTATTTTATTATAATAATTTCAAACATCTTCAAATGCTTCATAATATTTTAAAGTATTTATATACAACATATTGTAAAAATAAAATTCATTTTCGCCAAATAACTGATCGACAATTACATAAAATATTCATTTGAACTTTAAGTGTAGATAGGCAAACTTGTTGTAAATATATATTTTATAGAAAATCGTTACTTTACATCTCTAAATATATACTGAAATACAGGAAAAAAATGAAAAAAGTCATGCATAACATTTTAGATATATGTAAATTCACACCCGTGTGAATAACGGGTACATCAGCTAGCAGCATACAAGTACAAAGAAAAACATTTAAGAATAAACATGAAATAAAGAACTACAAAATTAACTAATAACTAAAATAATTAAGAGCTATATCTAAGTGTATCAAGAACTATGAATAAATATCCCATCTAACTCTAACCAGATAATACTAACAAAGTAGACGAATACCTAATTAGATAAATAAATTAGAATACAACGAAAATTATATAAAAGAATTGTTAAAAATATTTTCTAACAAATATATATACTAGAAGAATGCAAAAAATACAATGATATCATAAATTTTTAATAAGATAAAATTAAGACACAAGAATGTCATCAACATGCATATAGGAAAACCCACGTTATGAATAAACAAGTGGAGATATTGCCACCGGAATAACGTGATTGCTTACTTGGTGTCTGCCTGTCGTGCGGGTACTGCGTTGGACCTGTGTCTTGCCCACAAACTTGAGCGAACAAGTCCATGGACCAACCAACTACTCCACCCAGGTGGCACGTGACTGATTTGAACTATCTCGATTGGTTTAAATTACATTTATCATAGATAGAGCCGATCTGGTACTAGAAACGCAACGTTTATAGAAGGCTGCTATCGCCTAGTGGCGAGGGTCACGCCTCTTCGGACTCGTAAAATGAGGTTGATTCATGTGACGTCGTGATCACGTGATGAGGAGAGCACGTGGATATGTTTTGGTTTGTCTCCCGCTTAACTCTAACCTAATAATTCTTTGTGTACTATTTTGATCTTGCTCTTTTACATTATAACTCGATTACAGTAAAAGATCAGATAATTGGATAGGAAAAAAATCTGTTTTTAATATCCCGGTAAAAAAATTCGAGTGTTTAGTTAACGTGATGAAGCGTAAGGATTTTAAACCATCTCCTCACTTATTATGCTCTGACCACTTTGTGAATAATCTTGTTTTCAATACCAAACATTTTTAGAAATCGTCGCCAGCTCCATTCCTATACTATTTTGTGTTCACAAAACAAACTTCTGCTAAAAGGAATTTGGATAGATATCTACAGGAATGTAAATATATTTTGTTTATTTTAAATTAAATTATATAGAGAACATACCTAAAAAGATAAAATATATTTAGTTAACTTAAATTTTAATTATTTTACTCATCTTCAGAGTAGTTAATTTAATACAGAAATATCTATTATCTAAAATAAAAACACACACAATAATCTAATATGTAACCCTACATGTCATATATTAAAACAAGTTTTTGTCTCTCTCTCTATATATATAATGTATTATATATATAGAAAATATGTATATATATAATGTATTATATATATATAGAAAATATGTATATATATAATGTATTATATATAGAAAATATGTATATATATAATGTATTATATATAGAAAATATGTATATATATAATGTATTATATATAGAGAGAGACAAATATGTATTACTATATAATTTTAACCTTTTGGGAAACAAATTTCGAAAAGCATTCACTACAGAAATGAAAAAATAACTTAATTTACTACAAGCTCATTTTTGTTTATACTTGAAGATAAATTAAAAACCATTTTCAAACATTAGAAATGCAAATTACCATTTACCTTTTGTAAAGTTATAAATAAAAAAATTATGCAATATTTTTAAAGCCATTATTCGCAGCACCATTTTAGTAAAAAGATATTATTTATCGAGAATTTCACTCTGAATGTGGTAAAAAATTAAGACATTAAAATTTTTTAATTAAATTGTGTATATCATGGAAGATAAATTGGTGTGTATATAAAGGGTGTTTTTTTAGAGGTATAGAACTTAAAATTGCAATAAAACAACATTGTATTATTCGATTGACATGAATTTTTTTTATTCGAAAGATAATCTTGTGGCATTACATTTTAAATATGATCAAGCAAGGCGTAGATTCGTCGAATGGGCCCAAAACCAGATTGCCGTTGTTCCCGATTTTCATAAGCGAATTTTGTTTAGTGATGAAGCGCACTTCTGGTTGAATGGCTACGTGAACAAACAAAACTGCCGCATTTGGAGTGAAGCTAATCCACAAGTGTGTGTCGAAACACCATTACATCCAGAAAAACTGACTGTTTGGTGCGCTTTACGGGCTGGTGTAATCATTGGTCTGTACTTCTTCAAAAACGATGAAGGTCACAACGTTACAGTCAATGGTGATCGGTATAGAGCCATGATTACTAACTTTTTCATTCCTGAATTGAACAATCATGATGTCCAGGATCTGTGGTTCCAACAAGACGGCGCAACATGTCACACAGCTCGTGTCACAATCGATTTATTGAAAGACACGTTTGGTGACCGCCTAATTTCACGTTTTGGACCTGTGAATTGGCCTCCAAGATCTTGTGATTTAACACCGCTAGACTATTTTCTGTGGGGCTATGTAAAGTCATTGATCTATGCGGATAAGCCACAAACGCTTGACCATTTGGAAGACAACATTCGCCGTGTTATTGCCGATATACTGCCACAAATGTTGGAAAAAGTAATCGAAAATTGGACTACATCCGAGCCAGCCGTGGCAGTCATATGCCAGAAATCATATTTAAAATGTAATGCCACAAGATTATCTTTCGAATAAAGAAAATTCATGTCAATCGAATAATACATCGTTGTTTTATTGCAATACCTCTATTCTATACCTCTAAAAAACACCCTTTATATTGAATATAAAAGTCCTGTTCTCTCCTGAATGGTCAAAATAATGTCATTTTTGAATTCATAATTCTTTTACACAAAAAAATAAAAATTATAAAATATTTGTGTGGTGTATGTATTTATTATGTAGTATAGGGATTTCTTAACACAACATCTGTTTTTCAGAATTTGACTGGTATAAATTTGTCACACAGATATATGTACAATTTTTTTACTATGGATAACATTTATTTGTATTTGCAGAAGGGTTATCAAAATGTAAAATTCATTAATTTTGATATGTTTTACGTATAGACTATACACATGTTATTGAAGTATAACACAGTTTATTGAAGAAATCTATGCAACCCCAGCTGAAATGTATTAAGCATAAGAATACTCTGGATTTTAATTTTTACATTTAAAAGGTTCATCTGTATTGATACTATCCTGCTTATAAATTTAAGTCCTGAATAAATTTGTTGTATTGAGTTATTTAAAAATATTGACCCAAAAAGTGTTCTTAGATCAGTTCTATGATATTTATCAGTAATTAAGATCATGAAACCAAATATGATTTTACATATAAACAATTGATTTTGTAGGATATTTACTTTCTAAAAGCAATAGGAGTATTCGAAATTTTAATATAACCTTTTTCATTTCTCTATTTACCCTTAAAGGAATAACTTGATAAATTGCTGTTCGTAATAATCTATATTAATGCAAAATTCAGTAAAAAAAAAAGGTAATTTCAGAAAAATTTCAAAACTATTTTTAAAATCACTGATTTTTTGTGTGACGTGTATTGAGAGGGCAAATTTGGAACACTTGTATATTATAATATAGACTCTCTAATTTCTTAAAATCATAAAACCGCCAAATGCTACAATATACAACCAATAGTAGAAACTGTTCATGATCATGTTTGAACACAGTAATTATAGTGATATAATTTTTTTTAAAATTCGGATGTCTTTTTGATTGGCGAAATTAGTTGGCGGTTTAATATGTATGTTCCAAATTTTGGAATGGTATGAGTACTGATTTAGCATTTCTTAGACAAACTTTGAAGTAATTAATTTTATATTTGAAGTTAATATATTTTCAAACATGAAAAAAAAACTTCAGAGCAAGAATTCTGAATCTATTTTCTTAATGTTGTTTCATTTTAATTTTTTTAATATAAATTTAATTATGTATAAAAGGATACTTAAGATGCATAATCAGTGATAACAAAATAACATGTCAATACATTAATGCAAATAAGTTTAATTTTGGATGAACTGAAGTATGTTTAACACTATACATAAAATAACTGGTAGAAATAGGTATGCATTAAGTGTTTGTATGTTCAGTGTAAAAAAATCAAATATTCCCATTAAAACAGAAGATAATGCTTCATATATTTTAAAGGAACAGATTGTTGGAATTTGGTAATTAGTGTTAAATTCAAAAAAAAAGGAAAAGAAAATCCTTTGTCAATTTTATTTTGATGTAGTATATGCAATGTAAAGATTTATTAATAAAAATAAAAATTAATGTAAGGAAAATTAGAGTGGTTTAAAAATAAATATAATAAGCTTTAGTATTTAATATGTAATTTTACAGGTATGATAAAAAATGTTATACAAAGGTTATTGTACTTGAAATTGTATTGGACATGAAAAAATTGTATCGAGATATTTTACAAAAAATAGTTACATTGCCATTTTATATGTGTATTTATTTTTTTTTATTCATTATAAATTGCATGATTTAAGTATTCTAATTTGTTTTATGTAAATTCAGAAAGTTGATTGTATAGATTTAAGATCTGAAATTTTAAAATTCTTAGGATATTTCATTTAATCTGGTTAGTTAGTCAGTTAGATCCTCTATTTGTTTACTATTTGTCCTTATAGTATAGTGTTACATTCATAGAGAGTCTGCTTTATTTACTTATAGTGTATTCGTGTAATGTTAAAATTAAGTGTCAATAAATAATGCATATTAAAATGAGTATGATTATTGAATAAAACTGTCCGATAAGAATTCTTTGCTTCATTATATGAGAAATTTTCATGAAAACAATTTAATTTGCTCTACTTTAAAATAATTTTATTAAAAAGCCTATTTCTTTAAGCATGTTTCTTAATTTATTTTTAAAAAGTCAAGTTCATTTCTTTCTGAATGTTGGAGACAGGCATTTCTAAAAAAATTCAAACCTTTTGAAGGGTAATAATTACAAAGGAAGTCAAACTACAAAACATATCAAATGTTTGTTTATAATGAGATTATTTCAGATATTTCAAACCTTTAAATGATGTTAAAAACAATTTCATTTCCATCACAGAAGAATTCCTAATTATTAATGAAAAACTTTCATTATTAACCAACTATTATTTTATACACTCTGATCTCAAAAAGTATAAATCTCTTGTTAAACATTAGAAATAGGTATGAAAATTTTTAAATAAACAAAAATATATCCATGTCATTGACAAATTTTATTATAAATTCATTTCCAAAATTATATTTACTTGCATTTTCTGTTTCTGAATGTTCCATACTCTTCTATGAGAAATTATAGAGATAGTATTTCTAAAAACATTAAATATTTGTAGCTGGTATTTACTAAGGGAATCAGAGAATGAAAGGTATAAACATTAACATTTCAAAATGGGACCAGTTCATATCTGCATGTTTCTAATAAATTACACTATTTTATGAATTTATGAGGAGTGATACACTATATGTACCAATAAGTAATTGTACACATATGAGAAGTTTTTCCAAATTCAATGGTCTCAATTCTATACTGTAAATCATTTTCGTGCGTAAATAAACATAATAAACTACATGAAAACATTTTTTTATTTTACAAATGCCAGGCCATTGACCATCAGGTCATTAGGCAACGGGCTCTCCAATACCTTTTTACAATGCAGTTAAGATCCTTCAGCGTAGAGCACTCGTCCAAATGAGCGGCAGTCATGTCTTGTCCAGTGTCACACAAAACGCAGATAGGTGAAGTCACTAAGTTAAAACGAAACAGATGAGCACAAAGGCAGTCATGTCCGGTTAAAAGTCTAAATTTAGCCACAGCAGTAGCACGAGGAGAACTTGGAATACCGTGGGATTTCTTACATAGTGTACTCCAAGGCTTATCACGAGCAACACGAGAAGCTGTAAGGCGAAATGATTCCCTAAAAATCCTTATAATTTCCAGTTTGGCAGAATGAAGTGTCAGGTCTCTGCGAAAGTTCTGAAGGATACCCGTTCCCTTTTTTGCCAAAAAGTCTGCCCTCTCATTTCCCCAAAGACCACAGTGGGATGGTACCCATTGAAAGACGATCTTTCCTTTTGTAGCAGGCCTCCTCGTGGTGCACCCTGGTTAACGCTAAATCTGCTACAGCGATTGCCACTCTCTTCTCGTTTTGTGATGCATTCGAGTTCTGGTGCTAACCGTCCTTTTAAGGATCAGCAGTGGCTAAGAATATTACTACATGAAAACAAAGGACTGATTATTAGGATGCTAAAAAATAATCTAGAACTATTAATAAATATATAAACACACACTACAAGAAGCTACCGGCTTCGCTCACTAACACCTAATGACAAATATACTAAACTGAAACAAAAATTATGCTAAAAAATTACGAAAAATACTTCATACCTAATTATTAAACAAGGATAATGCAAAAATATAATAAAAATAAATACACTTTCAGAAATAAGCTTCACACACACAAGAAGTAAACATATCAAGCATACGAAATTTACACACTGATTCAAAACGCGGGGATATTTTGCTATCCTCGTCACGTGATTTCGCCTAGGCGTCTCAATGTCTGTGAATCAACCTCATTTTCCGAAGTACAAAGTCCTTCAATAGGCGTGGCTGGGAAGCTCGAAGAGGGAGTACCAGCATAGTTATATATCCTTTCTCATCACTCTGCCGTGCTTTATAATTACGAAGCCCTCAACCAATAGCTTAGTTCGACGTTAATAATCACTCATACTCTCAAGAACAAAATATTTTCAGAGTCTAAAACATGCAAACTTTTCTCTGTGATATGTTTCAAATACAGTAAAATACGTTTAACGAAAAAACACTTAAGATGAAATATCGGTTAACACGAAATAATACATCGTTTTGTCGAACTGCTACGTATTTTTCTCTTAACACGAAACAAAAATTGTTTAACACGAAAAGGTATCCTTTCTGGAGGAGAGGAGGATATTGAAACTGAACTGACACTTAATGAACTATTTGAGAAAGTTTCTGTATTATTGAACTATCTTACTGTGTTTCACGGAAAAATTCGTTGCAGTAGATCAGGGGTGGCTAACCTTTTTCGTAAGTGTGCCACTATCTGTTATTAAATCCTTATGTGCTCCACTTCCAACTTTTTCAACAAATAAAAAGATATATAAAGGTAAAAAGATAATACTTACTGCCTTAGATGTATGTGATTTTTATGCAAATAGCATATATTTTTATGCAAGTCTAAATAGTGAAATTTAGTAATAATGTTATAATTACTAAGGTTTTATTATTAATAAAACTTTTAGGTATACAATAAAAATGAGCAACTTTCAGCGTTTATTTCTAATTTATTATCAAACGGTTAATATTTGAATAATGATACTTTTGAATTTTTGAACTTTTAAGTTAGGATTAGTTGTTGTAATTTCCAATAAAATTAGCATCTTCAAGAATAGTGCTAATTAATTATAGTTTAATTAGGTGGATATCAGTTAGTTTTGAGCTATATTATGATTTTATTTATGATATTTCCGTAATATAAAGCATTTATTCTTTAACTTATGTTGCTTCAAAACTACAATACTATCTGACAACCAAATCATCTAAATTTGGAAAATTGACTGCTGCTTCAAATTTTCAACATTTAACATAATTTGGAACACTTGAGTTAAAATAAATTCATTATATTTGTTTTCAAGTCTAGTATGGTGCAGGACGTTAATAAATCCAATTTGTATTTCAGGAAGGTAACAATTAAAAGTCTTGTTGAGAAAATGAAAAGGATTTATGAATAGATCAGCATTTTTTATCATCTTGAAAATCATCCAACCAAGCACTGAATGAATCTTACAAAATTCATGTTAAATTTTTAAATCCGTTATAGCTCGGAGCATTAATAAATTTGGTAGATAGTTAATAGCCCTTTAAGCCCCTAATTGTTTTATCTTTAAATATTAAATTTTTCTGCTAATTAAGGCAATATGGACCCCAATGACACTGGGAAAAATAATAAAAAAATTCCCGTTCCCCCGCATCCTTCGAACGTAGATGGTACCCGCACCATCGTGCGGTTTGGGCTTTATCAGTGAAACTAGTCATTTACGAAATTTTACGAGTTACACATTTTTAGATCTAAATTGATAGTAGAAACAATCTAAATTCAACTAAATTTGTTACAAATTAGGATGTATAATTAATTATTTTACTAACTCATTATTTATTTACTGTGAAAATCTTTAAAACAAGTTTTGTTTTTTACAAGTGTGAATAAGCATTGCATTTTTCACATGTTTTCGAACTGCTTTATTAGTTTTCAAATCTGCTCTTGCGAGGAATTTTAATGTTATCAACACATCAAAAATGGTAACACATGTCAAGTCTTTTATCCTGGAAGGACAAGGATAAAAAACATGACATGTATAGCAGGTGGATTATTACACTACGATCTCTTTGTGAGTGGAATTAAGACACTGTTAACTTTATCATGAGTTAAAATACTTTTGTTAGTAGGTAGAGAGACTGTGCTAACGCTTCAACTATCTCTCAATTAAATTTTATACGATCTATTTTGATTTTTGGAGGATTTTTATCTGATATTGCATTTTGTTTGCACAGAAACCAAGAATTCGCAACAGCTAAATCGATGAAATGAATGTGTTCAAGAGACATTTATGGTAAAGAATGATTCAAAATTATCTTTTCCATTTCAAATATTTCCATGTTTTTCTTCTTCGCTCTCATCTGAACTTTTTATTCTCCTTCCAGTATACGAGACTCATATGTTTTGTTTGCAACATTGTTGTCATTCGAGAGAACACTAATAGTCTAAGAGCTAGCAACGTTTTCGAAAGAGAATTTTAGAAAAGCTGATTGTTTAATATCTATTTCTCTATGACTTTTCGAACATTGTGCGGGCTATCTGGCTGCCAGTAAATGTTGCGTTTATTAATGCGCATCATACAGGTAAAAATATCGATTTTTTAAATAATTTTAGAAAGAAAGGTTTTGTTTTCACTAAATTTAAAATGTTATTAACAACATGAATTTATTAATGCCAGACATTTTTGTTGTTGAAAATAATGTGCCAGATGCCATTTTGTAGGGAAAAAAATCATTAATTTCAAACCATTTTAGAATGTCTGTAATTTTAATATTATTTTATTTATACATAAATAAGTACAAATTTAAATTGCCAGACATTAATTCGGTTGCTTACTTAACATACAGACCGATTTATACCGCGGTATTATGCCTGTCAGTAGGTAGAAAAAGCCGATTCTGCTGTAAAGGCGGTGCAGGCGGTTGTAGGCGGTCGACGGCAGTGCAGAGTTGAGTTGTTTCGTTTCTACTGACGAGTTGAGTTGTTTCGTTCATGTTGCCGAGTGGAGTTGTTTCGTTCCTGCTGCCGAGTTGAGTTGTTCGTTCCTGCTGCTGAGTTGAGTTGTTTTCTCCTGCTGAGTTGTTTCGTTCATGTTGCCAAGTTGAGTTGTTTCGTTCCTACTGACGAGTTGAGTTGTTTTTCTCCTGTATTGGCTTTGATTTTCGAGTTGAGGGGGCGAGTTGAATTGTTTTTTTCTACAGCTAAGTTGAGTTGTTTTTAAAAAATGAGCACAAAAAATGGAAGTATGGGAATGTTAAACGTGCTCATGGCGCCACCTATTGATTAAAATGTACACTAATTATAGATTTTAAAATGATTGAAGTAAAGAACGCTCAAATATAAAAAAAAATAAATCCAGATTCAAACTCACGGCCTCAGATCAAAATGTCTCCACAGGACAATAGTTTTTCAGTTACGCTAACCATTATCCTATGAAGGCATACAGACCTGAAGAAAACTTATGTTTATAATCTCATGAATTTAATTTTGCAGGCGAAGCAGACGGCGACATGTTTTAAAATCATTTTCTTGATTAAAATGAAATAAAAAAAATATTTAATTTATATTATTTTAATAATGTGTAAATTTTAATTCAGTATAATGATTACATACACCCACAGTAAAGATACAAAGTAAATTGATTATTTAGAAAAATGTGCTGTAGTATACTCGTCATCAGCGTGAACGGGTTACGATTTAACTTGTTTTAGCTTGTCTGATCTTGATTCTACAAGACGGCGACTGAATTCTACGTCAAAAATTATCTCAATGCTAGAGCGGATGAATACATTGCTTTCAACCACTCAGCGAACGCCGCTCAAGTGTAATTCGGTTGATATGCGTTAGACACTTATCACATTTTAGTTCACAATTCATTTCGTTTGTTAGTATTGCGGTGGGCTGTATTCAACAAGAAAAAAATATGGTGATGTCTGAAACACATAGTGAAAAACGAAAGTTTGGAAAAGCCGGGAATCTTCTGTAAATAAGAAAGTCAGAAGAGAAGTTTCAAAAGTAAGTAACAACATTAAATAAATTCAATATGTAATTTTTATAATGTTTTTTACACATTTCTGATCTTTATTAATTTTGTTATATTATTTTCAGAAGTATGGAAAATTTACCGAGGATTGCATACCAGATGGAGTATTTCCAATTGGAGATGATGTTTTTGTCTTTGCAAGCACCTATTATGATTCCGCATCAGTACACATAAGACGTTTCAAGAAATATGGCAAAACATACTACCCAACTCCCGAGGGAATAACATTAGACCCACGGTGGATCGAATATATCATGCGTAAAAAAAGAAAGTGCCGGAATCACTGGAGGAATTACCAAGTGGACTTTTCCCTCCTGAACGACACATTCACATAACTAGTGAGAACTTCATTGATTTTACTTTCAAGCGCATTAAATACAGTCCGGATAAAGAGCCCACTTTTAAAGAAATAACCATATCCCGAGAGCAGTGGGCTGAAATGATTAAAAAATATGGTGCTATTGAAAATGCTGCTATAGACAATATGTTTCAGTGTATGGACTTTTTAACTGCATATAAAACCTTCTGCGAAGGCCCCATAGAAAATACATTACCTTCTTCTTTGGATGTTAGTCTGGGTCAACAATACGTGACGCAAATTTTGAAAAAATCTATTTGTAGCCTCCTGAACGAAAAAGGATTGAAACAGCCTCAGACTTTCGCTGAGGAGTTATGGGGGAATCGCGAAGAAACATTTAATTCATATGCTTCATAACTTGAAGCTAATGAGATAGCTGATTGTTTTTATCATAATCTTTTTGAAAATGAACACTTTTTATCGTTAAAACCTGTACATTATGTAACTCAAGAATTTTTAAAAATCTCCGCTTGGATATTATTTTAAGAGAAGTAAGAGACATGTTATGTCCACCTGATTGTTTTGAATACTATGAGGATTTTGTTTAAAGATTTTTATAAGATTCACACAATATTTTGTTTTTATAAATTTGAATAAAATTCTTTTTTTTATATGCTGAATTTGAGTTCTTAATATTTTTATTGTTTGTTAGTTTAACTTATGTTGAAATCGTTTCACATCTTAAAAATAAATAAGAGTATTTTTAAAAGAAATTATCAAAGTATGTACAAGTGATATTTTAAATGTATTTCATATGAAAGTGAGAAAATTTATGCTCATGTTTTTATACATAAACTTTTTACCTTTCCCAAAAAGTATATAATAATATAACTATTCATTGTAATAGTCATTCAATCAAGTTCTTTTCATCGGTAACAATGCATCAAGATTTAGCAGCGTGTTACGAAAATCCTGAAGTTTTAAATAGCTTCGGGGGTGTGGAAGCATTACATCGCTCTGTAAAAGGGAAATATAGTAAAAAAGATGTGAAACATTGGTTATCGCAGAAAGATGCTTACACTCTTCATAAACCTGTTCGACATAAGTTTCAGCGGAATCGAGTGTTTGTAAGTGATATTGATCGTCAGTTTCAAGCGGATTTAGTCGATATGCAATCTTTAGCAGAATTTAATAAAGGGTATAAGTATTTGTTAACTTGCATTGATTTATTTTCAAAATTTGCTTGGGCAGTTCCTCTGAAAGATAAATTTGGAAAAAGTGTAAAGTCTGGGCTAGAAATTATTTTTAAAGAAAGGAAGCCTAAAGTGTTGCAAACAGATGCCGGTAAGGAGTTTTTAAATAAAATAGTTCAAAATTATTTAAAAAATCTGAATGTAATTTTTTTTTTACAAATAACGAAACCAAAAAGTTAGCATTGTTGAAAGGTTTAATCGGACATTAAAAACAAAAATGTGGAAATATTTCACTGAATTTAACACTCAAAATTACATCGACGTCATTGATAAATTAATACATTGTTATATATAATCACTCGTATCACTGTTCAATTAAAATGGAACCTGTTTCTGTAAGTAGACATAACCGGAAGCAGGTACTAAAAAATTTATACGGTGGTCTAAGAAATGAGAAACCTAAAGCCCCTAGATTTAAAATTGGTGATATTGTACGCATTAATAAACAAAAACTTCACTTTGAAAAAGGATACGAACAAAACTGGAGAAGAGAACTTTTCATAGTTTTTGAAATCGTGCAAAGAATTCCGATTGTTTATAGATTAAAAGATTTACAAGGTGAAGAGATTAAAGGTACTTATTACGAAGCAGAATTACAAAAAGTTGTCGACTCTGGTTTCTACCCTGTAGAGAATGTTATCAAACAAAGAAAAAGAGGAGGAATCACTGAATATTTTGTTAAATTTTTAGGCTATCCTGAAAAATTTAATGGTTGGGTGACTGATATTCAAAAAGTATAAATAGTTAAACTTTTTTATTGCCGACTCATTTTCAAAATGTCTTTCTACGTAACATTACCTTCTGATAGTTCTATGCATTTCTTTCCAGAAAAGAAAATATCTCATTTCAAAACTCAATTACCCTCTCCTGTTTGTTTAAATGGTGAATGGGAAGTGGGATTGTCTGAAATAATCTACCCTCATTCTTGGCTTAACGTAAATGAAACTAACAATTATTTTCTATACAAAGCTGGTGACGGCAATATCTCTTCAACTGTTAAGCGAACAATTGATGTGGGTTGTTATGAAACAATGTTAGATATTATATCAGCCGTACAACTTGCTTTACCCAAAAATCCTAATCGGTTCACAATAATTTACAATAAAGTGACAAAGCGGGTGAAAATTAATGCAGTTCAAGATAGCAGCCTTCACTTAGAGAATTTAGGCGAGTTGTTAGGATTCAAACGCAATGCAATTATAATAGGTAACATGAAAAGCGAATTCGTTGCTGATGCATGGTCTAATTTTTCAGTTTTTTACGTTTACTCCGATCTAATTTCACCCCAAATTGTGGGGGTTACACAGGCTCCTTTATTGCGAATCGTTCGCACTAAAGGTAAAGACGGGGAAACGATTAGTCAATACTATGATAGACCTCAATACTTACCTTTGGTGAGCCACTCGTTTCAAACTATTCAATCTGAACTGAGACTCAATTCTGGTGATTTTGTTCCCTTTGAAAGAGGTAAAGTGAGCATAGTGCTTCATTTTCACATGAGGCAAATACTATAAATAAAGCAATGCATTTCTCATAACCTCATTTGGAGATAAAAGACCAAGATGAGTGTACCATACGTTTGCTGTACTAAAAGATTTGAAGACCATTATGCAGGTCAAATAGGTTCGGGTCTGACTCATTACAAGGGCATTAATTTTCAAAAGGGTTATGGAATCGGAGGAATATTTCTTCGATTGTTTAGAGCAGCTTTACCTTTTTTAGTAAAAGGAGGTAAAACTATTGGAAAAGAAGTATTAATGACAGGGATTCGTGTTGCCTCTGATGTAATGTCAGGAGAAAATTTTAAAGAAGCTGTAAAAACAAGAAGCAGAGAAAGTGGAAAACAATTAGCTCAGAAAGCTATTGATAGAGTTCAGTCTATGGTAGGAAAAGGACAGTATAAAAGAAAGCGTAAGAAACAGAAAAAATTCATTTCATCCAAAGCACGTAAAGTGAGTGTACGTGACACTTTCGACTCGTAAAAATGGCATTTACTCTTAAAGATTCTCCTGAATGTGTTAAATCTGAATTGGAACTTTTCAACTTACCAGGAACTCAAACGGTTATTCAAGATGGGCAGTGGAAACAATTTCATCCTCTTTCTAACGTTTTCGATAATGCACCTGTAGAATTTCACATTTCCGGAAGTGCAGAAGATTACATAGATCTCAGTCAAACACAATTATAGGTAAAAGCGAAAATAGTAAAAGTGGACATAAACGCCTATTACTAAAGATGATACTATAGGACCTGTGAATTTATTTCTACATTCACTATTTTCTCAAGTAGATGTATCCTTAAATGATCGCGTGGTTTCCAATTCCAGTAATACATATCCCTATCGATCTTATATTGAAACTCTTAAACCATGGATATGACAGCAAAACTTCCCAGTTAACGGCTGAACTATTTTACAAGGATTCTGATGATGGTCTCAAGAAAAGAACCGAATTTTTTAAAGAAAGTGCAACTGTAGACATGATTGGTTGTATACATTCGGATTTATTTCATCAAGATCGTCTTTTACTCAATTTAGTGGATTTGAAAATAAAATTAATACGAAGCAAACCCGAATTTTGTTTACAAGGATCTGAGGGATTTAAAGTTGTTTTGGATCATGTTTCTTTATTCATACGAAAAGTTCGTGTGAATCCTGGAGTTATTCTTGGTCATGCGAAAGCACTGGAAAAAACAAGCGCAAAATATCCCATTAACCGAGTCCTGTGCAAAGTGTATTCGATTCCTAAAGGAAGCATGTCTTTTATTCAAGATAACATATTTTCTGGCCAAATGCCAAAAAAACTTTTTGTAGGATGTGTAGATAATGAAGCTTTTCACGGAGCATTTTCAAAATCTCTTTATGAGTTTAAACATTTTAATTTAAATTTTATTGGAGTGTATGTGGATTGACAACCAGTGCCTCACAATCCATTAGAACTCGATTTTTCTAAAGATCAATACATACGGGCCTATCAAACTCTATTTGTTGGGACAGATCGAATGGGTCAAGACAGAGGTATATTTATTTCTAGAAAAGAATATAAAGATTCAAATGCATTGTTTGGATTTAACCTCTCACCGGATTTATGTTCTTTAGGAGAACATTTAAGTCTGATAAAACATAGCAATTTGTGATTAGAATTAAAATTCAACAAATCTTTAGAACAAACCGTATGTGTTATCGTTTTCGCCGAGTTTGAAAATTTAATCGAAATAAACAAATCGAGAAATATCTTGTATGATTTCGGAAATTAAAGAATGGATGGAATGCAAATGTATACAGTTTTATCTCAAGAGAAGACCACGTCCCCCTATTTTCAAGGTGTTTATTCTAGAGATACGCTCCCTCCTCTGCAAGAAAACATGTGTGCTATTGTGAATTCTGATGACTCATCACAACCTGGAACACACTGGTTAGCATTATTTGTAAATGATAAAAGAGAATTAGAATTTTATGACTTGTTTGGACAAACTCCTGTATTCTATAACATTAGTACTACCACCTATTTAGATGTATTATGGAATTCTAAAGTGTTTCAATCACCAACATCCAATGTGTGTGGGCAATACTGTATTTACTTTTTATTCAAACGCAGCCAAGGCTATTCTATGCATTATATTTTGAATCAATTGTATATAGATGATTTTCAAATGTATCAATTTGTAAAGAAACGATATGGTGTAAGATTTGTATTTAGAAAATAAAAAAATGGAATGAAACTAAATATGTGTGTCTTTTATTTTATTTAATTTTTTTTTCTATTTTCTATTTATTTTCTTATGATAATTTTTTTCTTCTAAAAAAAAAATTAATATTTTTCTATGTTAAATTTCTTTTTCTCTCAAAAAAAAATTTTTTTTTTCTATGATAAATTTTTCACCCAAAAAGATTAATATAATTTTATTTAATTATATATTTGAAACTTTTAAATTTTATCAAATAAGTATATTTTCCTCAGCAAAAGAAAACTGTTCAAATCATAAAGAGACAACTGAGACAATTTTTTTTTTAATCAAATGAGTATCATTTATTTCAAAGTGTTTCAACCAAGCATTTCTGCGAGCATACATTATTGGTTTCTTAATAATTTTGTTATTCTGATACAATTTTTTATTTACATCTAGATTTTTCGGTAAATTTACATCATTCAAAGCTCTTAAAAATACATATCTTCCTTCAGGTGCTGATTTTCGATTCCGCAGAAAATCATTCACGAGGAATGCAATATTGCTTCCTGGAATAACAGTGTTTTTGTAAATAATTTCACCATCAGAATTCCAACTGAAAGATTCTTGAAGCTTTAAAAACTGGAAAATATTTTTTGCTTTTTCTTTATACCTAGCTGGAACAATTCTAAAAATTTCATCCTCAAACACTTCTTTTTCCGTCTTTACTACTGATTATTTTAGATTTTCTTTTAATGATTCCGTTTCTTGATTTTCTGATAGAGATGCTTCATTTGAAACTGGTTCAGACTCTCTTCGATTTTCGTTAGAAAAGTACGTATATTTTTGTAAAACTTGTAAATAGAGAATTGTTTTTTCTTCTTCCGTTAAATCCTTATTATGGAGAATGTTTTTCATGCGTTGATCAAGTTCCGATAAGTGTTCCGTTACTTGAACTCTTTCTTCGGGTACCAGTACAAATTTTTTTGCTAAATTCCATTTTGAATTAAAGAACTGATGACTGAAATAGTTGCAGGCAATAAAATATTTAAGAATCCTTCTCCTTTTTGAATTAAAATTTTCTTTTTCTCGTAAAGAGGTGTTTTTTTGTTAGAAAGTTTTCTTAAGCTTTCTTTATAGGGAGATAAGCGATTTTTTTAAATTTTAGTCAATGATATGTTACCACATAAAACATTCAGCGCACACTCGCACAAAGTTTTTATTTCTTTCTTTGAACACTTTTTCAAAATAGATTTTGGGTGTTTTGTTTTAGAAATTAGTTTTAAGAGCTCTAAAGTTTGTTCAGAACACACCGGCATCTTGTGAACTATTGAATATTTATTGAACAATTTGAATCTATTTATATGCTTCAAAGTAATGGGTCATCGAGGTTGATATACATAAAAAGCATCTCCAGGAAACATACCTGTGCGCACACGCAAGGATTCATCAGTTTCAGGTTTTAAATCAATAAGTAAGTAACCGTACAGTTTTGATGTGGCATCTGCGTAACATTCTTGAAAAAATTTCACTTTATGAGGATACAATTGGCGACCTAAATGTGTAATTTGGGATTGATCTCTTCGATTCTTAAATAATACAAGATAAAGAGCGTTTAAGGAAATTTCTCTAATTTCTTTCCCTTTATGAAAAATATTCTGTACCACAAAAATTATACTTAAATTTCTGTGATGCGAAAATTTTACAAATAATTTTGTTAATTGGGGATCATTTCCTAACTCTCCCATAAGATCGTCTATAACAATTAACGCATTCGAATACTGGTGCAAATTAGAGGGGATACCTTCATGAAAGGAAATATTCGGCATTTCTTCATACAACGCTTGGTAAACTCCATAACACCAAATTATATTTTTAGGAAAGGGTTTAATCATTTCATTTTCGATTAATTTTTTAACGAACTGACTTTTACCGCTACCAGATGGCCCAGCCAAGATTAAAGTAAATGGATGAACTAATTTGAGAGAATCCATGATTAAACTAAATAATTTTATGAATGATGTTGCTATTTATACTACGAGTCACTTAATTCTATAAATTTCATTTTGTGTGATACCGAAAGGAAAATTCTTTCCCTGTCCGTAATCATATCTATTGCATCCTGTATTTTCCTGTCTTGATTCGTTACCAGATAAAAGTGAGATCGTGATTATGTCGAACAGGTTTATGAAGAGTGTAAGCATCTTTCTGCGATAACCAATGTTTCACATCTTTTTTACTATATTTCCCTTTTACAGAGCGATGTAATGCTTCCACACCCCCGAAGCTATTTGGAACTTCAGGATTTTCGTAACACGCTGCTAAATCTTGATGCATTGTTACCGATGAAAAGAACTTGATTGAATGACTATTACAATGAATAGTTATATTATTATATACTTTTTGGGAAAGGTAAAAAGTTTATGTATAAAAACATGAGCATAAATTTTCTCACTTTCATATGAAATACATTTAAAATATCACTTGTACATACTTTGATAATTTCTTTTAAAAATACTCTTATTTATTTTTAAGATGTGAAACGATTTCAACATAAGTTAAACTAACAAACAATAAAAATAATAAGAACTCAAATTCAGCATATAAAAAAAAGAATTTTATTCAAATTTATAAAAACAAAATATTGTGTGAATCTTATAAAAATCTTTAAACAAAATCCTCATAGTATTCAAAACAATCAGGTGGACATAACATGTCTCTTACTTCTCTTAAAATAATATCCAAGCGGAGATTTTTTAAAAATTCTTGAGTTACATAATGTACAGGTTTTAACGATAAAAAGTGTTCATTTTCAAAAAGATTATGATAAAAACAATCAGCTATCTCATTAGCTTCAAGTTATGAAGCATATGAATTAAATGTTTCTTCGCGATTCCCCCATAACTCCTCAGCGAAAGTCTGAGGCTGTTTCAATCCTTTTTCGTTCAGGAGGCTACAAATAGATTTTTTCAAAATTTGCGTCACGTATTGTTGACCCAGACTAACATCCAAAGAAGAAGGTAATGTATTTTCTATGGGGCCTTCGCAGAAGGTTTTATATGCAGTTAAAAAGTCCATACACTGAAACATATTGTCTATAGCAGCATTTTCAATAGCACCATATTTTTTAATCATTTCAGCCCACTGCTCTCGGGATATGGTTATTTCTTTAAAAGTGGGCTCTTTATCCGGACTGTATTTAATGCGCTTGAAAGTAAAATCAATGAAGTTCTCACTAGTTATGTGAATGTGTCGTTCAGGAGGGAAAAGTCCACTTGGTAATTCCTCCAGTGATTCCGGCACTTTCTTTTTACGCATGATATATTCGATCCACCGTGGGTCTAATGTTATTCCCTCGGGAGTTGGGTAGTATGTTTTGCCATATTTCTTGAAACGTCTTATGTGTACTGATGCGGAATCATAATAGGTGCTTGCAAAGACAAAAACATCATCTCCAATTGGAAATACTCCATCTGGTATGCAATCCTCGGTAAATTTTCCATACTTCTGAAAATAATATAACAAAATTAATAAAGATCAGAAATGTGTAAAAAACATTATAAAAATTACATATTGAATTTATTTAATGTTGTTACTTACTTTTGAAACTTCTCTTCTGACTTTCTTATTTACAGAAGATTCCCCGGCTTTTCCAAACTTTCGTTTTTCACTATGTGTTTCAGACATCACCATATTTTTTTCTTGTTGAATACAGCCCACCGCAATACTAACAAACGAAATGAATTGTGAACTAAAATGTGATAAGTGTCTAACGCATATCAACCGAATTACACTTGAGCGGCGTTCGCTGAGTGGTTGAAAGCAATGTATTCATCCGCTCTAGCATTGAGATAATTTTTGACGTAGAATTCAGTCGCCGTCTTGTAGAATCAAGATCAGACAAGCTAAAACAAGTTAAATCGTAACCCGTTCACGCTGATGACGAGTATACTACAGCACATTTTTCTAAATAATCAATTTACTTTGTATCTTTACTGTGGGTGTATGTAATCATTATACTGAATTAAAATTTACACATTATTAAAATAATATAAATTAAATATTTTTTTTATTTCATTTTAATCAAGAAAATGATTTTAAAACATGTCGCCGTCTGCTTCGCCTGCAAAATTAAATTCATGAGATTATAAACATAAGTTTTCTTCAGGTCTGTATGCCTTCATAGGATAATGGTTAGCGTAACTGAAAAACTATTGTCCTGTGGAGACATTTTGATCTGAGGCCGTGAGTTTGAATCTGGATTTATTTTTTTTATATTTGAGCGTTCTTTACTTCAATCATTTTAAAATCTATAATTAGTGTACATTTTAATCAATAGGTGGCGCCATGAGCACGTTTAACATTCCCATACTTCCATTTTTTGTGCTCATTTTTTAAAAACAACTCAACTTAGCTGTAGAAAAAAACAATTCAACTCGCCCCCTCAACTCGAAAATCAAAGCCAATACAGGAGAAAAACAACTCAACTCGTCAGTAGGAACGAAACAACTCAACTGGGCAACATGAACGAAACAACTCAGCAGGAGAAAACAACTCAACTCAGCAGCAGGAACGAACAACTCAACTCGGCAGCAGGAACGAAACAACTCCACTCGGCAACATGAACGAAACAACTCAACTCGTCAGTAGAAACGAAACAACTCAACTCTGCACTGCCGTCGACCGCCTGCAACCGCCTGCACCGCCTTTACAGCAGAATCGGCTTTTTCTACCTACTCCTGTCGTTAGAGAGACAGTGGCAAAGTAGGTAGGCGGAAGAGTGACCGATGCGTTTCTTTCTTTTTGTAATTCATACAAAATGCAGTGTCGTAAATATTCTTTATCTACTGACATTTTTTTTCACTTTAAATATTACAAGTAAATGATTAACGGTAAAAAAGGACTCCTTTTACATTATACAGCAGCTAAAAAAAAAGAAGAAAAATCCGAATGACTTACTATCCAGATGTTTTTTTTTTCATTTAGAAGAAAAATCACCTGCCTATTTAAAATACGACAGAACTTTCCCTCCAACCCGATAGTTTAACTATTTTACATACTAATCAATCATTGGCTGCTGGAGAAGGTAATTGCTGCAGGGCATGTTAGCGGCGCATGACGACGTCAGTCCCATGTCATATGTTAACGTTTGTTGAGACAAATATTATTCAACTCAACAAAGAAAATATAATAAAATTATAGAACATTATTTTTTGAAAAGTAATCAATAAACAAACAAAAATGT
Source organism: Trichonephila clavipes (assembly GCA_019973935.1). NCBI lineage: Eukaryota > Metazoa > Arthropoda > Arachnida > Araneae > Nephilidae > Trichonephila > Trichonephila clavipes. The sequence continues at coordinate 191,182 of BMAU01000248.1, read as the reverse complement.
TATAAAATTATAGAACATTATAATTTGAGATCGAAAGCAAATTAAAGGTAAACAACAAACGGGACAACCCCAATGGGGACAGGTTTTAATTCTAAAATTATTAAAGATACTAGTCCCAAACAAAAAGTATCTTATCTTACACACATTGATTTTTCACCGAAAAATGTAGCGGTAGTTACACATACAATGGAATAGGCCCAAGTTGTTGGAAAGGAATGTAATCAAAAACATATGTACAAGTTACTTATGACCTGGCAATAGCTAAAATAGCATATAAAATCCAATCAACGTCAAAGCCACAATTCCATAATTTTTTCATCCATCTTGGTTCATTCCATTTAATTATGGCTTTCTTCAAAGCCATAGAGTTTTTATAAATGAGTGTGGTCTATTTCATATGATGATTGAGAGTAATATTATTGCTTCTGGCTCAGTGAACGGTTTAGTTGAAGGTAAACATTTTAATCGTTGCAAACGTCTGCATCCGCTGATGGCTCTTGGTTTGAAAATGTTACATTTTGATCATTTTTTGGACAATATTGAATACAATTTCCTGAAGGAACAAGTTATCGACGATCTCCTTCATTATCAAGAAGTTATAGATTCTCACTCGTCTATGCCAATAGAATTACCTAATAATGTATTATCGAGAGTATTACCTGCATATCAAAAATTCGTAGAAGAAACAAGACAAGGTGAGCATGGGAAAACGGATCAATTCTATTTTATTTACATCCAGCTTGTAAACTATTATATAACCCTGTCAAGAAGCATACGCATGGAAGATTTGGAAATGTTCAAATATGTTATTCCAAAAATAACCAATTTATTTTTCGCAGTAAATCAACCGAATTATGCTCGATGGTGTGTTAAATATTTAGACAATCTAAATAAAGTAGATGAAACACATTCTGGACTAAAAAATGATTTCATGAATGGATGTTTTGTGGAATAAAAAGAACCGACAAACCATTTTCGAGCATACCAATTGATCTTACACTGGAGAGACTATCAATTCTGAAGCGGCTAGATGCCTAAGTGGTATTGCACATTTTACTAATTCCTTAGCTGCCCGTCAACGCTGGACCAAAAGTCACAGTATTAGAGTTAATATAATCTCTCACGTTCTCGATGTTTGTGGATTGAAGCAATTGCAAGACGTGTCTGCGGATTTGCAACCAAATAGAATTAAAATTTATGGCAAACAACTCTCTGATTTCAATGAAATTTTTGAAAATAATATTAATCAATTTGATGAAAGTTTAGACAAAGATAGTTTATATAATATTGCAACTGCCAAGCCTGTACCTGAAAATGTAGTGAACTTTTTGTTGAACATTGAGAAAAATGGTGAAAATTTACGGAAACAGTTTATTACTGAATGTGCTGAAGATCAGAATAGATTTGATAAGCCAATAAAAAAACCAAGTGCTTAATTTTGCTGGTGCTCCAAAGAAGAAAAAAATAACTCTTGGTAAAAAAGTTATTGAGCTAAGAATGCAACGAGGTATGTTTGGTTAACTCTTAGGTATATCTATGACCAACAAAGTCGATATTGAAAAAGTACTGTGATTTCCACTAACGTTGATACCAACATCGATGTGCCATACAGACGGTAGTATTTGTAAAACAGATAAAGCACAATTAATTAAAGTTTTCGAAAAAAAAGTTAGAAAGGTCAATCAGCAATCCTTATTTTTTGATACTAGTATTTTATACTGTTTCTTCATGTTACACATCATGAAAGAAGTGCCCCAAACTTTAGATGGCATATCAAAAAAATTCCTTAAAATGATTTCACAGTTAAAATCACCTCGCATTGATATTGTATTTGATCAGTATTTCACACCTTCTATAAAAGATTGTGAGCGTTTACGTCGCAACGAAACAACCAGTACAGTTTCCATCGGACCTAATAAAATTCGGCATCATAATTTTGCTGGTGAACTGAAAAATACTCAGTTCAAGGAAGCTCTCGTAAAAATTTTTATTGATCATTGGGCTAACGATGTATCCTTTTATTGGGAATAAAACTATTTATATCTAAGCTTCGATAAGTGTTATTCGTATCGCGTTGTAAATAACCAAGTTATTAGAAGTATTGAAGAATCATTATCATGTGATGAACATGAAGCTGATACTCGAATTATATACCATATTTTCCAGATAAGCGTTGACGCTCAAGCTGTTGTACGCTGCTCAGACTCCGATATTCTGATTATATTTCTTGGCAATTTGGATCATCTGAATGCATCTTTGAAGCTTTGGATCCAATGGGGTGTAGGAAACCATGAACGTCTAATAAGCATCAATGATTTATATCAAGATCTTTGTATTTCTTTATCGAAAGCTCTACCATGTTTCCACGCAATAACAGGGTGCGATTATACCCCAGGATTTTTTCGGAAAGGTAAACTAAGGCCCTTCAAGCTGCTCGAAAAATCTGTCGAGTATCAGTTAGCATGTCAAGAGATTATAACTGATTATGACGATGAACTTGAACGTATATTTGCCACTTTGGAAAAATTTATATGTCCCATGTATGGGGTGCCTAACTCTTCAAATGTTAATGATGTTCGCTTCTATCTATTTTCCAAAACTTATCAATCAAAAGAACTCGATGATAATTTCGAAAAGAAATATCGAAGTTTCGATTCATCGAGTTTACCACCATGTAAAGCTGAATTATATCAGCATTTACTGAGAGTGCGGTATGTGACAAAGTTTTGGAGAAATGCTCATTTAAAAAATCCATCATCTTTATCGCCGTTAGCTTCCGGGTGGATCGTCAATGATGATAAATACGATTTCGTTTGGTTTGCTGGGGAGCAGTTTCCATCATCAGCTGCTGACATTGTCATAAAAAGTAAAGTATTATTTATAATAGGATAAATCGAAAGAGTAACGTATTATTTAGACCATGATAACCTAATAATGATTTTTTTTGCTCAAGAACCAACACTAGTAGAAAACCAAAACACAAAGCGAGATGATGATTATGATGATATTGATAATAATGAGAGCAGTGACAATGATGACGACAATGAAGATGCATCGGCTTTTTGTGACACTTTTACGGAATGAAAATACATATTTCATGGAAAAATGATTTTGACCATATAAACACAATATGTATAAATAAAAGTGAGAATTTTGTTATTGTATTAATGGCAATTTTTTTTTCCTTCATCTTTTATAAAATCCTTTTATTCAGTTAAAATTAAATTTATATGATATTTAAAAAATGATATTTTCCCTTTTGTTATAAATACTTTAATCAAGTATTTAATATTATTTTAATTAGAATTTAAATATTAATTTTTTATTACATTCATCCTGAAAGACATAAAAATTAAAAAAATTATTTCGAAAGTATTCCTGTCACTCTTCCGTCTACCTACTTTGCCACTGTCTCGCTCTAACGACAGGCATAATACCGTGGTATATAAATCGGCCTGTATGTTAAGTAAGCAACCGAATTAATGTCTGGCAATTTAAATTTGTACTTATTTATGTATAAATAAAATAATATTAAAATTACAGACATTCTAAAATGGTTTGAAATTAATGATTTTTTTTCATACAAAATGGCATATCTGGCACATTACTTTCAACAACAAAAATGTCTGGCATTAATAAATTCATATTGTTAATAACATTTTAAATTAAGTGAAAACAAAACCTTTCTTTCTAAAATTATTTAAAAATTCAATACTTTTACCTGTAAAGGAATGATGCGCATTAATAAACGCCACGTTTACCGGAAGCCAGATGGCCCGCACGATGTTCGAAAGGGCATAGATAAAGAAATATTAAAAAATCAGCTTTTCTAAAATTCTTGTTTTTCTGACGTTGCTAGCTCTTGTACTATAAGTTCGGAACTAGATTAATCTGATTTATTTATCAATCTCAAAATTTCTTCTTGTGTGAGAATTGTTCCCTTTTAGACACCTGAAAAGCTTTTGGTTAAAAGTTAGCACAGTATTCCATGAAAAATAATAGAATGTGTCAGATAATTTTATTATTTAAGACTACAGTGGACAGTAAATTTTTTCTTTTAATTTTTTACAAACATGCCCCAAATTTTTACTGGCTGTATGTAACTTAGAATTAAAACCATATAAAAAATTTGGTGAGTAAAAAATGATTAGTTTTTAAGAATTTTAAAATTAAAAAAATTTTTTAACGAAAATTTAAAAACTTCAAAACGTTCCATGCGGTTTGATTTTTTTAAAATTTCATATTTTCCCCTGATTTAACTTCTTCAAGCAATTCTTTACAAATGTATGCATACAATGTAATGTTTTATATGATAATTTACAAAATATGGCTAAACGCAAATTTTTATATAAAAATTTCGAGAATTTTAATGATTTCCTACATAAGAAACTTTAATTTCTTCTTTCACCCTATCACTATTACTACAATGCATCCAAGAATTTATAAGTATACATTAGATGAATACTTTTGGAAAGTTTTGCTATAATTCGACAAAAATTGCAACGCATGGAACATTTTGAATTTTGGTTTCGAGGCAAATTTTTGATTCTGAGAGATAAACAGCTTTTTTATTTTAAAGGAAATTAACTTATTTTTTTTAAAAAAAATTAAAGATATAAATATGAATTTGAAATTGAAAAACACTAATATACAAAAATAAGATAGATGCAGAAAATATATACATAAGATTTCGCAATATATTTATTCAAACAGTCACATGTACACGTAATATATATAGTGATAAAAATTGAAGTAAGCTAGAACTTTCTTATAACATCTGAAGTAAATTAGCAGAATGTATTTCATTATTATTTCATCAACCAGATAATATAATATATATTTCATTAATCACAATGAGTAAAAATAAAGTATTTCAATACAATTAAATTACAAAAATTCAAAAAAATAACAAATCTAATTACACATAACAAGAAAACTGTTTGCTAAGTCTGATAAAAATTTTTAAAAAGCACCGGCACTATAGGCTGCATCTGTATTCATGGCATTTATTTTCCTTTTCTTTTGTTTCGTAGAAATATTCTGAGAAATGCGTCGTTTATCTTGTCTTTCTGCAATAATCAAAGAAAAACTGTCATTTAGGCATGAGTCCTCTTTTCGCTTCAAGAGATTTCACATAGCCCAAATTTTGCCTTTCGATGACATCCGTTACTGCTATTTCCAGCCTCCTTTTGGAGATGAATACCTCTTTTGAGCATTTTCGCCAAATGCAGCTATGCAGACTTTCATTCGAATTTTGCGTCTTGCCTGCTACGCATCTTTCAAGAATGGTGTCTAAAGCTAAACGTTCATAAACAGGCATAATTTTCTCCCCTACTTGTGGCGACAAGTAAGTTCTCATGGAAGTGTGACCCTGGGGTTTCACCTTTGGTTATAGCTCTTTTATATAGAAACACCATGATGATTCCCCTTCAGGACATTTACCATGCATAAGCTTTTTGTCCGTTGACGAGCAATGCATCAGACTAGCATATGTAGCAGTTTTCATTTTATCGGTATCAGGAACATTATCTTTTATTGCCTTTCTATAGTAATTTTGCAACTTTCCATGTTTTTATCTGTAAGGCTTCCCTGCTTACGCCCACCAAGAGTCACTTTTTTACCTTCCACTCTTTCATTTTGTTACGTAACGATGTGCCTAGCCTCTTCGCAATGTGATTCAGGCACTCTTCCTTTTCTATTTTTGTATCAGAACCATATATTTTATAGTCCGACAAAAATTGAAAAGTTTTTGAGTCATCATCACTCAGCATGGAAACGAATCTCATTTGGCAATCACTAATTGACCGTCTCCACACAATCAGGGCAGCGTGCATCTCCATTTCTCCAGAAGTTCCATCAAAATTTTTGCCACACTCATCCACATGTCCTTTTTGCCATATGTGAAACTCCGCACTATCAACTCCCATATCTCGACCAGCAACTACACAATTCTGACAGTATTTCAACAATACTTCAAAGTCAAGGACAAGTCCACTAAGGACATCGATGATTATTCCTAATCCTAAGTTAGATGTATGTCCTTGCTTTTGCCAAGTACCGTCATACGACACACTCACATCAATTATTTCCTGATTTTTTAGAGAAGCATCAACTTTTACGTGAGCTTCTCTAGCAGCTTGACGTGACATTTCCAGCCTTTTTTTTCTTCACCTCTTTGTTTTTCACGGATAAGTTGTGCATGCATTTGGAAAATGTTTTTCGGTCCATTGTTGGCATGTTGAGCACAGATGAAAAAGTTTCCAAAGCAGCATGCCCTCTGCCTATGGATAGGAAGGCACTCAACAGTTTGCTGTTTATATCATGTGAATTTTTGGCCTCTTCTTGGAAACTTGAAAAAACACTTCCATAGCTTTCATGACATGATTCGCATAAAAGTTCCATCTTTGTAGAATACCCCATGGAATGGTGTTGTTTTATAGCAAGGGTACAGTTTGTACAATATTTACAAGGCACTTTCCGCAATAGTTCAGAAAACACAGCCTTGTGGGTGAAAATATAGCTTGCCTCAGGTTGGGAAGATGTACTCGGTTCAGATAATGTATCTCTCTGCAATACATACTATTACTGTTTTTTTCATCAACAGTTTTGGAAGATTTCTGCCATCGCTTCTTGTTATTTTCAGCCAACATCTTTCTCTTTTTGGTAGGACGACCCCCTTAGGTTTTCTATATCTCGATGATATAAAATCCATTATAAAAATTTTTAATAACAAAGACAATTTAAAATGAACTTTAGTTCTATAAAGAACTTTTTGTTTTAGTAAAATCAATATAAAGTTTGAATAAAATTGAACGAAAAATGCAAACGCAAGTTCGAACGAATTGTAAACAAATAATGAGAATTTAGGTCTCAGATACAGTTAAAACAAATTGTTGCCATCCAGACCTTGATAAATTAACATTTAAAAATAAAAATTACAGAGGCTATGTCTACAGTAAATAAAATTCGTACTGTCAAGGTACATGACAGCTTTGTCAGCATGGCATCAGAATGTAAACAAAGGGGCGTGGTCATGGATGACTAAATCGGAACTACCCCATAACTCGGTAAAAGATGCATGAAACCAAAAAATTTTTTTGCGTTTGATAGAGAGGCTAATATAATATTAAGATGTCAAAAAATTTCTTTCGATATTTTAGTCAGTTTTCCACATTTTAACTGTCCTCTGTAACCTTAACACGGGCCGACAAACAGCGCCATGCGCAGGGCTTTAAATTCACAAAAAATGTGCAATGACACTGTGGTGTTATCCATCAAATCCTAGTTGTAGATATTTTTTAAATTTATGAAGTTTCTTTAGCAGCAAAATTTTGATAAACGTTTAGGTTCTAAAGCTCCAAGACAGACCAGAAACCCTGATCGGCAAATGTCCTTTTTTGAAAAAGACGTTAGAGATTAATTCCCAAGTACGCGTACTGATGGAGGCTCCTCCATATACTGTAAAAATTACGGGCAAAACAGAGTTCACTTTTTGGAGACAGGAAATATGTTTACAACCGTCACCAAGCTTAAAATTAATAGGTTTTAGTGGATAAAAATTGTCTTTGTTCACATGTCAGTTTTTACGGTAATATCAACAATTTTTTTCTTAAATGGAATTTTATAAAAATTATTCATTTTGTTCAAAACTTAATTATTGTGAGACAAAAATACTTCTCATGAACATTGGAGCAACACTGTTCCAACATATTCAGTTTCCCACTTTCCTGAATACTGCGTAATAAATCAGATATGGGGATCCGATGTGGAACCGTATGCTGCTCAGAATATTTATTCTCCTTCAAGGTTGGTAACATGACTTGATATTGTTGATCCAGCGTTTCACAAGATGTCGTATTTAACTGGTAGATTAGAGCTGTTAATGATAAATAGTAATAAATTCATTATAACTTTATATATATATATATATATATATATATATATATATATATATATATATTATATATATTATATATATATATATTATATATATTATATATATATATATATATATATATATATATATATTATATATATATTATATATATATATATATTATATATATTATATATATATATATATTATATATATATATTAAATAATGATTGTATTGATAGTTTAATACATACTTATAATCTTTACTCGTGATTTCCGTAGAAAGTATAGTAATAGTATAGCATATAATTCCGTAATTTATAATCCTTAATATGCATTAAAGAGTCACAGGACTCTTAACAGATATCCGTGCACTCGAAGAAAACATTCTTCTTCAAATCAATGTAACTTAGCAATAAAACAAAACAATAATTTGAAATTTTTACCACATGATAATCATATACATTTACATTATTTCTCAAATTTTCGGAAAATTTTAGTAGAAATTTAAAAAAGTATAAAGAAATAAAATTTGGACAATTTTTCAAAAATATGAAAATTAGCATTTTACACCGCGCATAATTCTGAAGTACAAAATTGATAAAGTTTACAAAATTAATTTTATTTGATATAAAAATGTTCCCTTTTGAACTTATGCACACTTTTAAAGCATTTAGAGGAAAAAAACATTTTTAAAGTACAATTATGAAGAAAGATTTATATTTTTATGAAAAAATTCAATTAAAACACAAATAAAAAAAGTTATATAAAAATTTGTTTACAAATTCCTGTATAAGTGATAAAAAGTCTTATTTTGAACATGTGTATGAAATTTCATATTCATATGATAAATAGTTTGTGACAAATCCTGCGCGGGAAGCAAAATTTTTCATTTTAATAAAAACAAAGTTAAAAATAAAAAATAACAAAAAAAGAAAATTAAACATACCAGTATGCATTCAAAAGCCCCAGCAACATAAATATTGCCCTCTGCATGCTTGCATTGCTCATTTTTTGACTATTTTAAGTTTTTTAGCTTTACGAGCTTCAAAGGAGGTTTTAGAAACTTGTCTTTTATCCATTGACTTACGCACTTTATCAATATTTACACAATTCAAAATATTTGTTTTATTTATTTTTAAATTCGTAGCACGCATCAGATCAATTCTGTTCTTACTTCCATCATTGTATTCACATGCAGCTATTTTTGTGATATTAATTCCTGATCCAAAATCAATTTCGTGCAATAGTTCCAAATCAGTGAATTCAATGACTCATTAGTGTATTTTGAGTCTTCCCTCCTAAACACATTCTTAACAATTTCAAGTGTGATAAATCTTTAAAAACAGGTTTAATCACTTCAGAAACTGTTTTTGGTAAGGTGTTCTTGTGAGAAAATTCATTCACTGCATTGTTGTGAACTGAAACATTGTACTTACACCAGCTATTTTTGCCTTTTGGGCGAAATCAACGTTTCGGTTCATAATCTGCGCTGGATGTATGATCCAAGACAGATAGCCTCATCTCATTCACATTTTGGGAATTGGCCCGAATAGCATTGCCATAAAAAGTCGTCAATTGTCTTATAACAGCATCAGTTAGGCGACCTTTCCCACCAATTGTTTTCCCATCGGAAAGCTTCTTTTTCCCCCATAAAGCTTTCAACTTCCGCAAGCAGCTACCCGTTCGCTTTTGGACATGGCCACACGCTCTATTTTTTTCAGTAGGAACACTATCCCCACATCGTTTTTTTTAGCAATAGACGAAAATGTCTTTGAGTCACCTTCACCTATGTATCGTTGATATTTCAATCTATATTTTTGTTCTGATCGAAAAAAAATTTTCTACATTCCGCAAACTTCCATTACTCCAGCAGATCTGCTATGGTTTTTTCTGCAGAAAGTTTGGTGTTTAGCCAAAAAAGCACTATTACTTGGTCCAAACTTTGGCCCTTTATAGGAGTCACATCCTTTGCAATAAGAGGCCATGACTTCCATGTCGAGAACTTTCCCGCAATCAGCTCCAATCAACGTATACACTCTAATAAGAGATGTATGCCCACGGGTCTTCCCGGTTCCATCACCTCTAAGTACAACAGAATTTAAGATGCCATCAATAATCTTTTCCTTAGCAGCGGCTTTCTTCATCAATGCATTAGCAAGCGCTTCACTTACATCAGCTATCTTCCCATTTATTCTGTCGTAAGCTTTCTGAGACACTGGATTTGGCAAACACATAAGAGAACAAAACGTCTCGAGCGAAGATAATCCTTGGCCTATGTATCGCATGGCCAAAACAGACCATCTGTCGATTTAAGGTATATTTTTTATACCAATCAATTCACAGGAATTAAGCTTTTTCTTCAATGCTACATTTTCTGCATGTGAACTGAAATGTGAAAAACAATCCTACAGAGGATTTTTCACTCATTTTTATTTTGCCATAACACACAGAGCAACAAAGTAATTTTTTAATTTGAAAAAAACAATAAACTAATGTCCATTAGTCTATAACCTTAAAACTCAAGGCAAATATCATTTTCGTAAATTTCCGAAATCTTGTGTACACTTGGTAATTTTTTCGCAGATGAACTTATGTTTGGCGAACATTTTCGAAAGAAATATTACCTTTTTCTGACACAGATTTCTTCCGATACATGTTTCCTTTAAATCTTTTCTTCTTTGGTCTCTTTCCAGATGAAGTTTTTTACAATGGAACATCCATGTTCAAAAGCTTTCAATAACAAATGAAAAAGAATGCTAATCCAAAAAATCGAAATATAAATAAACAATCCCGCTTAGATAAAACGAAATTAAAAATTGAGTTACAGTTATGCTACTCCCAAAATCAATTTGATATTAGGTGTGTATCTTTTAATAAAACTAATCGGTGAAATATTAAAATGTTTGGAATGTGTTCTGACAGCTGTCAAAAGTGGGCGTGGCAGATGCAAGTTTTTGTTTACGTGTTACTGGCTATTTCTCAATAAATTTGGAAGTTTTTACACTGTCAACAAAATTTTGGTAGCAAAATGCTCAGAAACGTTGACGCTGTAACACATAAATTTTTTCAAAAAATTGAAAAAAATTAAATTTAAGGGTCATGGGAGATATCAAAAGAGGATTCCTTGTAGGCCATATCTCCACCCTGTATTACAATAGTTAGAATGCTTCTTAACTGCAATTATCAAATTTATTGATAAACTTCACTAATTTAGTTAGAAAGTCTCATGAATATATATAAAAAATTTTTATTAACCACCGTAGTTTCTTGTTTTTTTTCTTTGATCATAAAAACTTCCTATTGGAGTTGCATTTCGAAATAAACTTCAGTTTTTGGCTTTCGTTGATTCATTTCTAATTTCCTTTTTTTCTCTCCTTTGATCGAAGGAAATGCGCGAAGTATTGTTTTTCCACACTATATATACGAAAAGTGTACTAGTGTTTTTCTTTCTTTCATTCTTAATCTGATTATCTAGAGATAATGCTCAGATTATTCTTATTTACAGTTTCTGATTTTTTTTCCAATCTTAATTTTCTGGAATATTGTGTTTTTAATTTAATTTCCTGGAAATTTTTTTCATTAAATTTTTATTCCATACAGTAGTTATAAATTTCATACCAATAATTTTACAATTATCACAATTACTTGGCTTAAAAATCATCGGTATAAATGAGCAAAATATGATCCGGTTTTTTAATTCATTATATTCTAAAAATTATTAATGATACATTTATATTTTTTAAAGTATATATAAGACATAATCTTCTTTCATCTTTTAAATGTTATATATGTTTATTTCAGTAAATATATTACAAAGTTATGTATTGTCAAATAAAACCATGAATAGTTTTTTATAATAATTAAATTATCCAAAGCTTTTCGCATTGAAAAAAATAGGTTTGCGGCGTTTTTTTTCTATAGCAATCCTTTTCTTTTCAGGAATTAGAATTTTTGATTCCAAAAGTGAGTAATACATTTTTTTATTAAAAAATATGTAAAACAATCCTTATCTATTCTCTGGCATTACAAAGAAAAAATTAATATAAAAAGGGTGTGGATGTTTATTTATCAACTTTTAAAATATGATATTCACAATAATTAACCAAGTTTAAAATCCTGGGTGTTGCAGTGTATGAACCAACAAGTATATGGTTTACTAGTGCATATTATCGTATATGCACTATTTGAGCATCCGTTGGCTTATGCCACTATTACACTGTCCTCTGCGTCAAAGAATAGGATTCGTATTTCTTACTGGTTATACAATAAAGTTGAATATTTCTACACAAAGTAAGGCAGGAGTGGCAAACCAGTAGCACCGTAGAGTTGCAAGAGTAACACTTGAAGACTTACAGGAAAATTTTAAAAATTGAAATAATAATAATGAACAACATATTTTTTAAAAATGTTATTGAATTAAAACAGAGAATTATCATGTTTAGAATATTCCTATCTTGTGCTGTGTGAACTCGCTCACCAGATTTTAGAATTCAAAGTGCTTTTTAAAATATCTGGAAGAAAACTATTACCGTAAATTCTGGTGTATAACGTGCACTTTTAACGCAAAAAATAAGATTGAAATTTAGGGGTTTGCGTATTATGCTGGGTATAATAATGAGAGCTTTAAAAAATGAGTATTAAAAAATTAGACTGATATATATATATATATATATATATATATATATATAAGTCACTGTTACTCTTCTTCACAAACAAATAATCCTCTTCCGCTTCATCTAGACTGTTAGATATACTTTATTTCTTAAATAACTTTTGAATTAAATTAGGTTTAATTTAATTCCACACTTTTATTATCCATTCGCACTTTATTCCAAACTGGCATGACGCAATTGGCATCGTGTTTCATAAATGATTTTTCTCCTTCTAGTATCCACATATTCCACTGTCGTTTTAAATTTTGTTTGAAAGTTTTATTGATGCACACATCTAATGGCTGAAATAGTGATGGTTATCTGCCAGGAATAGCTGCCATATCTGTGTTACACTCAGTTAGAAATTTTTCGTATTATCCGCTAGATGAGATCTGAACATATCCTAAACTAATAGCTTTTTTGGATTTCTTAAAGCCCCTGGAAGCTTTTGCCAAACATTTTTTATCCACAATTTTATACCATTTTCATCCATCCACTTTTTTCGTGTACATGAATACAAACACCTTTCGGGAAACTGGATTTTGGCGCTTTTTCTCTTTAAAATAACCCTGAGTTTTAATTTTGTGCTGACCGTTAAGCAGGAGAACACTAGTGTAAAATGAAATTTCTCGTGCCCTGTTAAGGTCTATGAGATTTAGAATTTCTTACCCCCCCCCCACTCTCCTTACCGATATTATGGGACATTAAAACAATTTAAATTTAATACTAAAAGGAAAACATTGTACTTTTATACCCAAATTAGGGTCATATATAATTGTGAGCAAATTTTTCCTTTTTGTGTCATGATTTTGGAGAAAAAAAGATTAAACATATTTCACTTTTGTACAGGACTTATTTACAAAATTTGAAAATTCTCCAAACTATGTTAGATTTAAAATTTTAACGTCCATTTTGCAGTATTCATTTAGGGTTAGATTTCAGGACTTTTCAGGATGACGGAGGAAAACATTTCTGATCTTTTAACGAATTCTCTCTCAGTTTCCCTGTGAGTTTATTGTTTGAAACTAGGGGTCGAAATTAAATTCATTTAAAAAAACTGTAAGTTTTTTTTAAAAGTTTGTAGTTTGGTCTTAATTGTTACGTAATTTTTAAATTTCCTTTGCTAAGATTTGCATAAAAAATATGCTATTTGTGTAAAAATACCATGATAACAATGCAAATTATATTCTAATTATATCCCAATTATATTCTAATATATATTAATTATATGTAGTATATTAAAATAAAAGTGAAGAATAACTAGAACCCACAGTACTAAAGAAGTAAGAAATTGGAATTCAGCAAACACAACAAAAGTAAATACAAAAAGTCATAGGACTAAACTGGAGACCTATTATGATTTCTAAAGCTGTCACTGAATTAGGCCAGCGAATTAGGGTTAGCAATGCTTTATGGATCCATCTTCCCCGTACTGCAGAAATTTTCGACATAATAGGGGGGGAACCAAAGTTGAAAAGTTAAGCCTAATACAGCACGTTGTTGTAGAACCTAACAAAATCGTAAAAAGAAATTGAGAAAAGAGAACAGTAATGAATCTATCAAGGAGAGGAATAATAAAACTTTTTTAATAGAAAATATTAGGAAAAACTTACTTGTAAAACAAAAATCCTGTTCGCGAAAACACCACCTCCTTGAAAGAGGTCCTACGAGAAATGGTGAAAAAGATTGAAACTCCAGCGCAGGAAAGAAAAATCGTAGCGCCATCTGGATAGTTATTTTGCAATTAAACTAACCGCAAAGATAAATAATAAAGTAAACAACACAAAAGAAGTTTTAAATAAGTTAAAGAACAGAGTTCAAAATAGATAGTAACAAATAGAAATATATTAAAGAAAATTTACTTGGATGATTATATACTAGAAAGTTATATTGCAATTAAATTAAACGTAAAAAAAATTAATTATGTTTTAAAACCAAACTCAATAGAGAGATAGAAGAAATATTAATTAAAATAACGAACTAAAATAAAACTAGATTTAATTAGAAATAGAAATATATTTAAAGATAAATTTACTAGGATAATTGTATTCTAAACAATTATTGCAAAAATTCACAAAATTATTATGTATTAAAACTTTATCAGTAACTAAATCATTGTTTCTTTTCATACAATTTAAGGTAATATTTCTAAAAATTGATAGATGTAGGTTACTACCCCAGAAAGGCATTTTTATAATGTTAAAACCAAATGAGTCTCTTTTATCAAAATATTACTTGTAAGCAAATTATTCTTAACGTTTAATTGAAGATCCAAAAAGTTAGCTGACTCATTATAATAATTACTTTTTAATAATTTTAAATAATGGGGATAGTAATTAAAGCTAGGAACATAGTCAACTATATTAGTAAAATAATTAAGTCATCTATGTATCTAAAAAAGTAACCAGAATCATTACTAATACTTTCATTTTCATAAAAATGCAGGTAAATATTTGCTAAGCAGTTGCTAACTGGTCCACCTTGTGGTAAACCTTAAATTTGCTGATAATGAGCATTATTATGGAAAATATAAGTTTCTTTTAATACTAATTCTATAATAGAAATATATTTATCAAATTTTATTATCTTATTCAAAAAATATTTGCTATATGCTATTTTAAGAATCTTAAACATGTCTTCTATATCAATGGAGTTAAATAAGTCTTCAAAATCATAGGTATAAATTGAAATAATTTTTTTACCATGCATATACTTAATAAAAAATGTCCATACTATTCTTAACTATAATAGAATTATCAATATTGTCTAGTGTAGATTGAATAATATTTTGTAACTTCTTGCCCGGATGTGTAATATAAGTTTTAAAACCATTCGTAATAGTTCTAAATTTAACAGGATTTTTATGAAATTTAGGAGTTAGAAAAATATGTGGGAATTTAATATCTAGAATACGTAAATCTATTTTCTTATAAAAAGCAGAGATTCGATTAAAAATTTCTCTATTGCTTGAATTAGATTTTTTAAAAGCAGAATTATTATGAAAATTTTTTTTACAAATTATTATAAAGCCACTTGCAAATAATTGCATATAATTACCCGGTACTTTATCAACATAAACAATAATAAAGTTCTGTTGTAGGTCTGCAATTTGGTGCTTAATATTATAGTATGTTATATGATTATCAGTTTTATAGTTAATGTTCAGTAATTCATTTAACGCTTTGCATTTAAATTCATTAAAAGCTACAATAGGAAGACTATATTTAATAGCTAATTTTGTAGTGAAGTTAATAATATCTTAAGAAATTTTTGATTTTTGATAGTATTGCTATTGTTAGAGATCATTAATCTAAAACTAGTGCCTTTGGACATTATTTCTCTAAGAGTATTTATCTTTAACAATATTTAAATTACCAGTTACTACATGCTTGTGATGATCTATTATAAAATCAGAATAATCTTTACAATTACATACAATATTATTATTTTGCAAATCATTAATATCATTGTAATTAAAAATTGAGCTACCTATTTTTTTTATTATATTTAAAAGTCTTCTTAATGCAAACGTTATTAATAGGCAGGCAATGAACATATTTATTAAAAATATTAGAGAAATTAATGTTATTATAAGATTTATTCATGAATAGTATGGTACAATATACTCAGTAGAACTATTTACTAAATCTATATCTACAATATTGAATTTATGAATGAGAAAATTAATAATATCCTTAATAATATGTAAGGCATGACAGTCTTTAAAATCAAACTTTTTGAAGATATCTCTAGTATACCTAATTTCTTTTTTATTTAAACCAAACATGAAATGCTTAATTTGTTTAATGTTAAAAGACTTTTCGAAGTTGCTGCAAAAATATTTAATTTTAGAATCTATCTCCACTGGAACAGTGGCACGAAAAATTTTTTTATATAAGATTCTCTTCTGTCTGGCGTTGTTTCCAAAACTGTTAGCCACCCTTGATGAAAAGCGATTGCTCCCGAAGTTTTCACATTAAAAATTTGAAATCACAAGTTAGTGCTAGTGTTGTGGAGATAGAGTATGGAATCTTCTGTAGTGCAAATTAAAACAATAATCTATTTTTTAAATATAAAAGTAAATTTTGTTATTGTCTTTTTAAACATCATAGAGCGCCAACAGTTGAGAATACATATGTCAAAAGCAAGCAGAAAATGTTCATTTATCCTTCTATATTTTTTTATTTCTATCAGTAGATGATATTAAGGATATTTATTATTTTTTAAAATATTTTTTTCATTTCTTGAATGTGTCTAGTACACATGAGAACTCTCTTGCTATTTGTCTTTAAGGACTAATGTATAGTTTACAAAATGTCAGTTAATTACTCATAATTTCAATTTAAAAGAGAGAATGTCTTAGAAATTGAGTGTCTTTAATTTGGTTATTCAATAAAAGGTAAACAATTTGTCTCGTGAATTTAGAGAAATAATACTTTTTAGGAAAAATAAATTTCTTTAAATACGTTAATAACAACTTTTAATACACTATTAATACACTTTAAATATACACATTTATCACTAGGCAAAAAACATGTTGATTAAAACTAGTTTTATTTTTTAGGTAAGAAGTCCAAGATGAAAAACCAAGAACACAAACAAAATTTCAAGTACAATCATGAATTGCCTGCAAAAGAACAATAAAGCGTGGCCTTCTCCTTTCTCTGCCTTTGTTCAGAGCACATTTTCTTTTACATCGTTTGTGCATGCATTAATAGTATTTTTTCCCGTACTATTTAAATTGTAATTTTTTTTTGTGTTTACTAACATTTATTGTAAGCGTATATATATGTGTGTATTTGCATCTTGTTATTTTGAACCTCGGTCGAGAGACAAGGATGACACCTGAGCTGGCACCAACGGGAGGATATTAAGTCTCGACAGATTTACCGAGCATCGTCCTCATCAACACTCTGGCCTCGAGTTCATGACCATAACCACTATTCCATCGCAGCCACCAGGATCAGCAAAAACTCTAATGAAAAGGTCAAGTGAGCTTGAGTTAGATATAAGGAATTGCATATGGTAGGCATATAACAATATATATATATATATATACAGCAACATGAAAGGGAAATATAAAGGTGTAAAATCTCGAATAATTGCTCTAAATCCCATGCAATTTATGTCTTGCCTAGAACGCTCTTTTAACTTTATAGTTCTTTATGCCGCTTCCAATAATCTAGATTGTAAACATTTTGGGAAGATATTCCATTGTTTATATTGCTTATTTCTTACGTTTTTAATAAATTGGTAATGCAACAAAAGCATTTAAGCATTTCTCATCAGTCGTTGTGAAGTTAAAATAGATACAAGTAAAGCAGTTTATACAGAGTTTAAACAACCTTGTAATATCCTAGAAGAATTTATTGATGTAAATTATACTTCAGGCTATCTAAGACTCAAATCTATTGGATTGAATACAGAAATGCCAATCATTTTTTAATAGCATGTTTTGCAATACTGACCAAAATAAAAACTATCTAAAAATTATATCAAGCAGAAACAATTGTCTTAGGCTCGGCGTTTGATTTATTCAACAAAACTGAGACTCAAGTCCAAACATAAAAGAACAACATAGAAATATTCGGATGAACTGACTGACTGGTTGGACAGACTGTTTTTTCTGTAAAAGTGTAGCATGTTAGGTTTAAAAAAACGCAATAAAAAATCTCTCATCATGGGATTACAGCAAATCAAATAAAATTTTTTATTTCGTTATAGGATCAAAGATAGCTAATTAGGTATTGAAGAAGTTTTATTTTTGATGACTTAATATCGTACGCGCGTGCCTATATATTATATCAGAGTAAAAATGCATTTTTATTATGACTGAAAGTATTTTGTTTTAATTCATTCCTGTAAATTAATAATTTTTTAAATCTTTTATTTTCGATATGCTCGTTGCCCCCAGGGGGGCTCGCCCCACAGTTTGAGAAACACTGATCTAGGTGATGCTAGAAAATGTTTACATGAAAAGACGCAGAACCCAAATGAGTCAGTTAAAAACACATATGGTCAGTGATTCCAAGATCTACTTTTGTGGAATTAAACACTCTAAAATTAGGGGTAAATATGGTTAATGCGCAGTTCAATATCTAGAAAAATAAATGATCTTAAAGCGTTGTGATATTGAACCAAGTTATAAATGTGTGTCATGCTTCAAAAAACTGGATACTCGTAGGATTCGTGCAGCCCGATGGAAGCATTTTAAAATCCCCCCAAAAGGCAAAATTGTTAAAAATAATGAAAAAAAGAAAATATATAAGAAGAGTCTTTTGTACTAGCAGAGAGTAAAAAAATGTTTCATGTGCTTCTGGAAAATATTGAAAAAAGTAAATGTTCAAAAAAGTACAAATTTTCACTTTAAATCCTGTTTTCTCAAAATGCAATGTCTTTCACTTTATGTACCTCTTTTTCTCAAAAAAAAATACTTATTATATAATCTTCAAACATTGAGTAAGCAGACTTTTAGCATGTTTGCACATTTTGATAGAGGGAATTAGAAAATATAACAGTGTTTTATATATAACTTTTTTAAAATAAATTTTAGAGGAAAAAATTGGACAGTTTTTTAAAAAAATCATAATTAACTTATTTTATACAAAAAGACAAAATCGTTTGCTACAGTGTTATTGATAGTACACACAACCTACTGTAAAAATTTTATCCATGAGAAAGAAAGTAGTTTTTCAGAAAAAGTTACATAAACTTACGAAATTTAACAAGGGCTCCTATGGACGTACCGGACACACTTAAAACCTCAAAAGATGACAGGCAAAAAGGTTTTCTACTTGTAGAGAGAATCGCTTCTAGGTAATTAATTCTTAAATATTTTTTAATTTTTCTCTTTCTGATTTTAATTTCTCCGTTTTAGTATTTTCATCTCAATAGTTAAATTTTTCTCTGAGAAGGGCAGTCATCTCGGAAAGCTTGTTCAACAACCAATAGAAATGCTCAATCCCAGTAGCTTAAACCAGCCACTCTATTGGTCGTTGCCTTATTGAAGCCACGCCTCCTCCAACAAGCCAAGCTAACAACACCAGTAATATATTAGTTTCAAGATAGGGAGCGGAGGATCAAATCATCGATCCAGTCTCCTGTGAAGTTCAACTTATTTCAAGCCCTTTGAATGAGGACATTTTCATTGAATTTCTGATGGTTTATGATAATAAAGATGACGAGGAAGGTGATTTAATTCGCGATGGGCTTGAAATTTCTTACAAGCATGGGAAAGCAAGGGAAGGATGTGAAGGCGGTCTACCAATTGCAGAGCTAACTTAACGTAGCGTACATGTTTATGTATTTATTTTCAGTAACAAGAAAAATGGTAAATTATCTAATTTTTTTTTAAAAAGTTAATATTAATATTTTTTAAAAATTTACTGACGAAAATAATCAAAGTAATTATATATCAAAAATTGACCATCCTATTAACTTCGTTTAGTTAAAATTTGGCACTGTATACCTGCGACAAGTTTATCATATTGTGGCTGGTACGAGCTTATTGCAATGCGTAAACACGAAATTAACGTTCATCTGTTAAACGCAACCCATGTTTGGTTTTTATGGCGTTCATGGTTGAAAAAGCAGATTCGCAAAGACACGTCGATCCAAAGTATGCTTTCAAAAACAAAATCAATTTGTAAATATTTGGAAACGTTTCCTCAGAAATTAATTTCCAAAAATCAGTATCGCTAGATGCTCTGGATTTAAGAAATATATTGCATCTTTTAATTTCATAATTTCTTCCTCGATCGTGACTGATGTGGTACCTATTAAATGTCCTATTTTTCAGATACTCCATCAATGTTGACATTTTCATTAAATGGAAATATCATAAAATTGAGTATTTCTTCCAACCTAATTAAGTCAGCGAATCTTCTTTCAAATTCTTCAAACAAAACATTTAAGTGTTCGGCGAAATCTTCGAAGTCTCGGTTTGGATTATGGGTGCTCTCTTCTACCATGTTTTTGAAGTTTCTCAATTCATGTTTTCTTAATTGAGACGCATACCTTTTTATCGTTTCTTTGAAAGTTTTAATCGCGCTCATCATGTCTGTTAAGCATTTATTCTTTCCTTGTAGATTTGGGTTTAAGTCGTTAAGTTTTGCAGTGATATCGCATAGAAAAGCTAGTTTCATGAGCCATTTCTCATCTTCCAATTCAGTATTGTGCTCTCCTTTCATTTGTAGAAATTTTTTTTATTCTGGTAACAGAATACGAAATCTTTTTTAAAAAACACCACGGCTTAGCCACCTCACGTTTGTGTGCAATAAGAGATTTCCGTACTCTTATTCAGTTTCTTCCAAATGCGCCCGAAATTGCTGTCTCTGAAGACTGCTTGAACGAATTGAACTGGCGATTTTAAAAGCAATTTGCATTATATCATTAGATTTTAGTATTTGTGAACACAATACCCGTTGATGGATAATGCAGTGATAGCTGGTAAAACTGGGAATTTCCTCATCATTATTGCACAAGGCAATAAAACCAATTCAATTCACGACCATTGCTGAAGCTCCATCTGTTGTAATAGACCAATTTTTATATTGGAAATCCTGTCTTATCAATAAAGTTTTTAAATTAATTGCAGATATCTCGTTTGTCGTTTCAATGGAATTATATTTAATAACTCTTCTTTTGAAGTCATATCTTCGAAAACCATTCTCACAAAAATGCATAACTGTGCAATGTCACTAATACCCGTGGATTCATCAAATTAAAGTGATAGGAACTTTCAAGCTTTTAAATCGGCATTTAATAAATCCTTCAAATTATTATTCATAGCTTCAATCCGTCGCATCACAGTGTTACGCGACAAAGAAATATTATTTATTGACGATGTTATTTCAGATTTGTTTTTAAAGTCGTGGAAAAGCACTTCTCCCGCTTTACAGAAAGCTTCTTTTATCAACTCTCCATCTTCGAATGTTTTTTTCGCTTTATCAAAACTTCTGTAATTTAAACGACGCCAATGTTACTGCTTTAGCTTTGGTACCGGTCTCGTAAATAACGTTTGCTGTTAATGAAAATTCGACTTTAATTCATGCACTTTAACGTTTCGAAGTTCACTGCCGATTGGAAAGTCTGTAGCGTATTTGAAGTGCATGGTTTTAAAATGTCTTTCGACGTTTGCTTTTTTTCGTAGTGCCACACTTGAATTACATGTGAGACAAACACATTTCTCCTTCACCATAACAAAAAAGAAAAATCATCTTCCTATTCATTGTGATAATGGTATGTTTTACAGCTCTTAGCACTGGTACCTGGCTGAGTCATTTTGGTCGGGTCGTAACAACAAATTATCGTATCAGTGCGGTAGGAAGAGAGTGACCTGCAACGTAAGACGATTAACTGAGAACTGAAACGAAACGGGCGGGTGTGACGGGTAGACTAGTCGACTCGCCGCGTCGCTATCATCGCGCCGGCTACTGGATATAATCTAAGCATTCCACTTCGTCAAATTGTTTGTATTTAGTTCGTAAGCTGTAGTAAATTTGTCTTTGTTGGTCAATTGTACTGAAAGCCTAAATGTCTTAAGAAAATTCGTTTACTGTATAGATTTTTAAGTTTGATTGGTACCTCCCGTGTTTATATTTGCGTATTTCCACTCTTCCTTTTTATTTTATGTTTTTGTCTTAAATGTTTTTTTTTTCAAATTTGTTTTAAATGATATAATTGTGTTACCACTTATGTCTGTAAGCCTCATGTTATGAAATGTGGAACATGATGAGTTTTGCAAATAAATTAAATTTAAAAAAAATTCTGTCATAAGTCATAAATTAAATTATTAATATCCGAGGTCATTATAGGGATGGTCGCGCGGACAACCTAAAATGTCTTCGCAATCGACCAGTCGAACGCGATCGACGTTTTGGCCACCCCTGTCGTAGAGGATAACAAACATGGATCAACACCTTGTTTTATTCGTCGTTAAAATGCTACACTTCAAAAATCTAATTTTGCTCGTCACTATACTATTAATCACAAATCTTTCAATTGTTCTTTTTATTTTCCTTTTTTTTTTATGGTCTTTTTCAAGACGAAATAAATTGGCTTTCTTAAAAAGATCTTCTCAAAACCAACAAAATATTTGGAGGGGGGATCATTGATGAAACGAAATCAAAATTACCCTATAACAAGGTAAAGAAATGCATAAAACCTATTTTTATGTCAGTTAAGTTTGACGGAGCTAAATGTAGTTTGAGAATAAAATCCGAATCAATTAATGATTTGATCAATTTTAAACCTTTTAAAAATATTTGGTCCTATAGTGTCTTTCAACCCCTCCCCCTAATTAATCTTCTTGTTGCAGCCCGCGTGAAATATTGTCGTATGCATGTGACCCGGTGAAAAAAAAAAGGCTGAGTACCGCTGATCTAAATAGTCTATACAAACATCTGTGGATCATAGTAAACTCAGAGGCGAAAAATATTACTCACACTGAAGTTTTTCTTTAAAAAATCATCTATGCTTTTAGTTTATTTAACAGAATTGAATCCAGCTTTTGCGAAACTAAAAAAGAAAAGCACTAGTAAAGATCAAAACAGGAAATCGAGAAGCAATATACATGTTATGATAATGATTATACGGTTGACCATAAGTTAGAAAATATGGATAAATTGACTACAGTAACAAAATGACAGAAGATTCAGCGAACAGAAATAAACGGATAATTTTTTTCCGGTTTAGTTCCGGTTTCCGTTCCAACCAGAATAACGGTTTTTCCCGATTTTCAGTTTAGTTCCGGTTCAAAACCTTGGTATGGATGTTGAGAACATGAAATCCAGGGAAACCTCAAATACTAGCATCATGTGGGAAATGGGGAGTGAATTCCAAAGAACTGATAGGCAAAAAACGTAATTCTTTAGAGCCACACAATTCAAAAAGCCCATTATTTGAAAGATATCAAGTAATTTATTTTAATTAAGAACAATACATCGAAAGGACCGATCCTAGGTTTCTGGCCGCCCGCGGGTAAAGATTTAATGTGCTGCCTCTCTAGTGATGTAAACTCGTCTACCTGTATAAGAGTAAAAATTAATAAAAATGCCAGTAGAAACAAAAATAACTTTTTTAATCAATCTTTTTTCTAGACTGTAAATTTTATAATTAAATTGAAAACTTTTAATATCAACAACTACATATTGAACGTCAACATTTTATATCTTTGTGTAATATTAAGCATCAAGATATATATTATAAATGCAAAAATTGGTTCGGATGTTTGGTCGTGTTTCACGTAAAAACAAATAAATGGAGATTTTAATGAAACTTTACTGTAATATAGCTTATACTTCGAAGTAACACTTAGGCTATAATTTATAGCATAAGATATAATTTATAAATATATTGTGTGAAGCGTCCAAAATATAACGATAGTTGTCACGTAAGTAGGAAAAAATTCTGCCATCTGCAAGCAATTCTGGCGTGTGCTGCAAAAGAGCCCACGACAGCATATATCTATCTTTCATTTGTAAAAAAAACCTTTTTGTTTTGGCTACGGAAAGGCGCTCACTTCTAATTTATTCGTGTAATCCGAGTAATGCCTATATTTTTTTATTTCAGAATAAAACAAAGTTTTGAAGGGAGAGGTTCTTACAAATCTCTCGTTATTAAAATATTTTTTTATGATTTTATTATGCACATTTGATATAGTGAGAAATTGATCTTTTTTCAAAGTAAGTACTTTTATCGCTTCTGGTACTTAAAGTAAATAAACTTTCTCTTTCACACTACATCATTTGGACAAATTTTCAAAATTTGTTTTTGTGGTTAGTAGTTAATTATAACACTATAATTTTAATTGAATAGGCAGATATTGCATTTTTAAGTATAAAAATAAGTACAACTACTGTACTGTATTTTTTGGAGTGAGTGAATATTAACGTCGAATTGTTCAGCTACACGAGGGCTTTTGGCAACGGACCACGTAATTTTGTACCATGGTCAAGTGACGTGGACGACGCCTGAGCTTGCACCCCCTTCTCCTAACTACCACACCACACCAACTTAGCAGGAATATTCTTCCTAAACTTAGCAGAAATATTCTTTGAAATCCACTCTTTCATACACGACAGCACGGGGTCTATGATGAGTATTTTAGCGGGGAAAGCGAATAGTTTTGTAGCAGATATTGCGTTTTCAGCTGACGGTGTTTCCAGAGGATAGCAAAGATTATCATTTTTGTCCCGAAAAAATAGTTAATGTCAAAATTTAAGTGTCTTATATTTTTGTATGTTAATGAAGACTTTAGAAAACGATTTGACAATTTATTTTAAGTGAACGGTTTATATAATAAATTTTACAGTGGAATATCTTTAATTCGTTTATTAGCTCTAACGGATTAAATTTCTCAAAGTGGAGTATTTTGTTTATGTATATCCCTTAACTTTCAATGTAGTGATCCAAAAAAAAATATTGCATGAAAAAAACTGCGGTAAATCATAATGCGGTAGATAAAGCATTAACGTGCACCGCGCTCCTACACGGCGGGTCTTACAAAGCTCCAATAAAGCTCGAGCTATGAAAGTAGCTAGACATTTGCCAACTTGAATCTATCGTCAACTTTTCGCTATGTTTTTAATTGAATCTCGCCATTATAATTTAAGAAGCGGCGTAACTAATTAAAAACTTCTTTATCCTTCAATCTGTCTTGTTTAATTTTTCAGTTCACCCATGCGAAGAACGGGTAAACCAGTTAGTATAAGATATTTTCGATTGATTGATTGATTGATTTAATATTAACGTCGCACTGTTCAGCTACACGAGGGCTTTTGGCGACGGACCACGTAATTTTGAACCATGGTCAAGTGACGTGGACGACACCTGAGCTGGCACCCCCTCTCCTAACTACCACACCACACCAACGGGAGGACGTTTCAGCTCTCGACAGATTTAACGTGCATCGCTGCCCTACACGGCGGGTCTTTAGTGGTACTGGGATCAAACTCGTGACCAGGCAAGCCACGATCCGATACCTATACCACTCGACTACCGCGGCCACTTAGATATTTTCGAAACGACTTTCGCAAAAATCCTTTTTGAGATGTTTCTTTTTTATCATCGATCCACCGTGCACTATCAATATCACTGATAAGGAAGGAAATAAAAAAAATTGTGTGTGTGTGTGTGTGTGTGTAGTGCCGGCTCTGCCACGTATTTTGCAACCATATGAAGGATGTGTAAAAAGAGAGTAGACACTGTGTGTGTGTGTGATGGACCTATGCACTGTGCACTAACATTCTATTTTTTTAAAAAACTTTAGTAATTTTATCTGAAATTATCTTGATTTTTCAATCACTATTTAAAATTCAGAATATTTATTCGACTTATTATAAGTTTTATTTTGAGAATTTCGTGGGAAAAAAAAGACTTGTTTGACAGAACTATGTTTGGCTTGCGTCCGCCATTTACTCTGGCCGCCCATGAGCTACGTACGCCTGCTAAGATCCACCCTTTATATCGACTCACCGCTAGTCCATTTTGGAAAAAGGTGGTTAAGAAGTTGTTTAGATAGTCATTGTCTGTCGCTGGGCATATGGCTCGCAGAGCGAGCCTCCATCCCATATCATAGTTGTTAATGGCGCCTGATGGAGTAGTAGTTCTTGGTGGAGAAAGAACAACCTGCTTGGTCGTTGGTAAGTGGAGAGAGGGCGTGGCTATGAGGCACTTGGAAACGAAGTCAAAGTGGTAAAAAAGTCCTTCCTAGAATGGCTGATAGACTGCCT
The DNA here is from genome assembly GCA_019973935.1 of Trichonephila clavipes. Lineage (NCBI taxonomy): Eukaryota > Metazoa > Arthropoda > Arachnida > Araneae > Nephilidae > Trichonephila > Trichonephila clavipes. Next base: position 164,919 of record BMAU01000248.1, on the reverse strand, counting down.
TGTGATAAGATGTTACCTGCTGACATTTTTAAGAATTACTATTACAATTTAAAGTGGGAGTAATATTAATTTGGCATCTGCCGAGATGTAAGTTTGATGCATTGCATGAATTGAATAAGAATCATGGACGTAGCTACCACCGTATTAGCCGTATCAATGTTTCAGGGTACCCAAGCTACAGGGGCCAAAAGATGTGTAACTATAGTCCCACTAACATAGCTCTTAGATCTAAGAGTGGACCCCGAAGGAATTTTATACAGGGCCCACTCATAACTAGCTACTCCAGTGTTAAGAATTAAGTGCGAATATAGGAATGTTAGAAGATATTAATTATTTAATATTGCATTTGAGATAATAATTTTTGATTTTAGAAACTAACAGTCATGCCTGAAAATATTTTAAGTAAACTAAGGTAGAAGCACTGCACCCCAAGGACATTTGCTTCTAAATCGTTAAGGCGATGCGGTAGCCTAGAAGTCAAGTTATCGGATTATAGCAAACATGTCATGAGTTCAAACCGAGTACCACTAAAGACCCGCCGTGTAGGGCAGCGATGAACGTTAAATCGGTCGTGAGCTCACATGTCCTCCCATTGGTATGGTAATTAGGAGGAGGGTGCCAGCTCTAGTGCTGTCCACGTCACTTGCCCATGTTTCAAAATTACGAGGTACGTCGGTCGCCAAAGGCCCTCGTGTAGCTGAACAGTGCGACGTTAATATTCCTTCACTCACTCTAAATCGTTAAACGAATTATAAGATGAACTTCCAAAATCAAATGTTGCGATTTCGAAGAATTGTTAGAACACAAAATTACAAGTCTGTCAACGTTGTAGGCGCTAAACTAGAAAAACTTTTCTGTTGAGGAATTCGAAACCATATTAAAAAACTGAATTTCATCAAAATGTGGATTGCCGGAAATTTCACGCCCCCAACAGAATTAACGAGCTAATACGTAGCGAAACTTTGTTATCAAATTTTAACTCCGATCAAAAATCAATCCCTTCAACGGATAAAAGAAAATATAAAGTTAAAGATACAGTTCGAAAAAACGAAATGTAAAATGTGCTCCACTAAACTTAATTTTGTTGAATATATGGGTTTTTTTTTCTTTTTAATATGCTTTAACAGGAAAAAAAATTTCAGTCTCATCAGTTTCTTGTTAAGCGATTTTCACTGCATTTATTATTTTTCTCAAAATAATATAGTGATTTTTCTTATGCCTTGGATGTGTTTTGTACACAAGTAATTTTTGCACATTTCCCTTCAAGGACTAGAATATATTTTACTAATCTTCATTTAATTACTTATAACTGACTGCCCTTCAAAAAAGGAAACGCGTTTAACATTTAGCCTCTTTAATCTGGCTATTCATCAACTGTTCTCCTGAAATTTGAAAAATAATAGATTTTCGAAAGAACAAATTTCTTTTACTATATTTTTCATTGGGTCAAAAAATATTTATCAAAACTTATTTTAATATCTAGAAAAGAACTATTTCATAAAAAACTAGACACACGCAGAAAAAAACGAAGACACGCAAAAATAATTTCCTTCAATTCTTTATTGGTCGAAAAATAAAGGAGGAGAAAGATGTTTCTAAACTATGCAAATTTTTGCAAAATTTTCTTCACAAATATATATCTCTAATAGCTTCTTGCAATTCCAGCTGTGCAAGATGTGTGTTATCTATAGCTATTTCTCTGCTGTTTTATAATTGAACAACGTCAATACCTCAACAAAAATTTTTTTTTGGTTCAAAGTAGAGAAAAGTTCCGTATTGTTTTCATGTATGCAGTTGATGCAAACATTTTTATATATTATGACTACTTTTTTTGTATAGGAAAGTTATATTTTGGAAAAAGTATAAATGCTGGAAATTTAAATTATATACAAAAACTACTAAAGGTGAAAAAATGTATATTTTCGTATAGTTAACTGTTCTCTACGTAAATCTATCCATTTCAAAACATTTAGATAGTCAACAACTTAAAAGTTTGATAAAATGATCAAACTTTTTCATTATTAAAATAATCAAAAATTAAACAACCGGTAAGACAAAAATTTTTGAAAGTAATCACTGTGATAAGTTGTGGTAAAATGTATAATGTTGTTGTAGCTTCACCAATAGACGTATTCTTAAAGACAGCACATTTATTAAATACGAACATGAGAAAATTTTAAAATTAAAGGACCCACGCGGGTAATATTTCAAAATGACCACCGACCTAACGTGCCGGTGCCGAGAAGCTCTCTCTTATACAAAAAAAAACACATTCTTACCGGAGGGGAGCACAGTGCGCCTCCTGGTGAAGGGAGGAAACACTACACCCCCCACACAAGATTGATGCGTCACACATGATACTCAATCTGATTATAAAGCATAAAATAATATACATTCATATAATACACTAAAATACAAGTAATTAGCATTACCTCACACTTAAAAAATATGAAAAATAAGTATACATAACAAATTACACAAAACTAAATTAAGAATACAATTTTGATATGATTAATTATACCATAATAATCAAGAAAATTGAAATTTAAGGAATTCACATAATAAACATTAATATATAAAAAAACTGTTATTCGAAAAGAAACATTAGCATTTTTTAAATGTAAATAGACACACAAATAATATAATGAGATACACAAAATGAGATATAAATAAAATAATTAATCACTAAATCTAAAATTTTCTTTTTAAAATTGAAAAGCACATTTGTTACACTAATCGTGAGAGTGCATCAGCATGAGGCATTTTCACACCAGGACAATGTTTGATTGTCACATTGAAATTTGTAGTGCAAAAGCCCATCTTTGTAGCTTCGCAGATTGTGGTGCACTTTTTGTTAAGTAAGGTAAAGGGTTATGATCAGTATAAAATTCCATTTCAGTCCCAAATACCCATACTTCGAACTTTTTTAAGCTCCACACAATCGCAAATGCCTCTCGTTCAATAGTTGACCATGACTGTTGGGTCTTGCTTAATTTTTGACTTGCATAAACAATTGGGTAGCACTTATCACCACATTTTTGTAACAGGCAAGCAGCTATGCCAATTTGCGATGCATCTGAATGAATGGTATACGGTTTATCAGGAACTGGAGAGTACAGCGAAGGTGCTTCCACTAAAGCCTTTTTTAGAAGATGAAATGAGGAATCATGTTTCTCAGTCCATGGGATGGAATCAGGTACTCTCTTTTTGGCGAGTTCTGTCAATGGATACACAAGTTCTGAATATTTAGGAATATACTCACGATAGTAATTACACAGTCCAAGTACACTACGAAGCTCCTTCTTCGTTTTAGGCACTGGTAAGTTGTTGATAACTGCAGTCTTTTCGGGATCTGGTTCGTGCTTACCAGAACCGATAATATGACCCAAATATTTAATTTGAGCTTTTCCAAAGGCACACTTTTTGAGGTTCACAGTGAAATTTAACTCTGAAAGTTTCGTTAAAATAGTATCCAGATGAAGAAGATGTTCTTCCCAATTTTTGGAGAAGATTGCGATGTCGTCGATGTAGGCACGTGAAAATTCTCTGTAACACGATAATGCTTTGTTCATTTCACGCTGAAATGTGGCAGAGACATTTTTCAAATCAAAACTCATCACCTTGAAACGGTACTGTTGCCGATGAGTCTTGAAAGATGTAAGATTTTTGCTGTCTTCAGCCACGGGTATAGCCCAATACCCCTTCAAGAGATCTAACGTTGTGATGATATTGGCTCTTCCAATAGAATGTATGAGCTCTACTGCATCTTCCATCGGAAAATCATCAGACACATTCTCCGAGTTCAGAGCTCTGAAGTCAACGCAAAGTCGTAGGGTACCATCTTTCTTGTTAACGCAAACAATTGGATAGGCTATTTCTGCGTCAGATTGTTCAATTAAATCAAGTCGCAAAAGCTCCTCTATCTGCTCATCAACTTTAATCTTCAAGGACTCTGGTATGCAATATACGAACGGCTTTTTACGTTCAATGTTCGGCTTTAAGCGAATTCGATGAATCCCTACTTTGGCTATTTTCACATCACTTGTGAATAGTGTTTGGTGTTTTAGAACAATCGCTAGCACTTGTTCCCTCTTACTCTCCTTCAGATGATTGAGATTGATTTCATGTAGAACTCTTTCAGATGTGGACCTCGATAAATTAGGAGTGGGGTGGATTTCTCCGAATTCGTGGTCACCTTCAAAAATAACCCCAACTGCAAGTGCACGAGGATGATACTTCCTGATCTTATTCACGTGAACATGTCTAACAGTTCCATCGGGCAGTTTAATTTTATATGAATGGGGTAGATGGTGTTGAATTATCTCTCCAGGTCCAGTCCATCTCGCAGATCTTATTACTAGAATCTGGTATCACAGCAAAACAACTTGTTCTTCGATGCTAAAATTCTTCACAGATGACCTCTTGTTGAAGTAATCTCCATAAGCCTTTTGTTTCTGAGCAGCAGTTAAAGAGGCACTCTCAGCAGCCTTTTCCATATTTATCTTCATTTCCTGAAGGTAATCATCAGCTTACTGGGAAATTTTCGTCGGAAGATGTATTTCGCCTGCCCAGGATGATTTAAGAATGGCTAACGGCCCTCGGGCTTCTCTGCCATAAAGTAACCTAAATGGTGATACACCAGTGGTAGTGTTCGGCACTTCACGGTATGCAAACAACAGAAAAGGTAATTGTCGATCCCAGCTTCGTGGATCTTCACGAATAACGTGATGAATCATGTCCTTCAATACCTTATTCCATCTTTCAACTAGTCCGTTGCTGGCCGGGTAGCCAGGACAGGAAAACCTAGGACTAGATCCAATCCTTTTCTTAAATTCTTGGGTTAAAGCCGACTTGAAGTTTGTGCCTTGATCACTGGCAATTATACTCGGAATTCCAGTCCTCGGGAATATTTGCAATAGAGAGTCACATGCAGTTTTGGCTTTTAGGGATCTAAGTGGTACTGCTTCAGGCCACCGTGTATGTTGATCCATCATACAAAGAACGTATTTATGTCCTCTACCAGATGGCGGTTGAATAGGTCCGATCACGTCTATGTTAACAATCTCAAAGGGAAGCTCAGGACGGACAATCGGTGTAATGGGAGCTCTATCTCATATTTTCTCAGGCTTCCGAAGCTGACACCCTTTGCATGTCTGGACGAATTCAGCAATTTCACCAGACATATTTGGCCAAAAGAAATTACATTTTATCCTCTCTTTTGTTTTCTTAACCCCCATATGACCTCCAAAAACTGACTCATGGGCTAGTTTCATTACCTTATCTATTCTGCAACGCGGTAAAACTAATTGCATAACTGGTTCATTTAGAATTTTATCCCTGTGATAAATTAATCCTAATCCGAATTAAAATTTATATTATTTAAGTCACTCTCTCAACATAAAATATATCTTTCCCACACTCTGCTTCATTTTCATCATTTGAAAACTTAATAGAACTATCAGCCGATTCGGCAAAAATCTCATTTTCCTTTTTATTATTTTTGTCATTTATTGAACACAAAGACTCATATATAAAGCAGGAAGTATTAAAGCATCAGCATTTAATTTACCTGTGATCGCTACCAAGCAATCCATTGGATGATTCAAAGAATTATTATCAAGAGCTATAGCGGTTTTAATTAGTTTTTCTTCTACATTTTCTCCGAATGCAGAGCTTAAAGTAATTTTTCCGAATTCATCATTAGAACTATCTGGAAAGGTATCGGAATTACATATAAAAATCTGGGTTCCGCTATCCAAAACACAATTGCTTTCCCGTTAATATAAACAATTACATATTTCAAAGGCTCAAGGTCAACTTTCGGTTGTGCATATTGCACTTGAGAAGTCTCTTTTTCTCATTTTTTAATTTAGAATACTTTCTATTACAATCTCGAGCTAAATGGTTTTCACCGCAAATGTAACATTCTATTTTTTTTATTTAACCTATTTTGTTTTGAGTTAATACATTTGTTTTCTTTCGAATTGAGATTTATTACTTCCCGTCTCGCGTTAAGAGGGATATATTTAAAATCCTTTCGTGAGTCATTCTGATTATGACATGCTCTATGTGTAAACTCCGAAAATGATTTTCCTTTACAAGCATAAAACATGTCACACTCTTTTCCCATTTGAATTGGTTTGAACCAATTTTGCTCCTGTTTTATATTTATATGAACGGCAGTTTCATTATCTAATGTTTCATATAGTTTATCGCTAACAATTAACTCCTTTAAAAAATTAAAATCATTTACATTTCTCAAATTACAGTATTGATCCCAATTCGTTAACAAACGAGATGCCAACTGAACATACGTTTCATTTGGCATTCGTTTCGCTTTTTAAAAATTTTGAAAGCAAATTAAAGGTGTTGGCTCAAATTCTCTTAGAACTAAACTTTTTAATTTATTATAGTCGCTTATTTCTTCATCTTTTACATAAACTAAAATATTTTCGGCCTTTTCTCCTAGCAAATTTAAAAGAATCCCTCATTTAAATTCATTCGGCACATTTTTGGTTTTAAATGAACGTTCTAAAGAAGAGAAAAGTAAATTCCACCCCTCTTGTTTTTTTTTAGGAATCGGAAGAGTTAAAGTACGAACACTTAGAATAAAATTTTCTATCGAAGTTTGCTTTGTTTCGGGATTTGTACGCTGCAACTCATTGCTATCCCTTTGACTTTCCAATTTTGCTCTTTCTAAATTTATTTTTTCCAATTCTATTTCCAGTTTAACTTTTTCCAGATTTATTTTTTCAAACTCAAGTCGCGATTCTGCCGTTACACGCGCTTGCTCTTCTTTCGATTTTCTGTCCGAAATAATCGAATCTAAATAGTCATCAATAAACTCTTTATTGTTTTTATATTTGTCGCTATCTAAAATTAAATTTTTTAAATCTAACACTCTCATTTCTGGGGTTATTTCCTCACCCAATTCATCCGCAATTAATATTAATTCTTCCTTTCTAGCTCCACGAAACATGATTAGAAAGAATTATACTAAATGAATTAATTAACCCAGAATATTTAGAAAAAAAACCTTGCTAAATTCGTTCAAAACGATACAAAAGGGTTGCCTACCTCGTGGTTCCTTTTGATGTCTTGACTCCCTCAGGCGTTCTATATCCTGACGTGATGCGCCAATGTGATAAGTTGTGGTAAAATGTATAATGTTGTTGTAGTTTCACCAATAGACGTATTCTTAAAGACAGCACATTTATTAAATACGAACATGAGAAAATTTTAAAATTAAAGAACCCACGCGGGTAATATTTCAAAATGGCCACCGACCTAACGCGCCGGTGCCGAGAAGCTCTCTCTTCTTATACAAAAAAAAAAACACATTCTTACCGAAGGGGAGCACAGTGCGCCTACTGGTGATGGGAGGAAACACTACAATCACATTTACTTTTTTTCCCAATGTTTATGGTAATGAAAAATTTTCACAAAAATAAAGCCAAAGTGTTACTATTGAGAAATTTTACTTCTCGCATTTTATAATAATATGTATTTAATTCCTAACCCGTAAAATATTCATATAATTTAAAAAAAAGAAATTATTTCGTTAACACACTCTGAGAGAAAATGTATGTTTATAATTCTGTTAATAAGTGGGGGCTTTTTTGCTTCAAAAATAATCCCAATTTCAAATGTTGTATTTTCCCCCCTAAATATTGCTAACGGCATTGGTGTAAATGATGTTTAGCGGGAAAATTTTCGGAGCAGCTATGGAAGTTTTCCTCCAAATGCCGCTAAATGACAAAGCTTGCCCATTTTCTAAGCTATTTTTCTATTAAGTACGCGTGGACTTACAGCGCCTGGTAAAATGCTTTAATTAAGCTAAAAATGCTCATTTACTTTATATTGAGGATTTAGCCTTTGTTGCTCTATTTCCCACGATTCTTGTAATTGTATCTGTACGTTCTATCAGTTATTTTGAAATACTAAATTTTTAGGTACCACTAATTTATAAAGAAAGGTATATATATATATGAAAACTGTTCTGGGTATGTACACATATTTTCTTTTCGGTTAAAAAATAAATTCCTAGTGGAGTTGAGATTTAATAATATAGACTGTCATATGTATATAGTTCCTTAACAACAAATTGATAAATGGCAGGTTCCCTATTTTTTTTGTCTCATAAACCTCTTGTCACGTGTTTCGGTTATCGGTAGACCACTGCATACCTAAAATTGAAATTTTATAAATTTATCAACTTAAATATCTTTTTGACAGAGTGGTACTACTACTTACTTTAAAAGAATTAAATTCATTTAAAAATTTTACATGCACACATTTCACAAGGAAGAAAAATTACATTATTGTATTGCCTCGGAAATATTCTGCTTTTAATACTACACATTCTTTTTTATAGTTATTATTTCTATTTCTAAAATAGATTTTTTTATCATAAAGCATTTTTTAGCTTTTTTCTAAAAGGGGGTGTGGCTGAATTGCCTAATTTGTTTTCAAATGAAGTTTTAGTCAACTTCTAACTTTCCGACATGCACAAGTGATATATCAATCGAAAGATAATAATGCAAAGAATAAGATTAAATGAAAATAAAAAAAACCATAGGTTTGTGATTTTTAGGGTACCAAGTCCTCTTAAATATTGAACGTAGGTTAAAATGTCCTGACAGATTGTCTGTGACAAATGGAGAAAGTTCGTGACATCCAATATCATATTTCTTTAATTTAATCATGGAAAGAAATGTTGCAATGGCTCTTTTCTTAAGAAAATAAATGCTGTTACCTAGCAACCCCAAATTCACATCATTAAGTTTAGAAAATAAATCAGTTGAATTGGTAATATCTGGTTTCCACTACGTTAATTTTTTTACAGATTAAAGTCACAATCTGGATTAATGAAAACCACTGCAAACAGGTTTGGAACGGCTTCTAGGACTGAGTACGACTGATGAAGAAGGAATACATTTCTTGAGTTCGAGTCGTACAATTTGGAACAGCGAGGAGGAGATTTTGACGCTCATACGACATCAGTTGTGATGAAGGTTCTACCCTTTGTTTTCAGTTTGCCCCGACACTTTCATCTGTTTCTATTGGGTATAACCGACATGGCTTTGAACTTGAACCTGAAAAACGACAACGGAATGGACCTATCGCTACCCTCTTCTAACAATACCTCTCCATCCGGAACGCCGCAGGAAACCAACTGCGAAAGACTAAAGGTCATCGTCACCGACATACAGAAGTTTGCCATCATCATAGAAAATATGAAGTCGATGATCAACGCTCTAAGGTTAAATGGAGTAACTGAGGAAAGCGATCCCACCCTGGTCGACAACTTCCAAAGTCTAGTTCACTACGGAGAGATACAACATCTTGCAGTAAGTGAGTTTTCTTCTCACTCCCCCTGTAATACCCCCGGCTGTACTATACATAATACCCCTAACTGCTCTCCCGCTAAAAACACCTCCCAAGAATTTCCACCACTCCCCAAAATAGCATCAGTTAAAGGCAAGGAAAATAACGATGGATTTATTCCCTCTTCCCTTCTAGAAGGCTTTCAAAAAATTCCAGAACCAATTCAAAACCGGGGAATTAAATCTTAAAGTTAACCTAACTAACAAATTAAACGCTCTAAAAAACTCTGAACGCCAAATTATACCCGTAGCAAGAACTTCATCTGATACACAAAACAAAAATAACACACCTACTAAAAAAAGAATAATTTAAAGACAACTCACACTAAATTACCACCGCCAGCCTTGCTAAAAATCACACTTAATTTCCGTGACCAAATGAAAATTCTAACAGATAATATGGCTACACTGATACCTTCGACCAATATCACAAACGTAATCAAATCATTGAATAGCTCAAATAAGAGTTCTATTCAATTACCCCTTAAGCAGAAAGACCCATTAAAGTTGTAATAAAAGGACTTCCACGTGACACGAAAACCACCGATATTCACAGTGACCTAATTGATCGGGATTCACCGTCGACAGGGTCAAGCAAATTATAGGACGAATTTCAAACCAATCCCTACCAGTTTTTCTTATCTCCCTTTCCCGTAATCTGACTAACGGTAAATTTTTTTAATTAGATAAACTTTGTTAACTTACTTTAAGAGTAGAAAACTTTGAAAGCAAAGGGGTCACCCAATGCTTTCGATTCAACAAATTCAATCATGCCACGAACAACTGTTATCTCACCCCTAAATGTCTAAATGTGGCGAGACCCATCAGACGAGAGAATGCCAGATCAAAAGGGGCGAAACATTATTTTGCATGAATTGTCAAGTTTTCGGTCATATGGCAAAACTATTCCAAGTGCCCCCTCTTCCTGAAGCCCCGCAAAGGCACAAGTAATAAATCAAATTACTCAACTGTTGTAAATAGTCTTGTTAGACCGATTATATCATACGCGCAAGTCGCACAAACACCTTCTAACTCCACTGCTCCCCAACAGATGGCACCAAATATAGTCAAGTCCCTGCTATCAATCATCCACAAACTCAAGGCTCTCAGAACCTAAAATCCCCCCCGACAACAAGTAAATAATAGTAAAAACGAATGCATCAATTTAATCACACATGCCCTTCAATAAACAATTCAGACACTCTCGGTACTAGTACAACAAATTAACAAAATGAACCTCTCAGATTCCGCCCTCTAACCAATATTACCTTTAAAAATAAATTCAACAAATAAAAGGAATTATTAGCATTACTAGAAGCTTTCCTAGACTCCGACAAAGAATAATTTAAATAGCCATTCAATCCCCTCTCGGTGGATGACCTTCTAAATCTAAACTCTTAATCTATTTTTATTGTCTAAATCTTTTTTTTTTTTTTTTTTTGTAATCTATCTGTTCGCCACACCCCCACTAGGTAAACTCCCAAGCTTCAATTTCCTCTTCTTTAATTAACTTCAATACAGCCAATTGAGAAAAAATTCACTTTACTTACCCGGCCGAAGAAAAATTCTCATTCTCGCCACAACCATGTGCCATCTAAAATCCACAGGACGGAAACTGCAGATGCTTGCGTCATACCTCATATATCACCATCTTGACAGCAACGTATTTTCATCTATCACCTTTTTGACAGCACAGAATCCTTCAACCAATCATGAGAAGCACCTCTTCAACTCACTGTTACTGCCAAATGATTGCGTCATCCCTTACCTGCACTTCGCCTCCATCCTTAGAATAACTCTTGTACCAACCAATCAGGAGGCTCCTTCTCCCCACAGACATCAACTTCTAAGGACTCTAATACAATTTATGATTTGGGACGAAGGATTAACTTATGATCCAGTTCCCAACGACCCTTAGCATATATACAATGAGAACCACTGTAATAGATTCACTTTTGCAGCTCATGGATTATCAAATTGTATTTTCGCTGGCGTGGTGACCTTGTAGATCGCTATAGACGCCGGAAGGGGGTTATATAGACCCTTTCGGGAATCACTGAGGCTCTTGCGCCATAAAATCGAACATTCACTCACTCACTCACTCGGGAATCACTGATATCGATGGACAAGAAGAATTGGATTCTTTAAGAGGAGATAAAATATATGCACACAAGAATACAGCTTTCCAACAAATTGGGAAAGCATTTCCTTAAAATAGATACCAATTAAGGAAGCAGTATGAAATTTCAAAAAGAGCTTCTAACACGCATATCTGGTAACCGTGACCCTTACAAGCAACTGACTAACCGACTTTCGTCGCATGAGTGAGTGAGTGAATATTAAGACCGCACGGCTACGCGAAGGCTTTTGGCGACAGACCACGTAATTACCGACCTCCGTTGCAAAAACTTATTTCTTACTTTATGGTGCCAAAAAATAAATCATTTTAAATTGCATCTTTGAGTGACGAAAGAGATTTTGAACTAATTCATCACAAGAAGATGAGCACTTTGTATTACGTAGAAAAGCAGTGAATTAGGTATGTGCATTTTAAAAATTTTCCATGTATACAATGAGAAACTAAATGTTTTTAAAATGTTTCCATGTGCAATTTAATGATTTATTTTGTTACGGTAGTACTTTCTCAGGCGTATTTTTTAAGTGCGACTTTTTTTATGCGGTCCCTCTTACATAAAAAAATTATGCAGTCCCTCTTACAAAAACAACATAAAAAAATTGTCCGTATTGTGTGGATGAATTTGTTAGATATTTGTAAGGACTTGAAATATTTACCAATATTTTTTGTGTGGTTATTTTTATGCGGTCCCTATCTACCGGACTAAAACAGATTCTACTGTGTGTTTAGGTAATATTTAAAATACTATTATATTTTACACACACACACACACAAGCTTTTATTTAACTTGCAATGTAATTTGTTCGGGGGAAATATTGCAACTCAATTTTGAAGCTGAGGTCTCCAAACGATTGAGTTGAAACTTTGTACACACGTTTAGTTTGGACGACAGTGCATATTTTGACCATTTATATTCCGATATTGCAACTAATTAAAAAGAAATTAATTAAAAACCTTAAAACGCATAATTGTTTTCCCCTGTTGGCTTTTTATTCTGCCGAGCAGCTTATCGGATTGTGCTTAAAGAAGTTCCGATTTTTCGACATTTTTAAAAAATCCATCTAATTATTTTAATCAGTCTTAGACAAAAAATAATTACATAATCAGAAAGATCGTTTATTTCGCCACGATACGGTATAGCTCTTTTTACAAAATAGTAATATTTTCTTTTTTTTACGATTTTTTCTAAAATGAGTCAAAATTGATGCGCTTTTATGAAAAAGATTTATAAATCGTTCTGTATGAATTTTTGCATTGTGTTAATGAATCGATATTCTGCTCTGAAAAATTTGAGGCCTTTCTCGTTTAGAATTAGTCTTTTAAAAATTAAGGTGCCGGAACTTTTTTTTTTTACGATTTTTCTATTTATACTCATACTTTTATTTAAACATTTAATTTTTTCTTCATTTTTAAAGATAATCGCCCAAAACTTTGTTTTCTTTTGTAGAATAGTATTATCCAAATTCTTGACAAAATTTGAAAAAATTGGTTTAAAATTACGGACTTTCAAACTGTTTTTGTGTTTTTCGTTTTTAATATAGTATTTATTATAGTAAATGCAGAGAAAAAAACGAATTTTAATATTCGGATTGATTTTGCTTTGTCCAATGTTGATTTGGTCTTATAGCGTTAATCCACAATTATTTAGTTTTTATACACAATTATTCTATAGAGCGTGCTTCGAAAGTAAGCAATTAACAAGATTAGGCGATGAAAAGAGAGTTTCTCATAATAAAATGAAGCCAATTTTTCTTCTAATTTTTATTTTAAAGACATATATACAATATACTGCATGTAATTCACATCGAATTAAAGTGTGAGTTCGATATTCTTTTTGAATGCTATCTTCAAAAGAACTGATCATAAAGTCTAAAATTTTAATTGTGTAGGGCAGTGCTTCTCAAACTTTCAATACTGGCGCCCCCCTTTTCAATCACAATTTTTATCGCGCCCCCTTATACATTAATAATGTACTGAATGTAATAATAATGCACTTTGACGCTAAAGCTACTATACGCGATCTTAATTATAAACCATACAAATTAATAGCATAAGTATTACAGTTTGTACACTACTTTTTTGCAAAATAAATTAATTAATTAAGTAAGACAGTGCTTCTCAAACTTTCACTACTGGCGACCCAATTTTCAATCATAATTTTCATCGCCCCCCCCAATAATAATGTATTGAATGCAATAATAATGCACTTTGAGTATTAAATTTTGTATACGTTACTTTTATATAATATATATATTTTAAGCAAATTACTTTTGAGTAATAATTATAATGTTATGTTATTTTTCCTTTCTCATTTTTTAAATTGGGACAGATTGCAAAATGACATTTAATTAAAAATTTATTTCGTCCATCATGCATTTCTAAAAGTACAAATGTCATTAGAACAAGTAATATAAAAAATAAATTTTAAGTCAATTCCTACTTAGGTCAACAAAGAAAAACTTATTTTAGTTACTTTCTATTAAATAGTTTCAATTAATACAAATATGTAATACATATGACAGAATCACAATGTTAAGCGACAAAAAAGAAAGCGATTTTCCTTGCAATTTTTCCTTTTCTTTTCTATATATGGGGTATTGGAATATTCTTTTTTCGTTACTATTTATTCATTAATTAAATTTAATTAGTGTAAGAAAATAGTAAAGTAAAGAAGAAATCACACACATTCTTAGAAATTAGGCCATCTCGGATGGAATTCGAACTACCGTCCTTCAGATTAGAAGCCCAGCGCGCTATCCATTGCGTTACAGGGGACAGCACGAAAGGTTTTCCTTTCTATAAATGCTTTTGGATTATAATTTTTGTTTGTTACTATTTATTCATTTTTTTAATTTAATAAATGAATTAAAATTTGAAAGAACTGTATTAACATGAAGTGTCACCCACTACAAGTTTTAAAAAATGTATTTGAACTTGAATGAATGAATAGAAAGTATTTTATCAACGATTGAAAATTTGAACAAGATATATATGAGAGAGTGAACTTATAATAGAAATTGAAAAATAGTCTACTTTATGTTGCGCTCTCTCATATCCATCACATCTGGCATTCTCGCGAGCGTCTGCGTGAGTCTGGCCAAACTATCGGACGTCTGCGCAAAACATGTACTAATGCTGTACCTCGTACAATTCCAATCAGTCTTGGTCCATTCGATGCTTCTATAGCTACCAAATCTATCTTGAATGTACATTTTATAATTTGCGCGTTAGTTGTAATTCACACTATTAAGTATTACTGCAGAAAATTGGAACAAAAAAATCATGGATAAATTTTTAAGTCGTAAGCGAACATTCGACTATAAAAAAGCATCAACAAGTGCACAGACGAGCATAGTTCCGAAAATTAAACCAAGGAAATATTCTCAAGAATACTTGAATTTTGGATTTACCATTACTGAAGTAAATGGAGAAGAAAAGCCCCTGTGTGTTATTTGCTCAAAAATATTGGCAGCAGACAGTATGAAACCTAATAAACTTAAAAGACATTTCGAAACGCTTCATGGTGAGTACATTAACAAACCTCGAGAGTTCTTTGAATAAAAATTAAAATCATATGGAAAACAAAAAACATTTTTTAAAAAAACTTTGTCAGTGAATGAAAAAGCTTTACTTACTTCTTACAAAGTATCATATAAAATAGCCAGATGTAAAAAGCCTCACACTATTGCCGAAGAGCTTATTTTGCCTGCAGCAATGGAGATTGTAGAAACTATGTTTGGAGACAATTTTGCCAAAGAGTTGCAGTCCATACCCCTATCAAATGATACTGTTTCCCGTCGAATTGATGATATCGCTTGGCTGAAGATGTAGAGCAACAGCTTTTCGGTAAGTTGCGTGATAAATTGTTTTCAATTCAGCTTGACGAGGCAACGGATAGCAATAAAGATGCTCATTTCATTGCGTATGTTCGATTTTGGGATGGTATGTCAGCGGTAGAAGAACTACTTTTTTGTAAACCAATAAAACTTAAAGCAACAGCAATAGCATTATTTGATATTTTAAATAATTTTATAAACGAGGCAAATATAGAGTGGAAAAATTGTGTCGGAATATTCACCGATGGTGCTCGTACAGTGTCAGGAAGATTTAAAAGTATACAAGCACTTGTGAAACAAAAATCTCCACATTGCATCTGGACACATTGTATGATCCACAGAGAAGCTCTGGCTTCCAAAGAAATTAGTCCTGGCCTTAATATTGTGCTAATGACAGTTGTGACTGTAGTAAATTACATAAAAATGAGTCCAAAATAAAATCAAGAATCTTTTCTGGACTTTGCAAAGACATGGGCGTAGTGCATTCATCGTTGCTATTTTATTGTGAAGCAAGATGGTTATCACGCGGGAAATTTTTATAACGTGTTTATGAATTAAGAAATGAAATTACCATTTTTCTAGAAGAGGAAAACCTACCGGAAGCTGAGAAATTTCGAGATGATTTATTTCTGATGAAGTTGAGCTACTTAGTCGATATATTTGAGAAATTAAATATATTGAATCTTCAACTTCAAAAGGATTAAATGTACATATGTTTGACACGAGTGATAAAATTAATGCTTTTTGTAGAAAATTAGAGTTATGGAGCCGAAATTTAAAGCAAAAAACCCTAGAAACGTTTGCAAATGCGGATAAATGTGTAAAAACTTACAAAACTGAAGAACAACACGTGGAAGTTGTTTATAAAACTATTGAATATCATTTAGCTATGTTAGCAAAAATTTTTAAAAATATTTTTTTGCTGAGGACAACTTGATAGCAAGTTACGAATGGGTATGAGAGATCCATTTCAAAATACCTCAGAAGGGCTCTCCACTACCGAAGAAGAAAGTTTCATAGATTTCACATCTAGTGGCGAAATTAAAAGACAATTTTGTAATAAAACTCTCTTTCAATTTTGGGCAGAAGTAGATGATGAATTTTCTGAACTGAAAACAAAAGCATTTCGTATACTTTTACCGTTTTCAACATCGTACCTTTGTGAAACCGGATTTTATGCGGTGGCTGCTTTGAAGACAAAATATAGATCTCAGCTAAATATAGAAAAAGAACTCAGAGTGTCAATTTCTAATGTTAAGCCTTCATTTGAAAACCTTTGCTCTGCAAGACAAGCCCATGGAAGTCACTAATAATATTTAAACTTGCTCTTAAATTAGTATTAATAAATTAGTTATAAAATACATTGTGCAGTACTGATACATTTATAAGTACACTGGCTGAAGTACCCGTTCTGCGATTATTTTTTAAAAAAATAATACATTATTCTTTATATAATAGCTTAATTGTAAGAAGAGTAAAACCAAGTGCACAACAATGCATACTAAAATATAAAATGATTTTTTAAATGAATGCTCCTATTATAAATAGTTTAAAACGAACTGTAATTTTAAGCCTCACAGAATTAGCATTTAGAATTAATATTAAATAAGGAAAACGAATGAAAAATTCCAATGAAGAATAATTGTGTTATTTTTAATATTTAAAGCGAGAAACCTTCAAAATGTTTTAACCCGGAAGCAGGCGCCCACTCCACACTAACGTTAATGGTCGCGCGATCACTTCACCAAGTCACCCCAATCCTTTTTTTTTATAATTATTTTTTCTGTGCTCGATAAAAATCACAATTGCAGTGAATAATTTAACTAAGAGAAAATATACTTACCTACTTTAAAGGACTTTTTAAATTTTTCTTTGATGATTTGAGAAAAAATCCAATAAAACTAAAGAAACCGTTCCAAATGTGCGTGACCTTAATAAAGAACATAAATCACAGACACTTTTCACTAACAATACAAGAACGTTATTTGCAATCAAAACTGTCATATTTTGCTCACGTTGTTGTAATTTTTCTATTCTTCGATGATCTACAAATAGCATGTGTAACCTTTTCTTGCTTGTGTCTTTTTGACAAGGCGAAGTGTTACATTTATGGCTTCTTAGCTTTCTTGATATCTTAATTTTCTTGATAGAGTTCTTTAGGCAGCATTTGAAAATTACAATTCAACTCAAACGTTTCATGTCTATCACTTTTGTCATATTTACTTTCGCTATCACGATTAATATGCATTATTTCATCAGGTTCTTCAATTACTTGACCGGTTTCATCTTCCTTCAATAGAGAGATCACAGATGCCCATTTTTTTTATATTCTGCTCATTTACATTTATAAACCATAATAAGTTGTACAACACAGCAATTAAAACCACAAAGTTAATCGTAGGGGAATGTATAGCATATTCATAGAAAATATTTCTGAACAAAAGTGGTCGTGAAGGGAACTCGATCAAAACAAGTACCTTGATTGTAAAAAACCGTTTGCCACTCTCAAAAAAGAGGCATAAATGTGTCAAATTCATTTTAGTTTCCATTAAGACTGTCATATCGGAGGAAACTGTCAAGAAACTGTTAACGAATAAACAGTTTTACCAGAATTTGGAGTGATTCAGCGCCTCATGCGACCGCTCCCATGAAAAAAATGTATTCGATACAAAAACATCGATGTCAGTTATAAAAAAATAATTGAGTAAAACGTTTTTTATAATGCAATTTCAGATTATTCATAAAATACATCTTGGCCAATTAATCCTTCAAAGTGCTCAATATGCTTATCCATACATCATAAAACTCATTTACATAGGGGAAAAAGCAACAGAAAAATATTATTTACAACTTTCCCAAAAGAAAAGTAGACGGAGTTAAGCATACCAGTAAGTTTGAAGGTCAAAGAGATAATAATCAAAAGTACTATTCTAGAGGTTACAAGAAACGTAATAAAAAAATCTCTCATCGCGGGATTAAAGCAAAGCAAACAAAATATCTTTTTTTATTTGGTTTTGGGATCAAAGATAGCTAATGAGCGTTTGAAGTGGAATCTTTTGAAAGTGGAAAACCAGACGATATATATAATTTATATCAGTGTAAAAATGTGTATTTTTTATTTTTTCAGAAAGCATTTTGTTTTACTTCATTCCAAAAAATAATTTTTTAAGCCTTTTATATTTTCAAGATGCTCGCGCCCCCCTTTGAAGGGTTATCGCGCCCCCCATGGGGGCGCGCCCCACAGTTTGAGAAGCACTGGTGTAGGGGCTATTTTTTTGCGATAGATGAACAAAAGCAACATTGAATTAGCATGCAGAATTACTACATCTCTCTCAAGCAGAAAATAAAAATTTAATATATTTTTTAAAAATGATACACATCAGGAATAAAATTAACTACTATTTATTTAAGAAATCTATTTCAATGCTTTAGCAATCACTAAATAAAAAGAAGTTTTACAAATAAATAAAAGCAATGTTTAATTTCTCTACAGAGGTTAGGTGCCTTTTTAGATGTAAAAATGGTATTTGACAAATTGTGGCACGATGGTCTCACATACAAGTTAATTAATTTGCAGTTGCCTGACTATTTAATTAAAATCATACATAATTTTTTACACAATAGAATTTTTAGAGTTCGTGCAAATAATTCATACTCTAACACGGGATCTTGCCTCTCTGGGGTCCCTCAGGGATCTGTCCTTTCTCCGTACTTGTACAACATTTACACACACGACTTTCCACAACACTCCACCGTCAGTACTTGCCTGTTTGCGGATGATTCCGCAGTCCTCTCGCAAGGTGTCCAGTTGAAATACACAATTAAAGCTGTTCAAAACTTCCTAGATAAACTTGAAACGTGGCTTACACATTGGAGAATTGCAATTAATGTTGATAAATCACAAGCAATTATTTTCAGGAACTGGGGTCATTAACCCTCCTTTCCAGCTCACACTTATTGATGACAACATCCAGTGGGTTTCGGTGGTGAAATATCTGGGCCTACACATAGATAGCCGCTTAACTTTCAAAAAGCACATTGACTATCTAGCAGAGAAATTTTGGGGTAGAATTCATTTAGCCATCTCCCTCATTGGGAGGAGGTCTCCTCTATCCCTGGAAAATAAAGTTATTTTATACAAGCAGATTCTGCACCCAGTTATTACTTATGGTTCGCCCGTATGGGCAACCGCAGCCGCCACCCACATGAAAAAGATTTAAGTAATCCAAAACAAAATACTCCGCGTCATGACGAACGCACCTTGGTACGTCCAGAATGACGTGATACACAACGATCTACATATGGAGCCGATTTCTAATTACATCCCTAAACTCTCTAGAAATGGATTTAAATCTATTGAATCTCATGACAATCCAATTATCAAAGCACAAACACTGTTTACGTATCCTCATCCTAAAATTAGATATGCATACTCTTCAACGAAGTGGAGAAACCCGCTCCGCCCCCCATAACAAAACAAACAAAAAACACTCTTTTCACATTCTTAACGATATGATTTAGCTGCACTGCACTGCATCATTCACTCTGGGTTCTGAGGTGATCTTTCACCGACTTGATTCACAGCCTTCGGCCGTCCCGCTTTCCTTCCTGCGTTCTTCCCCCCCCCACCGGCGATCTGCTTCGTTAGAGCGTTCGTGCTTTGGGGTACGTCCTCCCTCCCCGTTTTTTGTGGGAGGTTTCGTGATTTGTTTAAATCTTCTTATTTTGGTCTATCTTTTTCTCCCATCCTTCTGGGAATAGGCGCCCGCGATCATCTATTTTTAGTTAGTTTAGTTACTCTGCAGAGGAAATGAAGGTATGGGACTAGCAAGCGTGAGGACGAATTTCGTAGTCAGGACCACGTGTTTCAACTTTGGCCGACTGAAAAGTTTATTTTTCAGTCCAGCACTGCATACTACTACATTTAGTAGGACTGACAATGGCCCGCAAGAAAAGCAAATCTATTCAACGGAAAGGCTAAGGAACTCCAGGGCGAATTCTTAACCCTGAAAGGCCACCCAGCACTTCAACGGAAAGCTCCCGCTCCATATCACCGCTGATCGATGGAACTACCAGGATGACGATCAACGAACCGACGGATTTGGATCTACCTCCTTCATTCGAACTAACATTAACGCTACATGAAAAAGTCTCCAGGAAACGAGTGCTACTCACGTCGAGACTCACAACTATGGAAACAGGAATAGACGATATCAGAAACATCATCATCAACTACAAGGAGAATGGACACGATGCCTCTAGTTTCCTGATACAAGACCAACTCAAGATAAAGGAACACTTCGAAAAGGAAAGACAACAATTGGTGAGTGAGTTATCCTCTCTTCCCCCATGTGACATCCCTATCTGTGCAATGCATCCCAAATCCCCAGTTAAACAAATTTCACAGGAATTTCCTCCGCTTCCCACCCCAAAGCAGGCAAAACGTAAAGATAATTCAGACGGTTTCACCAACCCCCCGCTAAGGAAAATAACCAAAACCTCTAGATCAAACTCCACCTCGGAACTTAATTTTAATATCGAACTCGCAAATAAATTTACCTCCTTAGATAATTTAAATATTCAATCTCAGCCGATAGCAGATACAACTAATCTTCCACACCACCCCAACATCGCGACCACCGCAAACACAGTAAAGCCGACTCCCAACACCGTAAATTTACCACCATCTACTATGTTTAAGATCACGGACGATCTTAGAAACCAAATGAAAATTCTAACAACCAAAATGCCATATCTAAGAAACAAAAAGGCCGGACAATACATAAAACTCTACACGGACACTTGTAAACAACGCGACGCAGTCCTAGATAATGTAAAATTCCCTCACTACACAATCACACCGAAAAGGCAAAGGCCGATAAAAGTAATCATAAAAGGGCTACCTCACGACACCAATCCCTCCGACATCTCTAACGACCTGACCGATCTGGGATTCTCAGTAGATCGGATTACCCAACTGAAAGGAAACATCTCTAAGCAACTCTTGCCAATTTTCTCAATTACTCTACCCAGGAATCTCACCAATGCTAAAATATTCGATTTAAAAACTTTACGATTAAAACCTGTCAATCACAGTGGACGGGTTCAACCGTAAAGGAGCTTCGCAATGTTTCAAATGTATATTATTCAACCATATGGCAGAAAACTACCACCTCGCTCCTAGATGCCTAAAATGCGGTAACGAACACCAGACTCGAGAATGCCAGATCGTTAAGGTCGATTCCCTTTTCTGTATAAACTGTGAGACATAGGCCATTTGGCCAACTATTCTAAATGCCCTCTCTATCCGAAACCCCGTAAGGACACAATAACACAAACAAATTACACTACTACGGTTAACAGCATCGTAAGGCCTAACATTACCTTCGCTCAAATTGCGAAAACAAATCACCCCGTGACACCTCAACAGATGGCAGCACCCGCAACACTAGCGCACCAGAACACAAATCAAGACACACAAAATACCGAACAGATCCCCTTCCCACTATCAGATAACAACCAACAAAATGAATGTTTTACTTTAATAACGCAGACTCTATAACAAACACTAAATGCATTTTCTCTACTCGTCCAACAAATAAGTTTATTAAATACACCAGCTCCCGCACCCTGCACACTTAAAGGTAATAGTAAACAAGAAAGAAAGGAAGAACTGATTAAAATTTTCACAGCATACCTCGACGAAGAATAATTAGTTTAAAATACACTTACATTAACGATCTAACTGTATAATTTTATTATTTGTCAACATTAAAAATTTCATTGCAAAATTTAAACTCATTTTGTATAATAATTACCCAACCCCTGCCCAATTAAAAGAGAGGATTCTCACTCTATGCCTATGATCAACGGATATGTTTTCCTCCTCACACCTCCATCGCCTACTATTTTCTATGTCAGGATCCTTCCATTACCGGCCTGACAGCTTCCCATTGACGAACTGCTCTTCTCTGATACCGACGAATCATTCTCGATGGCATCATAACTAACGCAAGAACTCACTTTCAAGGCACGCGTCGACCAAAAACCTCATGTCAGCAAGTTTACATCATCAATCATCAGTGACAGCTCATCCACTCCAGTGCGAAAGAACTACCCGAGACTCTACTCTGACGTCACGGACTGCCTAACCAATCAGGAAGAGACTCTAAAAACTGTTTACAACGAACAAGATACTATGTATCAATCAAGGACTGATTTTGTAAATTTTAATGGACTTTAATTTCCATAAACGACTCCTTAAGGTCTCTGTAACATAATTAAATATGGGACGGGGGGTTTATTAAAAAAATCCCAGTTTCCCAAAGACCCCCAGCGTATACTCTGCAAAGTGCCACGAAAGGATTCATGTTTATGAGTTTTCGGGGAAAAGGCCGTTTACTATTTTCAACTACCGTAAAATACGGCGTATAACGCGCACTTCTAACAAAAAAATAAGATCGAATATTACGGGTGCGCGTTATACGCCGTGTATAATAATGACAACTTTAAATTTTTTTAAAAAAATTAGGCTTCTACATATATTGAAATACTGTTTTCTTAAAATAGAGTTAACATTCTTTATATAAATTAAAAGAATTATTGTGTGTTTTAGAAATGTATACTGTATTTCTTTAAAATCTTGGGATAATACCTCGACTAAATGACTTCAAAACGTAAAAGCATTGCACACTTACATTTCAGGTTTTTTAGAAAAAAGGGGGTGCGCGGCGAATATACCTTCAAATTAAAAAAAATGCTGCTTAGAAATACAGGAGCACGTTATACGGAGGAGGGCACACTATACGCCGTATTTTAAGGTGCTTGGGAATGGACAAATATTTTAGCCTTATATGGTGAAGTATACGTTGATAGCGTTGCTCTTTAAATCTCTGAACGAAGGACAGGTAGCCTGGGTACTGCAGTACTGCTTTTGGCTCTGTGTAGGGTGAATATTTTTTTTATTTCTATTGGAGTTCTCCGGATTGTTATTCACTGTACAAGATCTAGTACATTCCCCGGGATCTGGTATTTAGTGCGGCACCATATATGGGGAACTTCAATCGCTGATATGCTATTTTGACGTTCTGTTGTCTCTACCATACTGTGGTATGTGAGCTCTAGCGGAGCGAAATGGTACTAGGAATTTAACTTTGCCGAGACAATCTAAGTCAAACAGGCACTCTAGGGATATTTAACAAGCTGCATAATTGTACAACATGGACTTTGATAGATTTTATACATCATGTATGTCCACCGAATCGGGCCGGTGTCTCGCCCGCAAACTTTGGCGTACAAGGAGATGGACAAACCAACAACAATCATGTGACTGATTTAAATTTCCTTATTTATCATAGATAGATCCGATCTGGTACTTGAACAACGACGTTTATAGAAGGCCGTGATAGCCTAGTGGCTATTGTCACGCCACTTCGAGCTCTGTATGTAGAGGTGTTGATGCACGTAAATCTTTCGAAGCACGAAGCTTTTCCATTGGCATGGTAGAGAAGATCGAAGAGGGTACAGGTATCCTCCCTTTCTCATCATTTGTCAGTACTTTAAGAATACGAAGCCCACACAGACTTATGCAACAGCCGAAGCGTTTTGCCTTATTTCGACGTTAATAACCACTCACAAGAATGAAATATTTTTAGAGTTAAAAAAAGGGCAAATCTTCTCTGTGATACGTTTAATATGCAGTGAAATAGGTTTAATGCGAAAACATAAAAGACGAAATATCGGTTAACACGAAATAATGCAACGGTCCTGTGTCAAACTGCTAGGTATTTTTATATGCATTTTTTCTCTTGACAGAAAAGAGAAATTGATTAAAACGTAAAGATTTCCCTTCTCTGGAGAAGGAGGATATCGAAACTGAGCCGATACTTGATGAAATGTTTGAGAAAGTCTCTCTAAAATTGGACTCTCATGCTGTATCAAGGAAATATTTGTTGCATTCATCATGATAAAAAGTAAAAAGCAGCGGTGATGGAAGACAAAAATATTTTCGCATTTGTTCAAACCTAAAAACGAAAATGAACTGAATAATGCAACTTTATAGTTTTAACGTCATCTGAAAAGAGATAGATCATTAAAAGTGTACAAAATTATTTAGACGCACAATCCAATGGTGAAATGAGTATCAAAACGGACGACATCGAACCAATTGTCAACTTGAATCTAAAAATGACAATGCAAAGAAAATTACTGAATAGTTTTCAAAAAACTGAATAAATGTTTTTTAAAAATTTTGTATTGAGATTCATTTTGTGCTAATATTTTTATTGCATTGATTTTTGATATATGTATGCATATGTAGATATCTATTTATACAAAATATAGTCTAATGTACTTAATTTTGTTGAATTAATGTTTGTTTTTTTTTCCTTATTCTTTTTAATTGCTTTGAGATGTTCTAGAAATTTTTTTTAACTTTAAAAAGTATTACACTCCACTCAGTTTCGTGTTAAGCGATTATCACAGTATATATATTCAAATTGAAAATTAATAGTTTTCATTTAAATCGTTTGGTCGTAAACGCATACACTCTTTTTTTTAATTGTTTAATTTTAGATCTTCAGCTGATTATAATTTACATTCTAAGAGTTTAAAGAAATACTGAACAGAATGTCCTGAAGTTTTATCTGTAAAAAAATGCGAATGAAGTTGACATTTTCTTCATATTTGGAGATACGGAACAAAAACGGCCTTCGAAATACCAAATTAAATGTAATTACTAGACTGTTAAGAAAGGCATAAACGTCCATACACAACTAGTGGGGTGCCAGAGGATGAGTTTGAGATTTAAATTCCTCTTATACACAAAGGGATTTTTAATTTTTAGGAGAAGAATCATTTCAGGTGCTTTCTTTCTCTCTCTGTTCTAATAGTTTTTTTTTAATGTAAGCGTCTCCTAAAAAGATAGTATTTGCATGCTATTATTTACATCGTTGAAATATGCAGAGCCATTAATATTATTAATCTCAGAAAATTCATTCAAAATATTTCCATTAAATTTTTCTATGATCTTCAATGTGCTATATGAAACTGCTGAATGCAAAAATTGTACGCAAAACTAAGGAACGGCATCAAGTAGTTCTAGACCGCGTTTCAAATGGGGGCCCCATCTCGTTCTTGACTCAACTTTGAGGATACGGATTCGAAAACTTTCAACGGTCAAGTTTTATTTCATACTGTATTCTTGGAAAAACTGGCAATTTTGGACGATATATTAAATGATTAAATTCAATAACCGTTGTGCATGTATAGGCCTAAGCCTACCACCATACACCATCATTACTCATTCAGTGACAGGGCGGCAGTCGATTGTGTCGACTTACGTGATTGTAAGGCATGCACATTCATTTGTTTCGGTTACTTGTTTGTACGAGTAGCCAACGTATGCTACGTGTTGTCTAATTTTAAGAATCACAGGTGAGGCCTATATTTATGTAGATGCGCAGAGCCTTTTGGGGCCAAGTGCCCCATGATGACGGCCATGATCATGTATACTTAATCTTTTTTTTAAGTGAAAACTTCTATTAGCGCGTTTTTCTCGAGAGTGAACTTGAATGAACGTCACGCTCGGGTATCTAACGCTCATTTGATTTTTTCGTCTCTAGTTGGACATCACACCTAAAAATAAAAGGTGGAACGTTTGCCTCCGCCACTCTGAAACGCCGTAGCTTATCCCTCCCCCAATACGCGTAAAGGTACAGTTCATAGCTTCGATCTAAGTGGGACTGCTCTCCCTCCCCCACCAAATCTTTTAGAAGAATGCGGCATTCTTTCTAATCCTAGTTGAAGCATGAAAATGAAACGTAATACTTTTAAAATATAGGCATAGACAGAAAAAGAAATTCTACACTAAAATTAAACATAAAATGTATTAAAAGGACAAATTTTTAAAGAACTAAGTAGTATAATTATCATTAGCAATATTGCCGTGATCTTAAGAATAAAAATTTACTTTTGTAAGAGAATCAGAATAGCAATGAAGAAACAGTTCTATTAATCGCATTACTTAAATATATACTTTGAGTCTAAAAAGAAAATTAAAACAATTAAAAGTTTAAAATAAAAAAATTAAGTAGACAGGTATTAAGAAAAAAGTTACATTAAATAATTTAAATACAAGAAAACAAAATATAATTAAGAAGATTTTCCTTGCAGCATAACCGGATTTATTTGTACAAAACTACCTTACAATGACAAAAGAACTAGTATAAGCCAGAGATTACGTGATATAAATCTTCTGATTAAATTCCTTTTTAAATGTTTTGACCTATATTCCTCTCTTCCCATTCAACTACCTGTCTTACTATCCCTTTGCTTAAATTAATTCATGGATAAAATAGACTAAATTCATGTGACGTCACGATCACGTGATTCCGTCAACCGGTGAGTATGGCTTCATTTGTTTACTACTATTGCGTACGATTATTTTGTTCTTAAAAACTTATATTTTACTTTCTAAAATATCTTATTTTGCTGAAATGGCTGCTCGATCAGTTATAGAAAGGATAATTAGAAAGAAAAAATCATTTTTTAATATCATGATAACAAATCTAAGTGCTTTGATAGCATGGTGAAGCGTGAGGATTATATACCATCTTCCCAGTGTTTACGTGTTTGACCACTCTTTGAATAATGTTTTCAACACCGTAAGACAAATGAAACTTCTTCAAAAAGGATTTTGGATAGATGTAGACTTACTTCTACAAGAATGTAAATATTTAAAAGCAAATATTTGTTTATTTTATATCGTTATATTAAAAACATATTGTAAGGATCTACTGCCTGCACCTGGCAACAGGTCGAACGAGACGCGATATAGAGAGAAGGATCTGGCAACGAGAGAGGGGAGAAGGGTCGGAACGAGGAGGAGAAGAGGGGAAACGGTGGCGCGAAAAACGTGGTCGGATAAAGGAAAGACTGCGGAACGATGTTTTGTAATCTTGGATCATCTGAATATATTCTTTTTCTTATGAAATGTCCCATGGAAGATGTACAATAAACAGAGGAACAAAATCCTGACTGCAATTATTTTCTTTTCACAATTCGAACACGATCCGAAAAGAACCCACAAGTTTACACTGGTGTCAGAAGTGCGATGCGATGGAGCAATGTTAATCAGAATTTAAATGAACAAAATATTTCAAATTGACCGGTGTTCGTACTACATAATTGTGAACAAGGTTCTAGTGGACATTCAGTTTGAAAGAAAAATTTTTAACAAGGAAATAGAACCCTGCAGTGTATTTTCAAGTTGATGACCACGTGGATCGCAGGAATTGCCCTACAGCAGTTTCAAGTGAAAAAAACAAGACCTTCTTCATATGGAGTTTTACCATCACCTGGCGAGTTGGGCTATGGAATAAACAGATGCCGTATTTTTCTTCAGTTTCTGATAAATGGAGCTGTGATCTGAAAACAACGAAGGAAATCCCAGTAGTGTTCAAGTACAGAAACAGCGTTCATGTCGAGGTAAGTGGCTATTGTTCCCCTAAGTTAAAATATTGTGTAAATATTTAAACGAGTAATGGGATGCAGTCATATTTAATTTGTTTAAAAAAATAGAAAAAGCAGATATATATATACATATCTGGAAAAGAAAATTTCATTGGTTTATTGCAATATTCTATGTTGTTGGATTATTGTGTAGATGAAATAAGATTATTGTGTACTTATTTTACCTGGAAATAATAGGGTATCATTTCAAATGTTGTAAAATATGTTATTTAGAGTTCTACATAGTGTTAAACTATAATTTCTTTTTTTATCATCATTCTTTACTGTTTTGAAGTTGTCTCAAAAATTAAAATTTTTGTACATTGAAGTTGTCTCAAAAATTAAAATCTGGGTATAGAAAGTGTTTTGCATAACAATTCAGTTTGCAGAATTTAAAAAAAAAGAATTAGATTAATTTATCTTCAAATAATGGTTGCGAAAAATGTATGTTTGAGTCGGTGAAAAATATCCATTAAAATAAATGTATATGTATTTCAAGTAGACTTCCTGTTAAAATGTTGTAAATAAGAGATTTTGTAGGTTATTTATGACTCAGAATATGGCATGTTTTTTTTTAATATTATATGATTGTTTTTCATTTTAAGCAAAAGTGTTGCAATTTGTCAGTTAGTTGATGGTTTAATGCAATCTGAGGTTATTTCCTTTGCTCGTAATTTAGGATGTATAGATAAATTGGTTTTTGGTTTCCTGCATAAGATTCTTCTTTTAATTAAAAAAAAGAAACTAAGAGTAGATTTATGATTTGAGAAATTATTATATGGTAATGTAGCTAAAGTATGTTGTTAAATTGTGTGTGTGTTTTTAAAAAAGGTTCTGCGTTCTGATTAGTAACAAATAACTGTGTCGCATATAAGTTTTATTGCAAACATATTTCGTATTGTGTTTCTGGAATTTGAGTATTCTTAGAAAAAACGAGTGTATTATTATTATTATTATTATTTTGCTTGTTAAATATATAGTACTAGGTCATTTAAGTGTTTGTATTGAAATTTGTCAGAAGGTAATTTGGCATTAGGCTTAGCTTTATTAAAAATGGCATTTCTCATTAGAAGTAAGAAAATTGACTTAATTCAATTAGTGCGGGACTTAGATTAGTCACCTGACCCGTCTATGTCTAAAATTGTTTTAAGGGATTTAATAATCTCTAGTAAATATTACAAGGAGGAAGAGGCAAAAGAGTTATTGGAAGTTATTACAGCCGAAAGGTTAGAGACAGAACAGCAGCAAAAACTAGAACAAGAACAATTAAAATTGAAAAATTACGCTTGGAAATAGAATTATCTTGGAACGCTAATCAGAGTGCTACTCAAAATAATGGTCAAACCTCACGTGTAAAATCTTTAGATGAAATAGTTAAAATGGTTAGCTCTTAACCGCAAAGGTACCCTATAAATCAGACGGGTGGGACTATTTCTTTTCTAGTCTTCAAAAAGCTTTCGCTAGTGAAAATGTCAGCGATGAATTAAAACCGAAGGTTTTGTTATGCATGTTAGGAGACAAGGTGTCAAACTTATTAGTTAACCTAGGCGAAGAAGAATTAAAATATTACGTGTCTTTAAAACAGGTTGTGCTCAAGGAGTATGAACCCTCACCCCAAAAATATGCTTAAAAAATTTTAGAAAGGCCAAACGTAACTCTGACGAAACTTTCTCTCAGTTCGCGTCCCGTTTAACATCGATGTGGTTATACTACTGTAAGTTAAGAGGAGCGAATGATTTTGAGTCAGTTAATCAACTGATCGTAGCAGATAAAATGTTTGAAATGTTGGATTCTGAGTCGGCGACCCATATTGGTGTGCTCCAAGGGGAAGAATGGTACAAACCCACAGACTTAGGCAAACAATGTGATATATTTTATGCTTCCAAAGGGAAATCCTATGATGGACCTAATAGAGCTAAATGGAATGATAGTGAAAAGAGAAGTTTTAGTGGTAGTTGGGGTAAACAGCCATTTGGGGAGAAAAAGTCAGATAAATTTTCTTCTAGAAAAAACTTTGATAAAGGTCAAGTAACTGAAATTTAAAAAATTCGCTTGTTTCACCTGAGGATCAGATAAACATTTTAAGCGGGATTGTCCGAAAAACAAAGGGGTTGATAATAAAAGACTTAATGTGAATAAGGTGTCAACGGAAGGGACAGAATTGGAAGATGGGACGGTCACTGCTAGAGTTCATTTGCTAAGTAAAGTCATTCCTAGGTGGACTATTGAAGACAAATTAAGTAAATTAGTGAAAAAATCTATCAGTGTAGATGGGAAATTAGTCCATGCTTTAGTGGATTCTGGTACGGAAATTACTGTTATCAAGAAAGACTTAGTTCCTGGAATATCGGTTGAAGGAGCTTCCACGGTTTATTTGAAAGGTATTTTCGGTCCACAGCGGTTAAATGTCCTTTAGTATATGTTCCAATTGGTCTTGCTACCGGTGGCCAGGTTAATGTGGTGCACCAGCAAGTGTTATGTGCTTTGGCAGAAGTTTTGGTAAAAGACGTGTTTCTTCCACCAGATGTTTTGGATATGTTGGGAGGAGCCCAGAGTGAAGAGAATTCACTGGCTCAAAGCTCTCAGGATCTGAGGGTTGACTCAGGAAATGTAGATGAAACCGAGGTTTCATTGGGTATTCTGCCAGAGAAAGCACAGGAGCACATTGAGGATTCTCAAAGGAATATTACTTCCTGCCGGAATGAAGTGGGAACATTGGGTACTAAGGATGAGGAGGTGACCGCTGAGATGGATAAAGGAAGCATGGTGGCTGATAGTTTTCGTTCCGAGCAGGAGTGTTGTGCCGAGTTAGCATTGGTTTGGAAGCATGCTAAGGAAGGCAAAGGAAACTACTATGAAGTAGATTGGTATCTATTTCTTAGAGATAAAATACTCGGGGAGAGTATTGGGCAACTGGTAATTCCGAAATGCAGAAGAACTGAAGTGTTGAGACTAGCGCATACTTCCGTGTTCAGTAGTCATATGGTTCCCAAGAAGACGCTTGAACGAATCAAGTATTCTTTCTTTTGGGAGGGTCTGAGGGCCGATGTGAAGAAATTTTGTGAGTCATGTAAAGAGTGTCAGCTCACTCGATCGGTTAGAATTAAAGACCGATCATCCGTTACACCTGTGGCAAGGCCTGAATTGCCATTTCAGGTGGTGAATATGGATCTGATAGGTCCAATTGATCCGCCAAGCTCAAAGGGACATAAATATATTTTATGTCTGGTTGAGCAGCACACTAGGTGGGGCGAGGCTGTGCCGTTGACTAGTCTCAGTGCGAAGGTAACCCGTGAAACTTTGTTTAACATATTTTCGAGAACAGAGATTTATCTTTTGTTGAAAAGGGACGGTTTTGCAGAAAAGAATAGCGCAGCATCGTGGATCACGGTACTGGATTTGTGGAAGTGGTATTTCTGTCGTTCTCTCACAATGAGTTGTCTGAAGTATACCGCATGCATTATGCCGTTTGACATTTACATGACTAAAAAGTGAGGTTTAAGATTGTATACACTTCTTATGGATGTAATTTAACGGCTCAGGTTTTAAGAATGTTAGAGCAGTTTGTTGTATCTCGAATAGTAGATATAGACGTTTTGATGCAAATTTGGAAAAATCGTGTAAAGCAAATTAACTTTGTACTAGAATGGGTGAGATGGGTTGGGTCGGAAATCATACCGGCCGAAGGCAAATTAGAGTGGTGGGAAAGCTTTTTTCCGAGTACTTAATATAGATTTAGTGAATTCATTTAGCATTCACACACACACACACATTCATGGGCTAATGAAGTAAACATGGTCCTGATTAAGATAAGGACTGTATTGTATATATTTAGTGTTGTTGTTGTTTTTTGTATAATGTGTTTTCTATGTATCTGTTTGCAATCCCATTACAGTTTAGATCTTTCTGGGAACATAGTCACTTATTTCAATTGGGTGAACTATTAATACTATTTCATGTGTTTGTTTTAAGGAACTTTGACTAGAACAATCATCAAGACTTTTGAATGTTGAAATTATTGTGTGTTCTGTTTGGAATTTTCTGTTTCACGGTTTGTGAATTTTCTGTTCTTGTTGTCTGAAATGGTAAAATCAGCCACAAGGTCAAATTTTACTCTTAGGTGGGGCGTGTAATGATCTACTGCCTGCACCTGGCAACAGGTCGAACGAGACACGATATAGAGAGAAGGATCTGGCAACGAGAGAGGGGAGAAATGTCGGAAAGAGGAGGAGAAGAGGGGAAGCGGTGACGCGAAAAACGTGGTCGGATAAAGGAAAGACTGCGGGACGATGTTTTGTAATCTTGAATCATCTGAATATATTCTTTTTCTTATGAAATGTTCCATGGAAGATGTACAATAAACAGAGGGACAAAATCCTGACTGCAATTTTTTTCTTTTCACAATTCGAACACGATCCGAAAAGAACCCACAAGTTTACACATATTATGTTTAGTTAACTTAAATTTTACTTATTTCACACATCTTCAGAGTAGTTAACAGAGGTACTTCAGCATTTAATTATCTAAAATTAGAACACAAGAATCTGATATGTAACCATACATATATCAAAAAGAAGTATATATATTTATAAAACTTATTTTAGTAATTTTACAATATTACAGGGAAAAAGAAAAAAATACAGAAATGGAAAAATATCCTAATTTACTACAGCTCTATTAATGTTTATACTAGTTGATGAAATAAGAACCACTTCAAACATTAGAAATCAAAATTATCATTTACCATTTGTAAAATTACGCATAAAAAAATTGTGCTACATTTTAAAAATCTTTATTCGCTGCACTACTTAAGGTAAAATATATGATTTATCGAGAATTTAATTCCAAATATGGTAATAAATTAAGGCATTAAAATTTTAAAATTAGAATGTGTACATAGTAGAATACAAATTTGTGTCCATATATTAAATATATAAGTTCTGCTGACTCCTACATGATCAAAATAAAAAATAACTCATTTTTTAATTCATAATTCTTTTAGAAAAAAATAAAAATTGTAATATATTTGCGTGGTATCAATTAACAGGTATGTTTTTCAGAGTTTGTGTGGTATCAATTAACACGTATGTTTTTCAGAGTTTGTGTGGTATAAAAACCTGTCTCACACATATACAAATTTTTTTACTATATATGTATAACAAATATGCATTTATTGGTATTTGCACAATTTGTAGATTT
Organism: Trichonephila clavipes; assembly: GCA_019973935.1. Taxonomy (NCBI): domain Eukaryota; kingdom Metazoa; phylum Arthropoda; class Arachnida; order Araneae; family Nephilidae; genus Trichonephila; species Trichonephila clavipes. Next base: position 131,851 of record BMAU01000248.1, on the reverse strand, counting down.
ATCATAATAGAGATTAGATTTATTTTATACTTTTGCAAAAATAAATCTCATGATATAAGTCCTGAATAAATTTGTTGCATTGAGTTTGTTGCAAATATTGACCTAAGAAGAGTACTTTGATCAATTTTATGATATTTATCGAGGTGAATTACAGAGAATCTCTCTCTCTCTCTTTTCATAATTATTGTTAACAGGTTAATTGCCCAAAGTCACTGATATTTTTGTGTGACATATATTTCGACGACTAATTTTGGGCTCTTGTGTTTTATAATGATCAATTTCTTTTTTTTAAAGTATAATTATACATAAAAGGATACTTTAGATCGGTGCTTCTCAAACTTCCAATGCGGGAGCCTCTTTTTCAATCACAATTTTTATCGCACCTCCCTCATACATTAATAATGCACTTTGACGCTAAAGCTACAATCTTTATTATAAACCGTACAAATTAATAACACAAGTATTAAATTTTGTATATGTTACATTTAAGCAAAAAAAAAATTAAGTAGTAAGATAATTATTATATTTTTTCTTTCTCTAATTTTTAAATTGGAACATATTGCAAAATGTGGTGGCTGCTTAGAAGATAAAATATAGATATAAGCTAAATATAGAAAAATAACTCAGAGGGTCAATTTCTAATCATAAGCATTCCTTTGAAAAACTTTGCTCTGCAAGTCAAGCCCATGGAAGTCGCTAATACTTATTGAACTTATTCTTAATTTAGTATTAATTAATTAGTTATAAAATACTCTTTTTTGCACTGATACATTAAAAGTATACCGGCTGAAGTACCCGCTCTTTACACGAGTTTATTTATAAGAAAATAAAACATTATTGATATAATCGCTGAATTGTAAGGAGAGTAAAGCCAAGTGTGCGATAATGTTTACAAAAATGTAAAATGATTTTTTTTAAATGATTCCTCAAATTATAATTAGTTTTAAGCGAACTGTAATTTTGAGCCTCAAAGAATTAGCATTTAGAATTGATGTTGAGTAATGAACAATAAAAAATATTCTGATGAAGAATAATTGTATTATTTTTAATATTTAAAGCGAAAGAACTTCAACATGTTTTCACCCTGGAGCAGGCGCGCACTTGATACTAATGGTCAAGCGGGGTTTTTGAGTCACCCAATCCTTTTTTTTATAATTATTTTTTAGAACACAATAAAAATCTTAATTCCAGTGAATAATTTAATTAAGAGAAAATATACTTACCTACTTTCAAGGACTTTTTAATTTTCTTTGATAATTTTAGGAAAAAATCCAAAAAAAACTTAACTAAAATGTTTCAAATGTGCGTGACCTTAAAAAAAGACACAAATCACAGACACTTTTCACTAACATTACAGGAATGTTATTTGCAGGCATAACTGTCATATTTCGTTCAAGTTATTGTAATTTTACTGTCCTTTGATGTTCGACAAATAGCATGAACTTTTGCTTGCTTGTGTGTTTGTGACAAAGTAAAGTGTGTCTTCTGATAATTATGGCATCATATTTTAGTTGATGGAGTTCTTTTGGTAGCATTTGAAAACTTTTCTTTCATTTCCTGTTCATCGCTTTCCTCAAATTTACCAAACGTTTACCTGCTCATCATCCACATTTACCAAACTACAATAAGTCGTACAACAAGGCAATCAAAATCACTAAGTTATTCATGGGGGAGTAGCATGAACACAGAAAATGTTTTAGAAAAAAAGTGATCGCACCGGGAACTCAATGAAAACAACTACCTTAAGATTGTAAAAAAAAAAAACGTTTGTCACTCCCAAAAAAGAGAGAGATATGTGACAATTTTATTTTAGTTCACGTTAAGACTGTCAAACAGGAGGATAGTGTCAGGGCCATTGGTAACTATTAAACAATTTTGCCAGAATTACCGATTTCGTGTACTCTGTGTTCGGTGTGACCGCACCCGGAATACGATATGGATGTTCGAAAAAATTGTGTAAAACGTTTTTCATTGTGCTTTATATGTTTGGGAATACTCATAAAAATAAATCTTGGCCAAGTAATCCTTCACAGAGCTCTCTGTGCTTTTCCAGAAATCATTAAAATATTTTACAAGGAAAAAAAGCGCAGCAGAAATAGTTTATTGACAACTTCCCTAAATGAAAAAACAAATACATAAAAGCAGGGACGTAACTAACCGTACAAGTAAGTTCGAAGGTCAAATTGAAGCAAATACATTCTGCTGCGTACAGCTAATGAACAATATTTCAATAATATAACAGTGATGAATTTTTTATCTTCCTAAATATTTTTTGATTATGTGTCTGGGTTGTTTTTTTATCTGAAAGAGTAGCATTTTAGGTTTGAATAAAAACGTAATAAAAAAATCTCTCATCATGGGATTACAGCAAATAAAATAAAATGTTTTTTATTTGGTTATAATATCAAAGATAGCTAAAAAATGAGGTTTTGAAGTAGAAGGTTTTGTTTTTGATGACGTAATATCACACATGATATACATAAATTATATCAGTGTAAATGTGTATTTTTTTATTATGTCAGAAAGTATTTTGTTTTACTTCACATTCCAGTAAATAATTTTTTTAATCTTTTATTTTCGATATGCTCGCGCCCCCTTGTAGGTTTACCGCGCCCTCAGGGGGGAGCGCCCCACAGTTTGAGAAACACTGCTTTAGATACATATTAGAGATAACGACATAAAATGTCAATACATTTCTCTAAGTAAGTTTTAAGTTTGTATGAAATATTGAACTCAAGTGTTTAACACTAAACATAAATATCTGGGTAAGAGACATAAAACTAGTAGAAATTGTGAAAGGAAATTTTATGCAACTATTTATTTCCATATTATTTTATTAAATTGTTTCTATCTTATTTGCAATTCGTTGTGTTATAAAAATAAGATTCATTTTCATCAAAGGATAAATATCTATTATTAATCAAAAACTTTCATATTAACTCTATCTAATATGAGATAAACTATAGCTTAAAGAAGTATGCAATTCAATAAGAAATTAAATTGAATTTGTGAAAATTATAGCACTTTCTTATGAAATATTTCTTAATATTATACAATTATTTAAAACAAGTTGTTCAACATGTTATAAGCACTTTATACAAAGTCAATTAAAAAAATTATTGAATTTGTAATGTAAATTTTTATTATAGTTGATACTCGCATTAATAATCTGAATTTGTGATCCAAGTGTCGCATATCCACGCATAATATTTAGTAGCCGAGATATAAAGGTGAAGTTTATATTACATTGAATATTTCTTAAAAATTATATATTAATATGATTAATTTCTTTAACTTAATAGTGAAATAGTATTTTCTTTTATTACTTTATACAATCATTTCTAAAAAAATTTCCAAACATTTTTAAAGTGTAATTACTAAGTAAATCAGACAGTCAAAGATAGGAATGTTATTTTATTAGAAACGTTTTCAAATATCTTTAAATGCTTCACAATATTGTGCAAAATATATATGAAATATTTATACGCAATACATTGTGTAAACGAAAAATTCATTTTCAACAAATAACTGTTCCACAGTGAAATAAAATATTAATTTGAATTTTAAGTGTAGGTAGGTAAACTCAAGTAAATATAATATATTTTTTAGAAAATTAATATTTACCATTTCTAAGTAATGAAGGACTGGGGGGGAGAGAAATTTCATGCATAACATTATTTATATAAATAAATTCACACCTGTGTGAAGAACAGGTTTACCAGCTAGTAGCATATAAGTACAAAGGAAAAAAATTAAGAACTTCCTATAGTATTGATAAATCAAACCAAAATTACAGGATTATTTCAAATGTCTGACACTTATAATGCTTCATATAGAGTGTTTAATGTCCCCATTGGTAAGCCATACTATTATAAAACTTGCGATTCATGAAGTTGTAAAAAAAATTCAATTTTCATCACAGTAGACATATATATGAACCATATACTCACATCCTTAATTACCTTTACATGCATAATACTGAGTTTTCAGGAAATAAACTATTTTAAGGATTTGTGCAAAAAATGAAAATAGTTAAATCATGGATAAACAAATACTTACTTCTTAAGTAGCCACTGAGATTTCAAAAAAAAAAAAAAAAAAAGATAAGGAAAAAACCATTTTTACCAAAAGATAATTCTTTTCATTTATCAAAAACTTTCATATTAACTAATGTTCTATGTACACAGGCTTCAAGAAATAAACTTTTTTGCAAGTTTGATATGTACTTAAAAAAAATAAGATAATAACATATCAAATTAAATGCAATCATTTCTAAAAATTGTTACCCCTTTTGTAATGGTTTCATTGCCCTTAAGAATATTGTATTTTAATTTAAAGAAAGAAATGACATTACATTTTAACATCAAAGAATAATTATAAATAATTTAGAAATCGATAATATGTGTGTGGAAGGTAAAAATCAAAGAAACATTTCTTTAATTTTTGTAAACATTCCTCCCACAATTTATCATCACATTGAAAAAATTCAGAATAAATATTTTCTCTTGACTTTGAATTATTAATTAAAATTACAAACACACATTTTTTATATTATTCACACCTAACTGACACTGTGATGTATAGTAATAGGTGTAAGCTCTTTTTAAAGAAATGATATCAATGTTATTTGATAACCATACAATTTTAAAAAAGTAGTTTTAATTCTATACTGTCAACCATTCTTGTGCAAAACTATATAATAAATAACTACTAAATTAATTAAGAACTAAAATAACTAAGATACCATGTACCTATAAATAAATGTACCAAGAACTATAAATAAATAACACTAGCTAGGATTGATTGATTGATTGAATATTAACAACCAAACTAGGATAAATAAATAAGCCAGCTAACACTAGTCGCGTGCATCGCTGCCCTACACGGCGGGTCTTTATGAACTAGACAATTACCTAAATAGATAAATAAATTAGAATAAAACAAAAATTATGTAAAATAGTTGTTAAGATTATTTCCTAACAAATATATATATTCTAATATAATACAAAAAATAATATATGTTTTTAATTAGATAAAATTGACACAAGAATGACGTCAAAAAACATATAGGGAAACCAACGCTATGAATTCACACGTGCAGTTATTGACGTTGGACTTAATGGCGTCAGTCTGTCCATTAAGTTACTCCATTGAATATTGTAAATTTCTAAACTAACCAGGAGCGGGACTTCTTAACAAATTACCTATGATTTTAATTGGAAATTTTAAAGTAGATTTTTCAAAAGACAAATCAAATCTTTAGTTGATTTTTTTAAAATACAAATTCAATTTATATGTAGTTTATTTTATAGATATTTAAAAAAATTTTGAATCTTTAAAGGATTTATAAACTATTTCATCTACCATAAACCTATTGTTTTCTTTTTAGAATACATTTAATTCCCAAATATGATTGTATATTTCGTACAAAAATATTACTTTATGAATACAGACATATGAATAAATAATTTTATAGGACAATACTAATATCCCCTTGTTTTTTATTCTCACCTAACTATTCCCTGAGATAACATTACAAAATCTAAAGTTATCACTTTTATTGTGTAGTCATAAGCACACACACAATTTTGTTTTGAAGAGTTTTCACTTATACCTAAGACTTATTCAAAAAAATCTCGATCCAATCTGTTTATATGCTAACATTATCTTTTGCTTCTTTACATTATTTTGTCCAATCGATCACAGACGCAAACAATTTACTGCATACGAAAGCATGCTTCTTCCCAAATTATCATATTGGAGGGCTTGTTGACACATGAGGCAGAAATCAAAGCAGCATCCTTCAGAATGTGCGCGACTTCAGTTAAAAACCAAATTTCAAAATTTTCTACATTGTCTTACTGTCCTGGAATTTCGAACGGTAATGGCGTTAACGCTCTTATGGAGAGATGTAATTTGGAAGCAATGATCCGCACTCTACGCCAGATGTCGCTAGAGGACGCCAAACTTCCATTTCTTTGTAAGTCTGCTCATCAATAAAGAAAGCCTGGCTTATCGGCCACATATGCTTAAATTTGGTAAAAACTTGCAATAGCTTTGTATCGTTTTCTGGATTAATAATAAATTAATTGGCAATTCTCTTTGTAAAGTAATTGGATGCATATCAATGTTACCTTTTTCAAGATACGGTATATGGAGCTAACACATATAGTTTTGTAAATGAAAAAATTATATCCTCCAAATATGACTTATCTGATTGTCCGTCTTTCTGCCAGAAACTCACAATTTTCCTTTCAATCAGATTTGGTATGAAATTTTAACTGTCGGAAAAATTTAAATCTTACGGGGGACATAAATGCATTTCATAAATAGTAGAACAGTTCTGGATCTAGCAGATTTTTTTTCCTCATCACAGAACAATTAACAATGAATCGAATGTGAGGACTGTACCACCGTACTCTTCTCGTTCACCGCCAAGAGCACTTGAATTTTAATTATGTTCTTCTGAAAAATATCCTGTTCACTTATGAAGTAAAAGTTATTAATAAGCTAAAAAAATAATCAATTGAATGCAGTAAGAATTTTTATAAAAATCAAATAAAGGCATTAAAAATTAACTCCATGAATATAAAACCGATAGGAAGAGCATTGATTATAAACCTAAATAAAAATAAGTCGATTCCTTGCAGCGCAGTTCTCTACATAGTATTAAAAGAAAATGGAAATACAATGCTTCGTAACGACAGCTTAACGTTCGAGTCCTCTAAACTTAATTCGTTATCAATCAGTCTAGAGACCACTCAAAATTCTTACTTTATCAGAAAATTAAAATATTTAAAGCCACACAAGAAATCGAGTGCTTAAAATCTGGAGCAAAAAGGGCACAAATGCGAATAAAAATAAAAAAAATGTAAGAATGTAGTTAAAAACACATTTAACTAATTTATATATTGAAATATTTTTATAAAATTAGCAGGTGGAAAAAAAACTGGTTAGAATAAGCTTATTTGATTAAATAATTTAGTATATTAAATTAACAAAGAGCAAGAGTCAATATGTTAGAGTCACTCAAAATCCTACCGATGTGAGGTTATAGCTCGAAAGAGCTACGTACTCAGGTCATCCACCCAACGATATTCCAAGACAACATTCGAGAGATTCTTTACGAGTTTCTGAAGATGTTTATTTGGTCCCTTGGCTGGATTGGATAGAGGTGTCAAACACAAATAGAAAAATAAGAACGTATAAATACAAGCAATACAGTGTCAGTATTCACCAGTAATTTAGTCAGTTAAAAAGTATGTATATAATTAAATACAAGTGTTCAACTTTTGTCTTTCAAATATTTAATAAACAACTTGGGAAACGACTTCTACTCGGGAGTCGTGAATTTACTGGCCATGTGTTTGAAGACGTTTTAAGGAACCTTTTTGCCGACGGCATGCACTTTTGCGATTACAAACTATCCGTATCCACCAGTAATTTAGTCGTTGGGCATATGGCTGGCGAAGCGAGCCTCCATCCCATATTATAGATGTTAATGGTGCCTGGGAGAGTTAAAGTATTTGATGAGGAAAAACAGCCTGGCTTTCTTTGTGACGTAGGAGAGAGGTGCGGTTTGTTGAAAGTCGGAGTTGGAAAAGTTCACCCTGAAGTAGCTGAGTAGGTTCCTTGCGATTTGAGGATGGTGAAAAGTGAACTGGCATTTGATTGGCTGCCTTGATGCTAATGTAAGAATATTTGAATTGAATGGGAAAATAGCCTGTGTGGGTGAGTGGTATATTAAAATTAGGTAAAAAAAATTAAAAGAGAAAAACATTAGGTAAGTAAGAATAAAAATTTAGCAGGTCATTTGCCAACAGGCAAATGAGGTTATTTAATGTTAGGGTGGATTATAGGAGTCAAGGAGAATTCTCCTTGGTCTTTTGGTGTTATCATGGGGAGTGTAGCTTTCAAGATTAAGAATGTGGTAATTATTAGTTAGAGGTAAGGAATCAAAAAATTTTGTGGCAAGTTTTTTAATGTAACTTTTAAAAGTCGGGAGTTTCAGTGCTATGTATATATCGGAATTTCTCATATACATATTCGCATGAACAATCATGCGAATGGTTTTATTTTGACAAATTTCAAGCGTTTTTAAATTGCTTTTAGCAGCATAACCCCACACAGGACTACCATAACTCAAAATGGGCCGCAGAACGGCAGTGTAAAGAAGTACCTTATTTTCCATAGTCATTGTAGAATTCCGGCAAATTAGAGGGTAATTTAATCTTAGAGCGTTCCGGAATTTGTTTCGCGCATGTAAAATGTGTTGTTTCCATCTGAGTTTACTATCAAGCAAAAAAAAAAAAAAGAGTCCTAAGTAAATTGTGTTTTGAGACCATTGGAGTGGTGTGGAATATAGTGTTGGCGGTATTGCAGTTTTTCTTTTCCTTGTGAATAGTACTGCAACGGTTTTTTCAACGTTTAGTTTTATTTTCCATGTGTTGAAGTAAATTTCAAGTAGCATTAAATGATTTTTGGTATTTGATGATGTATTTGTGATTGTTGTATGTTGTTGCAATGGCAGTATCATCCGCGTAGATATTGAGACTTATCTGTGGATGTGTAGTATGTCATTAATGTAAATATTAAAAATAATTGGTCCAAGTAAGCTCCCTTGCGGGGCCCCTATGTTTACGTTATAGACATTGGAGAGAGAATCCTTAACACGAACTTGATAGGATCTGTTAGTGAGGTACGAGTTGATTATGTGTATTATATAGAGCGGGTGGGAAATTGTTAATTATGAGTTTGTAAATTAGACCACCAATCCAGACCCGATCAAATGCCTTCTGTGCACCTGCCCCTCTGGAATCCAGAAGTAATTTTCTCAGTCAGTCGTAGGAGTGGATGGGAAGTAGAGAATCGCTTTGTGAACCTTTTTAATTTGGGTTAATAAAGTTTGTATCTGAAATGAAGGTGTGTTAATTCTGTTAAGGATGATATGCTCAGTAATTTTACTGAGGGAAGACAGAAGGCAAATAGGTCTGTAACTTGTAGGATGATGATTGTTTTTGCCTGGCTTTTTAATTGGGAAAATAATTGCATTTTTTCAGTTGTTAGTAAAATGTCTTAATTTGAGAATTTTGTTAATTAGAGGAAGGTAAGAGTTAAAACGGCTTTAAGTGGAAGTTTTTTGATCATTTTATTTGAGATCATATCGGCACCTGCGGATTTATTGTTTTTTAATTTTTTGGCATAATTAATGATTTCAATCGGGTCAGTTGGTGTGATAGGAGTAGAAGGCGGATTAGTAAAGAAATTTTCTAACGTGTTAGTTACAAGTGCATCGATGTTAGTATTAAAGTTTGCAGGTCTTATGTTGTCTGTGAAATTGCTTTGAAATGTTTCTGCTAATAATTCGGCTTTTTGTTCGTCAGTAATTGACGTATTATTTAAGGAGGGGATATCTGGACGTTTTTTACGGAAATATTTTCGATACTGCCATAAAGTGTTATCTTGTGTATTCATTGCTTCTAATTTAATTTTCCAGGTTTGGTCAGATAATTTTTTAAGTTCTTTTTTAATCATTTTCTGTAGTCTATTATAATTTGTTTTATGAATGGGATTTAAAGTGTTTTGAAAAGTTTTTCTGGCTTTATTTTTCTGTCTTATGAGGTTTTGTATGTGTTGTGGAGTCTAAGTGTGATTCTTGTTTGTGATTGGTCGGAAGGCGTGTTCGTAGGCGGAGCGGACAGCTTCGGTGAAAAGGTTGATTTATTTTTTAAGATATCGGGATTTGTGATTTTTTCAAAGTCCGAAATATGAATGTTATTATTAATGTACTCAGAAAATTTTGACCAACAGGTGGTAACTGCTCTAGTATTATCCTTATGAATATTAGAATTAAAAGAAAAATTAAGAATAACGGGGTTGTGGTCGGAAGAAAGTTCCGGAATAGAGAGAATTGTGTAGGGGTATTGAAGGTTGTTTATGAGCGCGAAATCCAATGTATTAGATTAATTGTGCCCGAATCTGGTCGGGGTGGTGGGGAATGCAATTTCGATATCTAGAGTGTCTGTAAAATTTTTAAGTTGATTTCCCCGTGTAGAATTGTTGGAACAGTTCCAGGCGTTGTGTGTGGCATTAAAATCGCCAAAAATCACACAACTATTGTTGATCTGAATTAAGTTTTCAATGTCAAATGTAAAAAGTCTATTGTCAGAACTAGGGGGAATGTAAATGCTAATCATTGTGAGGGGATTGAAATTTGGAGGATTAATTGTAACAATGGTAGCTTCGGAGTACTGAAGTTGAGGTGTTGGTGGATTAAAGTGATTAATGGAATTTTTGATAAGTATTAGAGTACTACCACCGGTAGCGTGTCCTTCCGCAACGCGGTCATTTCTGTAACATGTGTAATTTGCTATTCTAGTGTTGTGTATAGGTCTCAGTTTTGTATCTTGCACTAAAATAATGTCGGGAGAGTACTTCTCTACAAATAGTTTAAATTCGTTTATTATACTAAGTATGCCGTTTGCATTCCATGAACACAAACTCAGGCCAATCAATGTTTGACTAATCATCTTCATATTGTATGAGTGCCTCGAAAAGGGCGTGTAATTCTTTTTTGCGTTGTTCTTTATTTTTTGATTTCTTAGATTGTAAAGGTTGGGGAGGTGGGGTAAGACTTGTTGCGTTACCAATATGTTGGGTAAGCATGGAGAGGGCTAATATTGTTTGTTGAAGCGTTTGAGTGATTAAATTCATATCAAACGTTCCATTATTGTTGAATAATAGATTCGGTTAGTTTACCGATAGTGGAAAGGAGAGATATTGGTCTGTAACTAGATGCGAGATGAGGGTCCTTGCCAGGTTTGTTAATGGGGAAAATAATGGCTTCTTTCCAGTTATCTGGAAAGTGATTGAATTTGAGGATTTTGTTAATTAGGATTGTTAAAATTAGGATTAGTTTAATTGGAAAGTTTTTTAACATGCGGTTAGTTATAGAGTCTTTACCAGGGGCTTTTTTGGCATTGACATGTTTAATGTAGTGGATAATTTCATCCGGGAGAGCGGGTTCGATGAAAGAATTAGGAGGGTAGAAAGAAAATTATTTACGGTAGTATTTATTAATTCATCATTTTGATTATAATTATCATCTTCGCGATCGTTTTCAACAAAATTATTTTTTATGTTAGTTGCAGAAGGTTAGCTTTTTGCTGATCAGTGACTGCCGTACCTGTCGCACTGTTAAGAGGTGGAATTTTTGGTCTTTTATTTTTGAAAAATTTTTGCGTGCGCCAAAGGCTATTGTCTGCGGTGTTAAGAGCTTCGAGTCTTTTTGCCAAATGATATCATTATATTTTTAAGTTCTTTTTAAGATCAGATTGAGCTCTGTTATAATGTGATTTGAAAATGGGATTGAGGGTTTGATGATAACGTTTTCTGAAGTAATTTTTGATTTTAATCAGCTGGTTAATGTTATGTGGAGTGAAGTTCCTTCGGTCTGTTTCTATTGGTCGGGAGGCGTGGCTATGAATATCAATGACCGCCTCGGTGAACTCTGTGATTTTTGTTCTAGGTCGTTAGTGTTGTTAATATTATTAGGATGGAAATCAAAGAGAGAAAGATTTTTATTTAGATTTATTTTGAAAGTTTTCCAATCTGTGAAGACCGCTCTGGGATTTGGGGGTGCTTCTGCGAGTTTGAAGTTAAAATTTAAGAAAACCGGATTAATGTCTGAGGAAAGATCGTCGATGGAGTTAATTGTAAAGGGGTAGTAGAAGTTTTTAATTAGTGCGATGTCAATGGTGTTAGCGGAATTGTGACCAAATCTAGTAGGAGTTGAGGGAAAAGCGATATTTAAGTTGAGCATATTAGCGAAATTAAAGAGGTGTCTTCCTCTGGTAGTATTATTTTTACAATTTCAAGCGTTATGAGTTGCGTTGAAATCTCCGAAGAGAATACAATTACTAGCTGTTTGAATAAAGTGCTCAATGTCTGTAGTAAATAAATTTTCATCGGAAGAGGGAGGAATGTAAACACAAGTAATTGAAATGGGATCATGCTTGGGGGGAGTAGTATTATATTAGTTGCTTCAAGAGCTCAAAGAGGAGGGGTGGGGAGGCAGTAGTGTTTGAGAGAGTTTTTAACTAGGATCAGAGTTCCACCTGCGGTCCATCGGAGATTCTGACGTTTCTGTGACAGGTGTAATTCGCTATATTAAAGTTGTGAGAAGGTCTCAGGTGAGTTTCTTGTATGAGAAAAATATCCGGGAGTGCTTCTCTATAAAAATACTTAGTTCAGCAATTTTTCTTAGTAAGCCGTTTGCGTTCCATGAACACAAACTGAGACCAATCGGGGATGAACTATACATTATTAATATTGTTACACGATGCCTCTATTTGGGCGTACATTTGATTGGGATTTAATTGTTGGTTTGTATTTAAATTATTGCCGTTACAAAGAATTTGGGAAAGCTGCATTAGACAGTGCATTGTCATTTGCAGCGTTGTTTGGATATTAATATTATTGTTATTATTCATGGTATTAAAGTTAAAATTGTTATTTCTACGATTAAAATTGGGGAAGTGATTATTATTATATCTGTTATTGGGGGGAATTGGTTTGTTGGTCTCAGTTTGTGCCGAAGACCCAGGTCCGCGTGTCGCCATCTGAGGGGTGTTTTTTGAATTAATAGCTCCGGTTGTCGCTTGTGCGTAGGAGATATTTGGTCTAATTAAGCTATTGTAAATGTTGGTGTAAGAATTTCTGTTGTTTTTCGCGGCTCCTTTTGGGGGTTTGGCGAATGAGGGCAACCTCTATAGTTTGCCATATGACCGTAGATGTTGCAATTTATGCAGTAAGGAGTTTCAAGTTTTTTGTTTAATGGGGCAATCTCGGGTGAGGTGATTTTCACCGCATTTTAGGCATCTTGGTTTAAGGTGGCAGTTTTTCAGAGCTATGATTAAAATTGTTACAGGTGTAACATTGAGTTACACCCTACTTTCAGAACCCTCAACTCTGATGCTGGTTTTATGGTTTAAGATCAAATATTTTTGAGATTGTCAAGATTACGGGGAGGGTGATTAAAAAGATGGGGAGGGCGTTTATTTTCTTCCAATTAATTGATTAACTCTGTCTGGGGTGTATCCTAGTATTTCCAAATCTTGTTTAATTTCTTCAGGGTTGGTGTTTTCTGGGGAGGCCTTTGATCCCTACTTTAATGGGGCGTTCGGCTTTTGATTTAATAGTGTAAAATTGAAATTTAAGCATTGTAAGGTGTTGTACAGCCATACGTCTTTCTTCTGCGCTGTCTGTGTATAATTTTAGAAATTCACCCGGAAGGCGGGATCTTATTTTGGGGAAAGCTTTTGTTATTGCTGCCATTTGGGCTTTGTAGGTTTTTTCGACGAAAAGCATGATGGGTGGTGGGAGTTGAGTTTGTGGAGCATTTTGACTGGCCGAATTTTTCGAGCCATTGGGGTTGTTTTCGTTTTTGACTGGACCTGAGTCTTCGAGGTTGTTAAAGGGAGCGCCTTGTGGCAGTTCAAATTTATTTTGAGACAAATTTAATTCATCATTAACAGTATTTTCAAGAACTATCTTTTTTGCCGTTTTTCTTTGAGGGGGGATATTCAAAGTCGGAAATTTCTTTCCTTTTTCCAGAGTTATTAGTAGTAGAAGTGGATTTTACTGGGGAATTTTGTTGAGTTTTTTCATTTTCATGATGGGGACAGCCAGGGATAATGCATGGTTCAAAGGAGTCAATGTCACTTACCGCCAATGTCATGGCTTCTTCGATGTCTTGTAGCTCAGTGACTGCTCTGACGTAGAAGGGTTCATCAGGGTGGTGGTCTGGCATCATCATCAGTGCGTCGACGCAGGCCTGCTTGCATCTGCGGAAGGTTTCCATTTTAGCAAGTTGGGCTTTACTGTATTTCAACTGCTCACATGGTGTAAGCTGAGGCGAAGGTGTCCTCGTAGCGTTCCGTTGCCATTCTGCTAGTTCCATTTCCAAGTCGTAATCGGTTTATCAGAAGGGAAGAAAGAGTAGAGGTTAGCTCTGTCGCAAGAGCCCTGAAAAGGACTCAGAAAAGTACGTGCTCAGTCTGTGGCTAAAAACCCCAATACCAATATGCGATTTTTTTATTCATATACATATTTTCTTAACTAAATTACTGGTGGAGATATTGGAAGGTTAGACACCGAAGTGCAAGCACGTTCGCCGAGCGAGCTCCTACGTCTGGCATTACTGCGCACTTTCTAGGTCGTATTTACAGCTCTTTTCAGGGCGGAGTCGACTTACTGAACACAACTATAATCTAACGTTGACGATCATGGCTTCGAATACTGATCTTCCCACGGATATGGACTTTCAAAATGCTACACTCCCAAAATCTGGAAATTCAACCCCGGAACGACTGAGTGGACCAACCCTATGTGCAAAACTCGAGGCAACCAAGGCCGACATCCGTCGCTACACCCTGATTGTTCAAGGCTTTGAAAATATGATATCCTCTCTAAGACACTCAAATGTCCAGGACGAACATGACCCCACCTTCGTTGAGATGGCCAAGCAATGTTCCATGTACGAAGATCTTCTAGAAAAAGCGGTAAGTGAATTTGGCAATCTACCTTACTGTGATACCCCTGGATGCCCTGTACATGAAACCCCCACTTCATCTCCAGTAAAATCGCAACCCACTAAAAGAAAGGACGAGGATGGCTTCCCCTCTCCCCCCTCAGGAAAAGTCTCTAAAAATAACTTAACCCATAAAGAAAAATTTAAAATTAACTTACAAAATCGTATTAATAATCTACAACCCAAGGATACGAAAGCAGCAGGAGCTTCCCGAACCAACACCACCAAAAACACTACATTAATACCTACATTACCTAGAGCAAATAATCCCGGAGCTAAAAATCTCCCACCTCATTTTTCTAAAATATACGAATGATCATAGAATTCAAATGAAAACATTTAACGACATATACCCTGAATTACATAGCAAACTCACGGGTAAGTACATAAAATTATACTCTGACACAGATGAAGAAAGGCGTGAATTAATTAACAAACTCGACGAACTACAATTTCAATATTTCGCCATCAAACCTAAAGCTGAAAGACCTATAAAAGTTGTAATCAAGGGACTTCCCCGAGATTCCAACCCTTAAGATATAAAAAATGACCTAGTGGAACTAGGATACACGGTCGATAAAGTTTCTCAACTTATCGGCCGAATTAATAAACCCCAGGAACATTTTTAATGCAAAAATTTTTGAACTCAAAAAAGTAAGCTACATGAACGCTACTGGGGACGGTTACGATGGCAAAGGGGTTACCCAATACTATTCCTGTAACCGATTTCACCACACAGCATAAAATTGCCACATCACGCCAAGGTGTCTGAAATGTGGCGAAGCTCACCAAACGCGCGATTGTCAAATAGAAAGGGTCAAAAAATCCTACTGCATTAATTGCGAAACATACGGACACATGGCAAACTATTCCGGCTGCCCCAAATTCCCCAAACATCGTAAAGGTACCCAAGAAAAAACAAACACCTACACAAACACAGTTAATAGCATAGTCAGACCTGGAACATCATATTCACAAGCTGCAAGTACCTCCAACTCAACTAACTCGCAACAGATGGCACCCCATGTCAAGGAAACTCCTGCTGCTTCAGTAACAAACCAACAATCAATCTAACATACCGACCCCCTACAGTCAATATCTTTGCCGAGATGTGAGTTTAATGCATTGTATGAATAGATTACGAATCATGGACATCTTACCACCGTATTAGCCGTATAAATGATACGAGGTCCCCAAGCTACAGGGGCCTCAAGAAGTGTAACTCTAGTCCCATTAACAGGGCTCTCATGTCGAAAATTGAGCCCCGAAATAATTTTATACAGGACCCACTCAAAACTAGCTTCTCCAGTTATAAGAATTCATTGCGAATAGAAATGTAAGAAGATATTAATTATTTAATATTGCATTTGATATATTAGTCTTTGATTTTAGAAACTAACAGTCATGCCTGAAAATATTTTAAATAAACTAAAGAAGAAGCATTGCGCCCTAAAAACATTTGCTTCTAAATCGTCAAACGAATTACAAGATGAACTTCCGAAAGCGGAAAAATCAGATGTTTGTCATTTCGAAGAATTATTAGAAACTCTAACACAAAATTACAAGTCTCTCAGCGTTGTAGACGCTAAACTGGAAAAACTTTCTGTTGAAAAATTCGAAACCGAATTCACATAATCTGAATACCTCAAAAGGTGGTTTGCCGGAATTTTCACGCCAATAGCAGAATTAACAAGCCAAATCGTAGCGAAACTGTGTTATCAAATGTTAACTCCGACCGAAAAACTCAATCCCTTCAACTTTAGAAGACAATCTAAAATTAAAAAGTTAGAGTTTACATAAAACTTACGAAATGTAAAATGTGGTCCAGTATATATATAAACTTAATATTCTTGAATATATTATTATTTTTCTTTTTATATTGCTTTAACAGGAAAAAAATTTCAGCCCCTTCAGTTTCATGTTAAACGATTTTCACTGCATTTATTATTTTTCTAAAAATAATGTATTGATTTTTTTATGTCCTGGGTTTTTTTTTTTTTTTTGTATTCGAGTTATTTTTTGCATATTTTCCTTCAAGGACTAGAATATATCTTACTAAATTTCATTTACCCTAAAATCTGGCGTATAACGTGCACCTATACTTTCAACCTGTATTTCTTAATTTTTGAGTATATTCGCCGCGTAACGCGCACCTTCTTTTTTACGAAGGAATCTGCAATGTACGTTAGCAATGCTATTATGTTTTAAAACTATTTATTCGAGGCATTACCTTAGGAATTTGAAAAAAGTACTTTTGTAGAAAAAAAACTCTTTAAGTTCACAATCTATGGCATTTCTTTTAAATAAACAGTATTCCGATCTTTGTAGAAGTCTAAGTTTTTTTTATGCACATCTCTTTTTTAATTTTTGAAGCTATCATTTTTATTCCCGGCGTATAACACGCACCCATAAATTTCGATTTTATTTTTGTGCTAAAAGTGCGCGTTTTACGCCGGATTTTACGGTAATTTATTATAATTGATTGCCCTTCAAAAAAGAAAAGGCGTTTAAAATTTAGCGTCTTTAATCTGGTTATTTATCAACTGCACTCCTAAAATTTGAAAAATAATAGTTTTTCGAAAGAGTAAATTTGTTTTAATATAATTTTGATTGGGTGGAAAAATGTTTATCAAAGCTAATTTTATTTTTTAGAAAAACTTTTTCAGAAAACCTAGACACGCAGACACACGCAGAAAAAAGCGTTGACCCATGAACATAATTTCTTCCAATTCTTTATTGATCGAAAAATAAACTGGGAGATGTTTCTGAAGTATGCAATTCTATACAAATTTCCTTCCCAAAAATACATCTCTAATAGAATTTTGTAATTCCTGCTCAGCAAGATGTGTGTTACTTCTAGCTGTTTATCTGCTGTTTTATATAATTGAGCAACGCCATTATCTCCAAAAAGTTTTTTTTTTGTATAAAGTAGAAAAAACTTCTGAATTGTAGTCAAGTATGCAGTTGGCGAATTTTTTTTTATATATGATGACAACTTTTTTTTTAAAAAAAAAGGAAAGTTATATTTTGGTAAAAGTATAAATGCTAAAAATTTAATTTACATTCAAAAACTATAAAACGCGAAAAATAAAAAAAAAAGTATCTTTTTGTATAGTTTTGTATAGTTGTTCTCTACGTAAATTTATCCATTTCAAAAATTTTACATAGTCAACAACTTAAAAGATTTGATGAACTGATGAAACTTTTTTAGAATTGAAATAATTGAAAACTTAACACAACCGGTAAGACAAAAAAATTTGAAGGAAGTCACATAGATTTTTTTCCCATTGCTTATGGTAAGGAAAAAAATTTAACAAAAATTAAGCCAAAGTAGCACTATTGAGTAATGTTATTTTTCATATTTTGTAATATATTTTAATTTCTAACCCGTAAAATAATCATACAATTAAGAAAAGAAATTATTTAATTAAAGACACTGTGAGAAAATAATGAATGTTTAAATTTCCGCTCAAAGCGAATACATGGGGGCTTTACTGCTTCAATAAAAAACTGAATTTGAAATTTAGTTTTTGTTTTTTTCCTGAAGGTTGCTAACGGCATTGGTTTCACCGTTGTTTTGCGGGAAAACTTTCAGAATAGACTTCCGCGCCAGGTGTCTCTTAGAAATGACAAAATTTGCGCATTTTACATCTTATTTTAATTAAGCATGTGTGGATTTACAACCTCTGGCATAATGCTTTAATTCTGCTAAAAATGTACAGTAATTTTCTATTGAGGTTATAGCCCTTGTTGCTCCATTTCCAACGATTCTTGTAATTGTAACTATACATTCTATAATTAACACTGAATGCTATTTTTTTAAATACCACTAAATTAGTTACAGAAAAAGATATATATAAAACTTGAGCGAATACGTTGTAGATAAGTTTGCGATGATAATAATAAAAACACTTCTCGAAGTTGAGGTGTAGCAATTTAACTTTAGTATTTAAATAGTCTGTTGGACTGCTATATGTTAATTACGAGGATCATTGCTGGAAACTACAAGCAATTAAAAATCGGGACAGAAAAATTTTCTCATTCATTCATATTTTCGAAAACAATAAAGTAAGATTATTCACTCATTTTTCCATACCTTTTTAATTACTTAATATAATCTCTAAATTTTTGACATTTTTTTCTAAGTTAATATCTTTAAATGCAGCAAAGGGCTAAGGTAAATCCGAACTTAAGCAACTTCTCATTTTTCCCATCACAGGAGTTTGAGCTTCCCTGAGATAAGCAGGTGCGCGCGCTCTCCAACTTTTATTCAACCTAAGTCTTTTTGTTTGACAAATCAAGAATAACCCTAACAGAGTTGAGATTTACTATTATGGATTGTCGTATTACGTTGCGCAGTTAATATTCTGCAATATGATTTGAAAGGGTCATCCCCATATCAGTGCTTGAAACTACAAGCAAATAATTTTTTTTTTAAATCTGAAGAGAACTACAGTAGGACCTTTTTTTGTGCGGTCCTTTTTTATGCGATTTTATTTTCGTGCGATTTTATATTTGTGAGATTTTTTCTGTGCAATCTTCTTTTATGCGTTATACGAATTTCAACGGCTTTGATGCCACGGTAATGCTTTCTAACAATGTAGCAATGGTGAAACAGATAGTGTTAATTCCCTCCTGAAAAGTTAAGTTTTGCCTTTAATATTTTATAAATTAGTAAATACGTACAAGGCATCAGCCATGCCTTGGACCCCTAGAATCTTGGAGTTGCGGGGTTTTTTATTACGGCACTGCAAAGTACATATATGCACTTCTCAAGACACTCTCGCTTTATTTGTTATAAAGTCTCCCGACAATGCGCTTTCAGCAGCTATCTCTCAAAACGCCAACAGCCCGCCCTTGATTGAAGACAAGACTGTAAATGTGTGACTGTGGCTTATAACAATAATTTGATAGACTACATAGACCAGAGGTTACCAATCTGTGTTGTCTCATAGACCCCTTGCCATGTTTTTCTGTTACCGGTAGGCGACTTATGAATTCGTCATGGATTGGTGCCCTCTTGGCGAGGTTGGCACACCCTTGTAGCGCCCCCGTATCGCAATACCGGTAGTTTGGAAACGAGACAAAATGGAAATCGAGCAAGAAATAGTACAAAAAAATTTTGTATCTCAATTGCAGGAATTTTATCCTTCCTGTATTGAAGATACTGATAAATCCACACCCGAAAAGATTGTGCTAAGAATAAATCTGGAAAACGAAGAAAAAGCTGAAAATTTCAAAAACCGTTATTCTGTTGTTTCAAACACCAATTCGATTGTTTACGGCTGTACTCCAAATCCACAAAGGTAATTAAAATTTTCTTACCCCTCATTTCTCTTCTTAACTTGCTTTTATTCCATACGAATATGCTGACTAAGACAATACATAGACAATACATAAAATCAAATTTAAATTTTCCATATGTTTTCACACATTGTTTAAATCTTTCATGCTTGGTACCACCAATTCTTATTCGTTTATTGTGTGGTGGTACATAAAAACTCGGGCTCATCAAAAAATAAGTATGACTAATACACTTCTTATATTTATTAACTAATTAAAAACTAGGTAAAATAAAAAAATGTATAGAATACAATATTGAAAATTTTAAAACTAACATTAGGTAAATTAGGACTAAATTAAATTAGGCTTACAACATTAGTTTAAGAAAAACTTAAAAATGTTTTAATATATAGGATGACTAACAGTATAAGATGAAGTAAATTTATTTGTTTTCCAACTATAAAATAAGAGAATGGATGAGTTATATGTCTGTAAAATTCCCTTGTGCCTAGGGAAGGAAAAATCATGTTTCCAGAACTATCATGCTCCTTGAAGTGTGGTGGTACGAAATATGTACCACCTATTTTTTAAAAACATTGGACATCCTTTTATTTGAAAAACTGTTAAATATTATTAACATGTACCAGCTTTGGTTCAATAATTATAGTTATGTGAGGTTAATCTTAAATATTTGTAGTTATTTCCCTCTAGTGCATTATTTTTGTCAAAAATTAAGCACATGAAAGAGTTAAATAGTAAAAGTTAACAGTATAACGTTGAGAAGAAAAAACTTTTGATAAATTTACATTACAGCAAAATGGAAACAAAGAATTCTTAACAAAAATAATTGTGTTTAATTTTTTTGTACAGTTTTTGAGTTTATATAATAAAAGTGTTTTGATTTCTCTATAATTTTTAATGTATTAATACCTGATTTAGTTTTGAAAGTACATCTTTGATATCTAAAAAAATACATTCATTAGTTTCTGAAGTGAGTCAAATTATTTTTAGCATTTATCAGGAGAAAAGAGTCAAAATATTGAATTTAACTTAAGTTTTTGCTGGTTTGAAACTGTTTATATTTGCTGAATGTTATAAATTTTAATGACATATATTTATCTATGTTAGTAAAAGTGTATTAAATTTACTAAAAAGATGTATATTTTTAATTATGTGGCAGCTTAGAAAAAATTTCTGTATTTCAGATTTGTATTTTCTAAAACTTGGATTTGCCATAATTCAAAACGACACAAACGAAATGCGAGAAGAAATGCTGACTGTAAAGCCAAACTGAGCATTGTTATCAAAAAAATAACCAAGGGCACAAAAAAGAAAGATAAATATTTGAAATATGATATACCATTGGTAGGTGAAGTTAAAATATCATTATACTTCATAGTCATAATACAACATCAGCAGAAACCTTAAGGATGCTAAGAGTTAATGATGAGGTAACTTATTTTTAATTTTAAAAAATAGCTTTGTCTTAAAAAAATAGCAATAGTACTATTTTAATATTAATGTATCAACTTTTCCAGGTTTGTCAACAGAGTTTTACCAATACTTTTCAGATGGGATGTCACCAACTGAAGCCATTCGCTTTCATGAAAACAAATTTTTATTAGAAGATAATTTCATGGGTTTAGCTAATGCTTCAATAAATCCTACTCATAATCAAATATATTACTTACATAAATGTTGTAGGGATGCTAACTTAGGCAGTTCAATTAATCCATTTGATAAACTAAAAGAAAAGGTTCCATTTTATGAATCAATTGGTAAATTTTAGTTTGATTTATTCTCACATGCAAATTCTTTATTGTAAATGTTTTATCTCTTGTTTTTGTTGGCTCACAGAATTCTCTTTTATTTCATACAAGCAAAGTATTTGCTTAACATATTTGAAATGATTCTAAGTAAAACCTTACGAAAAATTTTACAAGATTCTATAAAATTAATTTTTTTGAAGGGGTGGGGGAAATGGTGTTTAAATCATAATATGGGTAGTAATTTTTTTATTTGACTTAATTACTTCTTTTTTACTATTTTGCTATCTGTTTATTTTTTATATCAGTAACATTTATTTTTCAAGTTATATTTTTTTAATTGTTTTTCATAAAAAATTTTCTAAGAATATCTAAAGTTAAGAATAAAGTAAAGTTAAGAATATCTAAAGTTAAAGATGAAGTTACTAAATGACATGAACTGCATGTTAACAATAGGTTACAAACTTTTTAAGGTGTAACTTTAGCTTATTAACAACTAGTAATCTGTTTTAAGAACTTGTTGAAGAAGGTCAACTGAGGTAGCTAAAATATTATATTTCTAGAAAGAAAAATGCATTCATAAATACTGTAGTAAACAAATAACTTATGTGATATATTTGTAAACTTCCTTTTAGATTTGCTGCTATTTATTTATTTTCCAAGTAATATTGGAAAAGTAATACTTTTTACATTTTGTTTAGTATTTCATTTTCATACTTTTTATTTCATGTTTTAATATAAAGTAATTTATCTGTATTCAGGCACAACTGTTAAAGTTCATGAGGATCATCTTTGGGCAGTTTTTCTTGTGACACCAC
Organism: Trichonephila clavipes; assembly: GCA_019973935.1. Lineage (NCBI taxonomy): Eukaryota > Metazoa > Arthropoda > Arachnida > Araneae > Nephilidae > Trichonephila > Trichonephila clavipes. The sequence goes on along the minus strand of BMAU01000248.1, from coordinate 109,394 downwards.
TAATGTGAAAAGAAATCATCATTTATTTTCATCTAAAGAAATAATTTTCATCGATTCAACTTCAAGTTGTGAGGCATCATCTTCAACAATAACCATCTTATTATCAGCGACAAAAGTTGGAGCTTTGCCGCTTGCAGTTATGATTCATGCATCCCAATCTATTCAGAATTACATCAATGCGTTTCAGTTGTTGAAAATGAACTTTCCCCAATGTTTTGGGGGACAAGATGTAAGGAGGTTTTAAATTTTGTATTATTATATAATATATTTATTTAAGTGAACAATATGTATTTATCATGTATATGCTAAGCTAAAATTATATTTATTTACATTTTATTAATTTGTGTACATGCAGATTGTTCAAATTATATTTTCACTAATGATCTGCTTATGTATACTTTATTATACAGTAAAATAAATAGTTCATTCTATAGCTTTTGTTTTTCTATTGAATGAGATAAATTGTTTTTTTTTTATCTGGTTCAAAAAATTTCTTAATGATGGTGGCCTTCGTATTTTATTTTTTAGTTTCTGCAACTTTGTAACAAATTGTGAAATTATTTATAAATATTGTATACTTTCTAATTTTCTAAATATTTTCAATATTTAAGGGCCATGTGTTTCGCACAAATTATCTTTCCTATACTTGTGTTGGTATATATGTAGAAACTGCATCTTTTATTTAAAATATAGTATCCAGAAGTCTTTATGAGTGATGACTCTTCAGCAGAAAAAGGAGCATTGGCAGCAGTTTGGCCTGAAGCAAAGCAATTGTTATGCCATTTTCATGTTGCCCAAGCAGAATGGCGCTGGCTTTTTTCGCACAAGATGTTGGTGCAAGAGGAAAAATCTACGTTAATGAAACTTTTTCAAGCTGTACAGTGTTTTTATTATATAATTTTTAATTCTGTTTTATTATTTTTTTAAATTAGTTAATTTCGAAGATCTTTTTTAGTTCCCTCTGGCGAATGATGTCATGTCAAACGCTTCTGCTAAAAAGTTTTAAGTACCCGCTATGGAGTTTTTGGTAACATTTTTCTATCACACATTTACAAATTGATTTATCACAATTAATCTTAATTTTGTTATTGTTGCAATGTAATAAAAAAATAATTTATTTTAGTGACTTCAAGACCAATTCTTAATTTCTTGTGTTTTAATATTTGTTACTGGAAATGTTTAAAATTATACAATAAAAACATTATGTATGAAGTTTCACATTAAACAAAATATTTTACAAACCTGGACTATTTAGAAAGCATTTAACATTGGAATTTTCTCTACACACAAGTTAATCTAGAGTTTGATGCTTACTTCAAATTTTTACTTTAATTTCTACATTCTGCAAACCTTTTTTGAATTACTGTTATTTTACAGGTGATGTATGCTGACTCGGAAACAAACCTACTGGAGGCTCAAAGAAATTTGCTAACAAAGTGTGAAAAATATCCGGATTATACAAAACGATTTACAAATTTTTTGGTTAGAAAAAAAGAATGGATTTTATTTTTCAGGAACGAGCTCATCACAAGAAATCATAACACGAACAATTTTTCGGAAGCGAATATACGGATTTTGAAAGACGTCATTTTATGCCGCGCACGATCTTTTAATGTCATCGCCTTATGTGAGTTTTTCATAGGAATTTGGGAAGATTATTTCACCAAAAAATTATTCGAATTTGCCTCTTCTAGAAGATTATCAGTAACTGTACTTTATGACAAAATTGGAAAGAAGTCCACTAATTTTATAGAACATGATGTGCAAGAATTAACAAAAAACTTATTTCAAATTAAAAGTGGAGAAAACAAATACATCATTAAAACAGATGTAGGTGTATGCGCTCGTGCCCATCAGGATCAACTGGTGCATTTTGTAAATATCAATGTGCACTTATGGAGTTGAAAAAAATACGTCTTCCAAATGCACCACCAGTTACTCCTGAAGATAAGCACGAGTTAACTCTTTTAGCTTTAGGTTCAAAATGCCCACCGAAAGATTTCTTCTGCTATTTTAAAAATAATGAACTTTCCTCTGATAGAATAGAATCTAGTGCTTTTGAAATGCCAGTTGAGCAGGAGAAGACAACAATGCAAGCAGTACTAATGAGGGACAAATGATTAAAGCACAACAAATAACTAATTATAAAAGAGAAGCAATATTAAATGAATTAAAAAGAATTGAAGATGTTGTTAAAATAGCAGATTTAACTGAAGAATCTGGGGATAGGTTATTAAAAACTCCTTGGAAAAATACAAGCATCACAAGATTTAAAAAGTATTTATGTATTTAAAAAACGGATTTTCAGAGGAAAAAATTAAAGTTCAGCCAACCTCTATTGCTAGACGTAAAAGTCTTATACGTTCTAGCCGTAGAATACCTTCTGGCCGTCCTCTCAAAGCAGAAAAAAAATCTATCAAAAGAAAAAGAAATCTCAGCTTTAATATTAATTTAAATAGAGCGAATGCTAAATCTCATGGGAAAGGACACTGATAATGTTTCAAATTAATGTGTCCATTTTTTCTTCAGTTATAAATATAAAAAATTATCAAAAATAAGGAATTTAAAAATTTATTTCAAATAACTGTTTAACAAAGAATTTTAGTTGATAAATAAAAAACCATTAAACTATTGCTGATCTAATTTTTTTAAAAAAATTGCTAAAAATGTTTTGTACCCATTTATGAAACATACTTTAAACTCAAAGTACAGAAAAACCCAATTAAACATTCCTCTCAAGTATCTAAACACAGGGATTGGGTTTTAATGTAATTTAACCTTTAAGAGTTCTCAAACTTTCCTTGTATTAGTCATTTGATCCTCATTTGTACTGGTTGCTCTCAATATTGTACTCAAACATAGTGTCCTCATGGGAAATCAGGGATGTTTGCAAAATGGAAAGAAAAAAAAATGCAGCAAAAACATGACAGTTCAGACAGCTCAAAAGCTAGAAATTCTTCCATATTATCTGGATTTCTTACCCGTGTGGTGGCCGGGTAAAAAAAAAGAATAGCTCCAATGTAGCTCATGCATGTCGTAAAGGGCGACTAAAATGGGTACCCAGCGTCCGGGGGTATAGCCGGGCACCCTGACCTTGATGATTGCATCAAAGGACTGGGCAACTATTTTAGCCCCCCAAAAAGCTACTTATTTTGCAGTCTGAACTAGAATGTACCCTGTGCTTTCTTGTGGACGAATTTAAGGCTTTGGCATCATTAAAAATTTATTTTTCAATCAATAGTCTCCTGATCCAAACCATGATTTGTTGACTACATATTTTTTCATAAAAACATTAAAATTTGTGTGCTTATTAAATCCATGTACTTGTGTAATAAAAAAATTTTGTGTCCATATCTGTTGTATGTAAAAAGTATGTTTTATAAATAAAATAATTTTGCATCTAAATGTCAGTAGTAAATTTGTATATCAATAACTTATTTCACCAAAAATTAAAGTTTATTCTACTAAGAAATATAAAAGCACAAATGTAGAGAAACATTTCTTTTTAATGAATTCATTTATTACATGAAATATTTATAAGGAAACAATGTTATCAAGTTTAAACCAGTACAATTTTTTCAAAGAAATTAGATTTGAATAACCCTTTGTAACGGAATTTAAGAATTTTCATTTATGAAGCAGTTAGAAGGCTATCATCTAGACCATTATTAATTTGTAGACAAGTATTAATAATGAGTAAAGTAAAATTTTTTAATATAAAAAATACAATATACCTTTTTTAATTTCTTTACTTAAAGTACCTGTAACATGTTGATATACTTTAAATATTACTTTAATGTATTTAGATTTATATTCATATAAATGTGGAATGGGGTTCTCTGAAAACATCTTTTAGGTTTAAGGTTTCAATGAGTCAAAAAAGTTTAAGGTCTTCAACCTGGGATTCCTGGAACTTTAACAAGAGTTTCACAAGTGATCACAATTTGCAGATTCAAAATTTTAATTTTATTAAAGATTGAGTTCTTAAAGGCAATTCACTGGTAAAAATTAATAGAAATATAACTTCAATTAGCTCAAAAATTACATGAAGCAGTTTGGATTTAGAGTTGTATATGTAGCAGGTATTTTTTACCAATTTCACTTAGCTTAACACATTACTGCAATTGACAAGTATTATTATTTTCAAGGTACAAAGTAAAATTGAAATTTTGAAAGATGATATTGAACAGTTTCCTGATTTGCATAGTATTTTAATAAACAGCAAAACATTAATCTCAATAAAAATGTAAAAATCAGTTTGGTCCAACATTAACCAGAAATGCAAAAAACATTTCTTGAATACTTCCTGTTCAAAAACAAAAATTATCTTGAATCCAAAATCCCTTTCAAGACACACCTCTCCTGATAAAAGAAACAACAGCAAATTCATGTATCAAATGACACTCAATTGAAAATAAAATTTAGTGAAGTTGATATACACTTTTGGACTAACATTAGAAAAGAATATCCTTAAAGTACCAAGAGCTGTAAAACATCTAATGCCATTTGTTTCCCATTATATAGATGAAAAATGTTTCTCTTTGAATGCTACGACAAAAACAATACATGGAAATAGATTGGATGACATTAAGTCACAGACTTCAAAAATGATTCCAGATGTAAAAATACCTTGCAATAAAAAACAAACGCTAAGTTATATAAATAATTTTTTTATTAATTATTATAGTTTAAAATATTGTTTATTATTTGTAGAATATATTTTTGAGCCCTTCTCCCCACATCCAAAAACTCCATTAGCTACTTTACCATTCATTATCTTATGATCGGAGCTATGACAGATTTAAAAATTTAACATTCATTTTGTAGGATTCAATCAGTTCTAGGTGTGATTTTCAAGATTATGAGAAAAAAATGCTAATTTTTTAACAGACCCATTTTCACTTTCTTTGCAAGAGGTTAATTGTTACTCACCTGAAATCGAAATTATTGACCTACAGCACCATACTACACTGAAAAGCGAACATAAGGAACTTATTTCAACTGCAAGTGATATGAATTACTGTGAATTTCAAAAATTAATTCTCCAAATTTACACAATTTGGCTGCCAGATATTGCTGTAGGTTTGGATCAACATATGTTTCTGAACAAATGTTTTCTATGAACATAATAAAAGCAAAAATGTGTTCAAAATTAGCGGATATGCACTTAAAACAACATCATTTTATTAGTATCTTCAAAAGTGAAGTAGCACTAATATAAATTACTTGGTAAAAAATTATTAACAATAAAACCCACAAGTTTGTACTTTTATCATATTTATTATATTTTAAAATTGGAAATGACATGTGCAAAACTATTTTTTTGTCAGAAAGAGTGGAACTCTTCCCAAAAAGGTTGGCCACACCTGATCTAGACTATTCACAAATAATTTGCATAGAAAAACAAATTTTGTTGTATATACTAATATGCAGTTTGTATATTTCAATATAAAATACTTTAAATATTCATTTTACCTTATTCATTTATATAAAAGTACACAAAAAGAATTAACAGCTGCCAAACTTACTATCTGATGTAGAACATTGATTTAAATGTTTTTAGAAGTTAAATTATAGAATATTTATAAAGGTTAAAACTTCCTAAGGAACTATTGTGGAATATATTTTCTAATATGGTTCTAATATTTTCAAATATGGTTTCTAATATTTTCATTAAAGAAGTTGTTGAACTATATCTATACAAAAAAATCTTGGTGGACTACAGATGTATAAGGGTTTTATAGAAATACACAATGCACTGTGAGAAACATATATTTATTTAAAAATAATTTTACATCTACCTTCAAAAATTCAATTACAAAAAAAAACTTCAAACCACGGTTAACTTAGAAAATAACTTGATAGCTAATTTATCTTCAGAACTTCATAAAATTACAGGACAATCACGAAGCAAAACTTTATGATCTGGGATAATAGCCTTTGTTGCTCTAAATCCCCAATAAAGATATTAACTGCTCTATTAACTTGACGATCAGATTGTTGGATGACAATAAATTTAAAACAAATAGTTATCATGGGAAAGGAGCAAAATGATACAAAAAATAATTCAACTTAATGGCAATGCGACTTAAAGAGATTATCATGCATTTAGCTCAGGCACACATATATTCCGAGTAAACCAAGTGCAAATGTAAATGTAAACATAAACATTACAGTGCGCATGCGTGGAAATGTATTTTGTCGCCAAGCTGCAAGGGTGTGCCAACCTCGCCAAGAGGGCACCAATCCATGACGAATTCATAAGTCGCTTCCGGTAGACCCCTGCATACCTAATATTGAATTTTTGGAAATTTTCTAACTTAAATGACTTCTTGACAGTGGTACTTCTACTTACTTTAAAGGAATTAAATTTTTAACTGCAGTGAGGTAGAGAGTTTAAAATTTAAAAAGTACATGTTAATAAATTAAATATAAAAAAAATAATTAAATTGATACATAAAAAAACAGTTGCAAGAAATAACTGAACAACAAAGCTATGTTTTTAATGAGAGGGATAAATTTAGTGCTTCAATAAAAAACTTTCAATAATTAACATCAATCAAGTCAGGTTTAACCCTGAGTGTCCTTTCTTAGTAAGTGTCCAGTTCCCACCCTTTCTTTTTTTGTTTTTGAGATTGGCAAACTCAATGAAACTCCCTCTCACTAGGAAAAGTAATTAAAAACTTTGCCTTGATATTCCATAATCCGCGGCAAATAACAAGTATGTCTTTTTAAAGCCAAAATTGCTGACATCCATTTCTAAACTGTTTTTAATTCGAGAGGGTCTATTCTGATCAGTTTTTAATGTAATATGACTTTTTTTCCCAAAGTGACTATATGAGCTCATTTTCCACTGTGTTATTACTGTAAAAAATAATCTCAAAGCTAGTTTCAAAATCTAAGTAAAGGACATTTAAATGTTGAACGTAGGTAAAAATGTCCCAACAGATTGTCTTTGACAAATGGAGAAAATTCGTGACATCCAATATTATATGTATTTAATTTAATTCTGGAAAGAAATGATGAAATATTTTTTGTCCTGATAAAATAAATGCTGTCACCTAGTAACCTCAAATTTACCTCATAAATTTAGAAAATAAATGAATTAATTTGGTAAAGTCCTTTTTCCCCTACATTATTTTTTTTCAAAGATTAAAGTCAAGAACTGGTTTAAAAAGAACCACTGATTTCAGAATCAATTCAAACCCGGATTTAAACTTTAAAGTTAACCTAACTAATAAATGCAACGCTCTAGAAAACTTTGAACCCCAAATTATACCCCCCTAGCAGGAACTTCCACTGATACAGAAAACAAAAATCACACACCTAGTAAAACTAACAATGTTTAAACACCACTCCCATTAAATTACCACCCCCAGTTATGCTAAAAATCACATTTAATTTCCGTGCCCAAATGAAAACCCTAACAGATAAGATGCCTACCCTCAGAAGCAAAATGACTGGAGATGACCTTAAATTGTGCACAGACACCTTCGACCAACATCACCAACTTAATCACATTCTTGAACAACTCAAATACGAGTTCTATTCAATCACCCCTAAAACAGAAAGACCCATTAAAGTTGTAATAAAAAGACTTCCACGCGAGACGAAAGCCACCGATATTCACTGTGACCTAATTGATCTAGGATTCACCGTGGGCAGGGTCACGCAAATTATAGGACGAATTTCAAACCAACCCCTACCAGTTTTTCTTATCTCCCTCCCACGTAATCTGACTAACGTTAAAATTTTTAGCGTAGATAAACTCTGTTACCTTACTGTAAGAGTAGAAGTCTTTTTGAAAGCAAAGAGATTACCCAATGCTTTCAAAGCAACAAATTCAATCATACCGCGGACAACTGTCATCACACCTCTAGATGTCTGAAATATGGCGAAGCTCTTCAGACGAGAGAACGCCAGATGAAATGGGTCGAAACACTATTTTGCGTACCTTGTCAAGTTTTCGGCCATATGGCAAATTATTCTAAGTGCCCCCTCTTCCCCAAGCCCCGCAAAGGCACTAGTAAAAAATCAAATTACTCAACAGTTGAAAATACCCTGGTTAGACCGAATATATCATGCGCGCAAGTCACACAAACACCTTCTAACTCCACTACTCCCCAACAGATGGCACCACATTCACCTTTTGTTGGTTGGCCTTCTTAAGAGCAGTCAGTAGGGGAATAACCTTTTGAAAAACTACCCCTAGTGTGTTTTTGTGCGTTTGATATTTCTAAAATCTAAAAAACGGGACCTTTACAACGATATAACATACAAGCCATTATATGAATTAGAAGTATTTTAAAATGATTTTTAAAATATAATCAGTTTATGAACCACGCCCATTTTGACAGATAGAAATGTAAACATTGTCTTTTTAAATCTGCGGCAAATTTGCAAGGCCTCAATTTATTTTTATTCATACGCATTAGATACCTGTGTATATTAACTGAAAATTTAACTGTGTTAGATATGCAAAAAGTTTTGGAGCCAAATTTGGCAGCGTGGTTTTAATTTGAATGTTATATTTAATATTTAGTGATTTTACCTAAATTTAAGTCTGTTCTTCACTTTAAATTTAGTTTTCGTTAGTTATTATTACTGATTATTTAAATTCGCAAAGCTTAGTAAAGAGTTAAAAATATTTGAAATTACAACTATATGCTAATTTAAGCATTCTGCATACAAAATGTGGATTAAAAATAGTACAAAGGTAAGATTTTTTTATAAAAATTTCTGTTTTCTAAAATTTATATTTTTATAATTGTGCAAATTTACTGTATATACACTGCAATTGTGTATAGTGAGGTGACATTTTTGAAATATTCTTAAAACATTTAAATATAAAGCATAACAAAAAAATTACAATTTTTAATAAATTCATAATAATAATTGTTCAGTGAACTAAAGGTTTGTCTCTTTGAAAAAACTAATTTCTATATTTAAAAAACATTTCACTTCAGTATAAATATAATGTCTAATTAATATAAATAAAAATATGAGTCTTTATGTTTAATAGTTTCTGAGAAAAAGGTATGAGATGATACATTAAATGTGATGTTTGTTGTCTTGGCGAGAAGCTTGTTACAAACATAAAAATACATTAATTTCATGTTTAAAAACATAAAAACAGTTTTATTTTGTCTGTTTTAGAAATCATTTGTCCAGTTTGGAGTAACTTTTGAAGATTAAAGCTTCGAAACTGTGTGCAACAACAAGACCTAATGATAATGTTAAGTAAATCTAACAAAAAATTACGAAACGTCATATATAATCAGGTATTATTAAATACCATCTCAAATTCACACCAAAACCATATACCATATACCAAAACCATAAAAATATAATGGCAATTTTTTCGTTTAAACAATGTTAATAATTTTGGCCTTTTTTGTTGATTCTGCGAACATGAGCTTTAAAGTAAGATACAAAATTATTTGCTTATGCTGTGTATTTAACTGCAACCAGCTCGAAAACTGGTTACTTGGAGTGTCATGGAACCATTCCAAGAATGAGAAACCTAAGGATTCCAACGCATTAATAATAAAAAGTATAATTAACCTATGTATTTGTGTAACGTCCTTGTATTGTGTCTAAGAATATTGATGTAAATAAATTAGCATAGTAGTAATAGGCAGCTGATCATTACAAACCCTCACAAAACACGACAATTGGTGACGAGGCAGTACTTTGTTTTAATATTTCCTTTTTGAAGAAGACGCGTTTTTCTGAAAAAGAAATTCTCTTGGGTGAATGAGCACCATAAATGATCGGATCGCTGTGGATTACTTGTTAAGAAGTAAAGTATAAGATTTCTTTGTGATAAGACATTGCCAGAAGATGGCTCAAAGTGAAGAGTTGTATTTTTTGCCTTAACTCGGGAGGAAATACAGAGAAGTCATTTGCAGAAATGCTCAGACAATATCAGGAATTGATTCGAGAACAACAAAGTAAAGACAATTCATCTAAGTATAAAGTAATTGTGTGTAATTCGAAAAATTTGATGAAAAAAATGAAAAAAATTGCATTTTTTTTAAATATCTGAAACATACTTTGTACAAAATGCATCATTAGGTAATAAAGCTAAGGTTTTTGTTTCTTACATTCCTGGCATTTGACATTTCCTTAGACCAAATCGGGTATATTAAACAGGCGTACTTCGAAATTGAACAAACAAATCTAAAATCGAATCAACAAAAGAAGGTAACACTACAGGACAGAGTTGTGGAGAAAAACGAGATTCCATGAAACGAATTAAATACTATTTGGGTGTGATCGGTACGTTTGATTTTAACCACAAATGGTGTGGTAGTTCTATAAATGTATATATTGAACAGTTTATGAGCAGACTTTGAGTTACTGTGACTTATCTACTCAAGCAAAGACAGCAGACTGACAATTTTAACGCAAGTCGCCAAAAATGATGCCAACGTGGCTGTATCTCTAATTCTTTGAATAATTAGTTTTATTAAGTAATTTTTATTAATTATAAATAAATTACTATATTGTTATTCAAAACAAAATCATGTGCAGAGTGTGTTTTTTTCCAGGTATAGAAGTTTAAGTTGGCATTACTTTTTAAGATGGCGACCAATTTAACAGCTGTCAAGTGATTTATTCTCAGTTTGGTTTGGCAATTCATCAAGAATAGACTCACGCCTGAACAACGCTTTCAAATTGTGCAATTTTATTTCGAAAATAATGGTCGATTTTCATAAGCGAATTTTGTTTAGCGATGAAGCGCACTTCTGGTTGAATGGCTACGTCAACAAACAAAACTGCCGCATTTGGAGGGAAGCTAATCCACAAGTGTATGTCGAAACACCGTTACATCCAGAAAAACTGACTGTTTGGTGCGCTTTATGGGCTGGTGGAATCCTTCTTCAAAAACGATGAAGGCCACAACGTTACAGTCAATGGTGATCGGTATAGAGCCATGATTACTAACTTTTTCATTCCAGAATTGAACAATCATGATGTCTAGGAGCTGTGGTTCCAACAAGACGGCGCAACATGTCACACAGCTCGTGCCACAATCGATTTATTGAAAGACATGTTTGGTGACCGCCTAATTTCACGTTTTGGACCTGTGAATTGGCCTCCAAGATCTTGTGATTTAACACCGCTAGACTATTTTCTGTGAGGCTATGTAAAGTCATTGGTCTATGCGGATAAGCCACAAACGCTTGACCATTTGGAAGGCAACATTCGCCGTGTTATTGCCGATCTACGGCCACAAATGTTGGAAAAAGTCATCGAAAATTGGACGTCCAGATTGGACTACATCCGAGCCAGCCGTGGCTGTCCTATGCCAGAAATCATATTTAAAATGTAATGCCACAAAATTATCTTTCGAACAAAAAAAAATTCATGTCAATCGAATAATACATCGTTGTTTTATTGCAATTTAAAGTTCTATACCTCTAAAAAAACACCCTTTATATTAAATTTCAGCTCAATTGAGCGCTTTAAAATGTGTTTTATTAACGATTGAAAATTCCATCAAGATAAATAAATAAATAGAGAGTGTGAGTTAATAGTAGAAATTGAAAAAGTGTGATCTAAGAACACATAAAATGTACCTAGTTAATAAAAAAAGAAACTATTATATGTAACCAAATTATGAAAGCTTTATTAATAAACAAGGATATAATAAACAAACTGTAAAAATAAAACAATTAAAACATGGTTTAAGTATATGAAACTTTTAACATAATACATTCCTAGTGTGATGGATGTTCCCGCTTACTTGAAATAAGATTATGGATATTTGGATCCAATGTATTTACTACAAAAGGGAGAAATGCATTTTTTTCAATCTGAGATCGGTACCGTGTTTTGATGGCTACTAATGAATTCAACCAACTGATATATTGAATATATTTTATATCGAACTCAATACATCCGTAAGCCCACCTTTAAATGTTGTGAATTATCATCCCCTGCGTGGGTGGAGTGTATCGGTCACTGCGCTCCGACCAATGTGGGGTGGATCCCGACGAAAATGAAATGTAGCAGATTCCAGAATCGGAAAGAATCGGAAACTTGGCTTCAGCGCGTTTGGTCGCTGTTGTTTACCGCGGATTTTTTCTATTTAAAAATCTTGTTCTTGGCTTCGGCTTCTAGGAGTGCCGTTGTTTTCTAGAATATTTTTAGTCTAATAGTTAAATTGAGGATTTAATATTTGTGAACTTATTAAGTTTTGTTTTATTGAAGTTTATCGAAATGTTATGGATAAATCCAGAAAAGGACAATCTTGGACTCCAGTATCTATGTACCACACCACACACATTTAGCTTGTATGGTGCCAGCAACCTGCGAAATTGGAAATACTTGGAACCAAGTGTGTGTGCGGTGTTTTAATTTTGCGCTTATTGGATTAATTTAATTTGGATCAACGTCTTCGCGGACTTTTAAAGGTACTGTAAAACATTGTTTCATTTAAAAATGGAATCTATCGAAAATTTAGAGCTAAAAGAAAAACGGGGTTCGTTCTGCCTCTACAAAGTTTGTTAATAAAATGAAATCGTTCTTGGAAACTTTTGATAGCCAGAACGAAACTCATCAAGAACAGCTCTCTGAATATTTATTAAATTTAGATGCTAAGCAAATAGAGCTCCAAACACTTAATAAAGAAGTAGAGAATTTACTCTCGGATAATGAATTGTTTGAAGCAGAAATAGAAGGTTCTCTTGAATATGAAGAGAATATAAATAAAGTCAGATATAAAATCAAAGGTAAAATTAACGAATTCCTAATTTTAGTAGCGATTCCAGCACTTATCTTGAATTTATTAATAGCTTCACAAATGCAATTGATGCTAATGAATCATTAAGTAATATGTGGATAAATTGTTTTATTTAAAATCCTTTTTATCTGGTGAAATTTCTAAAGTTGTTTCCGGTTTTGCCCTTACCGAGGATAATTATAAATCCTGTTTAAATCTTTTGAAGGATATGTATGGTATACAGGACCATTTAATTAGTTGTTACATGAATAAGATATTAAAGATTGAACCAGTTAAATCCTCCTTTAATCTAAAAGGGTTAAGAAAGTTGCATGACGAAAGTGAAATAAATATAAGAAATTTAGACTCCATATATATATATATATATATATATATATATATATATATATATATATATATATATATATATATATATGGGAATCGCATCAGGGAATTACGGACATCTATTAATTCCAATAATGCTTAAGCAACTTCCGCATGATTTAGTTGTAGAATTTCATCGTCAAAAAGATTCTAAAATTATTGGGGATGTTAGGGAATTAATGAAGTTCGTTAAATTCGAAATTGAATCTCGCGAGTCAGCAGACATTGCACTAGGACATTCACAAAAAATCCCAGAAAATTCTAGATATCCTCCTAGAAATTCATCAACGACAACAACCTAAATTCAAACATAATATTCCTTCATCTTCTGCTTTAACTATGGTTATTAAAAATGTGTGCATATTTTGTAATTCTGATACGCACACTTCAATCAGATGCCAAATATTTTCTAATGAAGAGAAACATTATAAGTTAAAGAAGGAGGGGAGATGTTATCGGTGTATGACCTATAGACACATCTAATTTCACAATGCAAGGTAAAAATTACACCATGTGAAACTTTTCAGAGTTTACAGCACAATTCTCTGTTTTGCCCCAAAACTAAAACTCCGCTTCTAAATAATAGCATAGAAATACCCGAAACAGGTAATGTAAAGAAGCCTGAAACCGAAACTCAAGTGAAGGAAATTGTAATGTCTTCTGTTTTGAACCCACCATGTTCCCCGAAAATTATGCGACATTACTACAAACGGCTGAGGTTCAAGTTATTAATGATTGTAATAAAGTTATGGCTAGGCTTTTATTTGATTCTGGATCACAAAAATCCTTTATACGTAATGATTTAAAAAATGCATTAAATTTAAAACCATTAAGACAAGAAACGCTTTTAATGTATACATTTTCAAATCGAAAGCCCCTTGAAAGAACGTTTGAGGTTGTAAATCTAACTCTAGGGAGTAGGTTTCCTCCCTTTCAAACCATAAACATCGAGGCTCTCGTTACGAGCGAAATATCAGGAGCCGAGATTTATTCGGATTTCACCCCGAAACTCTTACGTAACTTGATTCCTGCTGGTTGTCAGATGGCTGATACTTTCCAGAACGGTCCCATAAAGATCTTATTTGGCGCGAATTTCTTGGTCAATACTATGACAGGGGAACCTGTAAAAATAAATAAGAATTTTTTATGCTTCCCACAATTTTTGGTCGAACTCTGATAGGCCAATTACCTTACTCTCAGAAGGGGGGAAATGCAGCTGTTTTTCCCATGTCTTGCGAGGTGGTCGAAAGCGACTTGAAGCGCATGTTTGGTATGGAATCATTCTTGTTGGGGGATGAATTGACGAGGGGTTACGCGGCGGAAAATAGTTTAAGTGATTTTGGGAAGTAAGTAAAGAAAAAAAAACGGACGTTAAATTCGAGGTACCTTTGCAATGGAAGACGAACGGTATCAAAGGAAATTTAAGTAGTATCTTTGACGTTGCTGAAAAAAGATTTATTTCTTTAGAAAAAAATTTAATCGGGATGAGTTGTTATTTGAAAGGTATAATTCGGTTATTAAAGAACAATTAAAGCAATATGTATTATAGAAAAATGTGCTAAAAATTATTTTGCTGGATTTGTTATGCCCCATCGTGAACTTTTCAGGGAAAATTCTTCCAGTACAAAAACGAGAGTAGTTTATGATGCGAGTAGTAAACAAGGAAATAATTTAAGTTTAAATCAGTGCTTCTCAAACTTCCAGTATTCGCGACCCAATTTTAAGTCATAATTTTCATCGCGCCCCCCTTATACAATAACAATGTATTGAAAGCAATAATTATATACTTTAACTTTAAAGCTGCAATACGACTTTAAGAATATACTGTACAAATTATCAAGATAAGCATTAAATTTCATATATAATTTTATGGCATACGCATAGGGCCACTGGTAATTATAAAACTTGTTAACTTAGTACTGTTGAATTAATTATGAAACACATTGTTTAATACTGATAGATTTTTAAGTGTATTATATCAATGTAAATGTTTTTTTATTTATTTTTTATTAAGTCAGAATCGTATTTTTTGCTACGCTTACTTTCAGTAAATTAATAATTTTTGTAAATAATTTTTTGTTTTGGACTTTTCGATATACTCGCGCCCCCCTTGTAGGGTTATCACGCCCCCTAGGGGGTGCGCCCCACAGTTTGAGAAACACTGCCTTACGCTACTTGAAACATACTTTATACATGGAAAATCAAACTTAATATTGACAAAAATGTTGCAGTACTTTTCACAAGGAAAAGAAAACCTGCAACACCGCCAACACTATATTCCACACCACTCCAATGGTCTCAAAACACAGTTTACCTGGGACTCTTACTGGATAATAAACTCACATGGAAACAACACATTATTTATACGCGAAACAAATTCCGGAATGCTCTAAGATTAATTTACCCCTTAATTTGCCGGAATTCCACAATGACAATTGAATAAAAGGTACTTCTCTACACAGCCGTTTTGTGGCCCACTTTGAGTTACGGTTGTCCTGTGTGGGGATATGCGGCTAAAAGTAATTTTAAAATGTTAGAAATATCTCAAAATTAAACTATTCACATGATTGTTCATTTGAATATGTACATGAAAAACTCCGATATTTACAAAGCTCTTGAACTCCCGACGATTAAAAATTTCATTAAGAAACTTGCTGTTAATTTTTTTCATTCACTACCTCTCACTAATAATTACAATATTCTAAATCTGGAGAACTATATACCCCATGACAATACCAAAAGGCCAAGGAGAATACTCCTTGACTCCTATAATCCGCCGTAATAGTAACTGACCTCGTTTTCCTGTTGGCAAATGACCTGCTAAATTTAACATTTTTTAAACTTTTATTTTTACCTATTTTTCTTTTAATTTTTAAGGTCACAATTCACCCACACAGGCTACTTCCCTTTCTGTAATTCTCTCAATAATTTCAGGGCAGCCAATCTCTAACCAGTTCACTCATCTCCCTTTTACTTACTTACTCCAGATAATCAAGCTCACCCAAAGGGTTTAGAGCTGCATCCGACCCCCCGAGAAGTATTTTATTTTCAAATTAAACAAAAACATGTACAAAAAGGTCCCTTTCCCAAAATTCTTGAGAATTGGGGGAAGAATACAGAAAAAATGCTTTACAATTACAATGCGATTACAAAAAAAAGAAAACACACAACAAACACAGACCCGAACACACACTGGTGCTATCTTCTAAGGAGAAGAAAAGACCATGAAACAGACATAGGACACGAGGTGTGAAAAAGAGAAAGAAAAACAGGAAACAATAATAATAATAATAATAATAAAATGTTTTTGAACCATAATTCCAGTTGGCGCCAACACTTCCTGTTGATATTATTTCCCGTTAATGGTTCTTTAGTTTTTTTAAAAAAAGCACTGAAAGATGTTTTTTTTTCAGATTTCCTCCTCTAATTATATTTTAAAGACACTAAAAGAAAGAATGCAAATGCGTAAATTAAACAAAAGGAGAAAAAGGAAAAAAAGAGGGGAAACATAAGTTATTGAATTTTATTAAAGATACCATTTTTGCTAAAAGAGGGGAAAAAATAAGAAATTAACCTTAAAGTAAGCCCAGAATGATGACTAAAAGAGTTAAAACAGGAAGCTGCAATATATTATGTGAGGGGAACAAAAAAGATTTAAAGAGAGAAGAAAAAAAAAAGAAAAGGAATAGCAAGAATCGAAGAGGGAAAAGGGAAAGTTAAGCCAAACTATCACATATAGATTTGGAAATAGCAAAGCAGGAAATTAATTTATTGTGAATAGCACGATTATTAATAAGAGAGTTAACCCAAGGATAGAGAGCGTTCGGGATGGGGTTAACAAGATGGTGATCAGAAGTGAAGGGGCAGTGGAATACGTAATGGTCGGCGTCTCCAGGCGACCCACACAGGCAATTTGGAGAGGGAAGGAGATTGAATCTGTGCAAGTAAGCGGGGAAAGGCCCATGGTTAGTTAGAAAATGGACCAGATATTTAGAGATGGGAAGAATGTTTAAGTTAGGATTATTGAAAAAGCTCTTGACCCTTAATCCAGTATTGCAATCATTCCAAGAGGAGGTCCAAGACTCTAGGATACATTTATTTAAGGAACTAGAGAGGAAGGAGCGAGGAGCGGGAACCGAAAACACTTCACCATCATATACAGCCCGTTTTGCATAAAAATCGGCGTAATCATTATAAAGGTTATTGTTATGAGTTTGACCCAGTAAAGATTGTAGTAGCTTCTGAATTGAAACAATTTGAATTTAATGGAATTGAGATAACTGAATTTATTTGTAAGATTATTAAGAAAGAGAATAGAGGAGAGATTGTCAGTATAAATATAAATTTTAGTATAATGATGAACTGCCCAACAGACAGAGAGACCGATGGCAGAGAACTCTGCCTGAAAGACAGAGTTAAAATCCTGAATCTTAAAGAGATATGTTTTAAAGGGAGAGCCCCGATAAAAAATACACACGGCGAAACCACATTGGAATCGATTTTGGATCTGTCAGTATACACTTCCCACTCAGATGGGCCCTCGAAGGTATTAATGGGAAAGGAAAGAAAATGGGGAAGGATCTGACAAAGAGAAATAAAAGAGTCCAACTTCCTAGCTGGGATAAGACCTGGAAGGAGCTCGTTCCTGTTGTTCTAAAGTTGGAATTTAAAGTAGAGAGAGTGAATAATAATATGAATGGGGGGAATGCCTGATAGGATATTAAGAGCGTCAGTAGGGGAGGTTTTATAGGCTTTAGGGATTTTTAATAAGTAAATCCTCTGAATAGATTTAAGTTTTTGGACCTGGATAGAGGTCAGGGATCCACCCCAAACTCCTGCTCCGTAAGAGATGATTGGTTGAACAACCGAAGTATATCAAAGTTTCATTAGAGAAATATGCTGGTGATTGAAATTTTTGGAAACACGATAAAAGTTGGAAGAAATCCAGAGAATCTTATCTTTGATAGAATTTATATGGGGAGTCCAAGATAAGCGATTGTCAATCTTGACACCCAAGTATTTGTATGACTTACAGATATGGATGGAATTGGAACCAATTTTAAAGATGGGATTCCTCCTGAAGGTCGAGCTCCCTCGAAAACCACGGCATTGAAGAAATGGACATCTGAAAAAAACTGAAACGGTTTTAGTAGTTGCTATTGACAAATTGAGCTGGGAAAGCTTAGAATTTACTAAACTAAGGATTTTATTAGTATTATCCACAAGTCCCCTACGTGAAAGGTCAAAAGAGTCAACTGCGAGATCGTCCGCAAAGGATTGGAGAAGAAACAGTTCAGAGTTAAGAGAAAGGATAGGATTAAAATAAATATTCCAAAGAGTAGGTGAAAAAACGGACCCTTGTAGGCAGCCTTTAAAAATTTGTTTTTTAATGGTAAAAGTATTATCAGATAATTATCCTGTTAGTGAGGTAAGAGTGAATGAAATTCTGAAAGTGAAGAGGAATACGGTATGAATGAAAAATATGTAAGAGTGTCGACCAATCAACGTTGTCAAAAGCAGATTTGATATCAATAAACGTAGAAGCAGTATGTTTATTCACCCTGGTATTTTTAATGTGATGCTCTCTAATTTGTCCAAGGCCTCAATGCAGCTGCGGTTTTCTCTAAAGCCGAACTGAGATCTATGGAGAATATTATTCTTAGTAATCCAACGGAGAAACCTATTAAGAAAAATTCTTTCTAAAATTTTGCCAAGGGTGGAGAGCAAGCAAATTGGTTGATAGGAGAGAGTAGACGATGGGTCACGCCCGGGCTTCAGTAAAAATTTAATTTTAGTGTTCTTAAAAATGGAAGGGAAGTGATTAAATTGGATGCAAAGGTTAAAGAACCGAAAAAGCAAGTTGGGGAAGGAGTTATAAAGAGCTTTCCAAATAGCGTAGTCAATGAGATCAATACCCGAGGCTTTACCCCCACGAAGCTTCCGGAAGACGACTTCAACTTTACTGGGGCTCAGGCATGAAGGAGAAGAGCAATCATTGAGTACTAGAGGAATAGGAGAAGATCCTGAAGGGAAATGAGAATCAAGAAGAAGGCTAATCTTACTATGGAACAAAGAGGCAGAGGATCGCCAGTCGAAATCTGATGAAGATTAGTTGGGCTGGTTAACTTTCCGAAAGTTGCTTTAAAAGTAAATCCAAAATTATTAGAATTCGTAGAACAGAAATACTCCCAAGCTTTATTCTTGGTGTCAATTATTAACTTTTTATAGTTGGCCCTGAGGGCTTTGTACCTGGAGCGCATGGAGGCAATCTCGTCGACCGACATGCCATGCGTAGTGAGAGAAACCACCCTCCGCTTGTATGCATTCAGCTGATTACGTTGGATTCTTAAAGAATTGTTCCACCATTTTAAAGAGGGGGTATTTATAACCCGGCGCTTTCTAAGATTTGAGAAGGCAGAGGCATTTGTAGTATTAATTAATAGATTAGCGAAATCATCAAGTAGTTCAAATGAGGAGATTTTAGTCAAGAAGGAATTAAGAAGGTTATAGTTCTTGTGAAAATTATAGAATAAATTTATTAATGCCATATTTCGTTTTAAAGACAAAGCCAGAAAAGGTTAGAACACACCGGAGATGAACACTGATAAAACTATGGTCGCTATGGGGTTCGGTGAAAAGAATTTCCCAATTCTCAACAAAGGAAATCAGGTCGCAAGATGTGAGGGTAAGATCGGGGTTCCAATCAAAAAGCAGCCTTTCAGCCAATCTAGGAAGGACTTTTTCACAACTTTGGAACGGAACGGAACGGAACGGAAATTAGAATAATCAGGTGCCAACGCCGAAGGCGTTTATACCTAGTATGAGAAGAATAGGAAATCCATGATGAAATAATAAAAAATCAACAACCCCTCAAAAGAGGGCGGAATGAACGAGATGCCTGCTACGCCAACCGAACGAGCTGAGTGAACTACCCAGAAACAGGTTGGTGACGTAGTGGCTTGAATGAAGGGAAGGACCAGGAAGGAATCCATCGCCAAAAGATGTACATGGAGGGGGAGATGACAGTCAGAACTGACCCTGTTTCGATTAGCAGTAGAGCGTTTGATGTTGTAGATGTTTGAATTTAATGTTTATTTGTTGAGTTACGGCGGTTTGAGCGGTAGCTGCCATTTTGCTGTGGCATAGGCGTATTTCAATTTAGGATGTGGATACGTGAACATTGTTTGTGCTCGAATAATTGGGTTGTCGTGATTTTCTATAGTTCTGAAAACATTCCTAGCTAACTTAGTGGTGTAACTAGAAATCGGCTCCATATGTAGGTCGAAGTGAATAACATCATTTCTAACGTACCAAGGTGCGTTAGTAATGAGTCGGAGAATTTTGTTTTGGATAACTTGGATTTTTTTCATGTGGGTGGCAGCCGCTGCTCCCAGACAGGAGAAGCGTAAGTTATAATTGGGCGCAGAACTTGCTTGTATAAAATGACTTTGTTTTCAAGGGAAAGTGGAGAATTCCTCCCAACGAGGGAGATAGCTAAATGAATTCTCCCCAGAACTTTTCTGAGAGATAGTCGATATGCTTTTTGTATTTAAGCGGCTATCCATGTGTAGACCCAAGTAACGAACTACCGAGACCCAATGTATGTTGTCTTCAAAAAGTGAGTTGAAAAGGGGGTCAATAACTCCCCATTTTCTGAATATAATTGCTTGAGACTTGTCAACATTAATTGCAATTCTCCATTGTGTGAGCCAATCTTGTAACTTGTCAAGATAGTTTTGCATGTTTTAAGTGTGTATTTGAGCTGGGTACCTTGCGTAAGCATGGCGGAATCATCCGCGAACAGGCAAGTACTGACGGTGGGGTGTTCTGGGAAGTCGTGTGTGTAAATGTTGTATAAACTGGTGGATAGGGAACTACCCTGGTAAGTTCCACTTTGAATAAGTCCATTGGTAGAAAATGTGTTATTTACACGGACCCTGAAGGTCCTGTTGTGTAAATAATTGTGAATAATTTTAATTAAATATCCAGGGAATTTGAGTTTGATATGTTTGTATGTGAGGCCATCATGCCACATCTTGTCGAATGCTCTCTTAACATCTAAGAAAACACCGACAGTGTAGAATTTGTTAGCGAATCCTTCATTTATAATATTAGTGACACGTATCAGTTGGTGTAGCGTAGAATGGCCCTCCCGGAACCCGCATTGTTCCGGGGGAATGCAATCTATGGCATTGCAGTGTGTTTGAATTCTTTTTAAGATTATTCTTTCGAAAACCTTAGCAGTGGTACTTAATAAAGAAATCGGCCTATAATTTTGACTAAATTTGTGGTCCTGATTTGGCTTTGGCAACATAACTACGTTTGCTTGCTTCCACTGTGTCGGAAAGTGATTTTTAATGAGGCATTGATTGTAGATTTTTGTTAAATGAGTAATAGCATTTAAAGTTAAATATTTGAGTTCAATATTTGGGATATGGTCGGGACCCGCAGCTTTACGGTTCTGCAATCTTTTAATAATGCCTCTGACTTCGATAGGGGAAGTGAGGGGAGGTGTGAGTGTTGTGAAGTTGTCGAAGTAGTTACAAACTACATTTTCGACTTCTTCGATCTTGTCGTCACTGTAGGGTTCAACATTTTCCGGAAAAGTGACTTCAAGTGTGTCTTTAAAAGCCTCCACTTTTTCGAAATCAGAATAAGCCATTCCTCCTGGATCATGGAGGGGGAATGACCGTAGCTCTTTTAGTGATTTTCCTATGTAAATTGTACAAGGAATTATATCCTGTGGGTTTAAAGTTAAAAGAAGATCTTTCCAGGTCCTGTTTCTATGTGCTTCGATTTCTTTCCTGATCTGTCTAATGAGAGCGTTAACTTCGCGTTTGTATGGTTGATATCTGGTGTTATTCAGAGTTTCCTGAATCTATTTTTTGCTCTCTGATAAGCTCTCGTATGTTTTCAGGAAGGCGGAGGTGAGGTGTGTTGATTACTCTAGTGGACGTGGAAGCAGCGATCACATTCGTAATTACGTCGGTGAAATTTTGAACGGCCGTGTCCAAATTATCTATTTGGGGATTTCCCGGAATGTTGTGATAAAGTATCTCTTGAAACTTAATCCAGTTTGTAGATTTAAGAGTTCTAAGAATCGGTGGTAAGATGTTATTTGTTATGAAATCAAAAATCACTGGATTGTGATCACTGCTAAGGGCATTTATCGTGAAAACATCAGTGTGAGTCAAATTAGCTGCAAAGCCGATGTCAAGAATGTTGTTAGTGTGCCATGCGTTGAAATGAGTTGGAGTGTCAGGGGCGATAATATCTAATGCGGACCCGACGGCCCAATTGCATATCCTGTGATGTTAGACCTGCCTGGGTTCCAGCTCGAGTGTTTTGCATTAAAATCACCGAAAAGAAAGGCTTTGTTGCTATGGTTGAGAATTGCGTCCAATTCAATAGTATTAATGGAGCCGTGTGGAGTGTTCTGTTAACTCAAAACTCGAAATACACGCCACCGTGATTTTTGTGTTGTTACCTACTTGTAGAATAACAGATGTATTTTCAAATGTGTTTGAAGTATTGACAATGGCGTGATGCCTAATGGAATTAATATCTTTAAATGCAGCGCAAAGGACTAAGGTAAAACCGAACCCAAGCAACTCCCATGACAGCAGTTTGAGCTTCCCCGCGGTTTAGTGTTCAATGAAAAATTTTAACAAGCAAGTATTTTTCTCCAACATCTATGAGCTGGAAGATCTTAAAATATTTTATCTCAAGATTATTACCGGCGAGCTCGAGTACGGTCGCGTCGTCTATACGCTCCGTACTATTTCCCCACTGCACACCAGGTCTAAATACATTGAAATCAATCAAGCGTTCCTATAGCTCTTTTCAGAGCTTCAAGGATAGGGCGCCGAGCTACTTTAGACCTGAGCTGTATTTAGTACAGCTCTTTACGCCCAATTCTTTCAGATTTTTACCCACTTCACGACTTGGACATGACAATGGAAAACCCCACGGAAATGGAATTAGTAAATGCCTCTCTACCATCCTCGAGATCTTCTACTCCTTCACTGACCAACTGCGAAAGGCTGCAACTGGTCAATCAGGACTTGAAAAATTTTCGATCATGCTGAGCAACGTCTCACACACCATCGAATGCATTGCGCCCATTACCTCTGATGACGATCCCGGACCTGGCTGCCTTGTACTCCCGACAGGCCTACTTTGATGACAGACACCAACAAGCCTTAGGTGAGTTGAGTTCTCTTTCCTCGTTGCGATACCCCTGGTTGTCGAGTTCATTCTACCCCATGTAATTCTCCCACTAAAAATGAAACCGAAGAGTTCCCTGAACTCCCTAAGAAAAAATTAGTTCTAAAGAAAGGAAAGCGCAGATGGTTTCCTCTCGCCTACCGCTAAACAAACCTTTAAACGCCAACAATTAGAATTTAGAAACTTTGAAATAGACATTAATAATAGATTTGAAAAAAAAAAATTAATGAAAACGACGAGAATATAGCAGGAACTTCTCAAAACACAATCAATTTCGCGCCCTCTAAAACAACTGAAACAGACAAAACCAACTCCCTTCCACCTCCGGTCTTTCTTAATCTCGAAGATAACTACATGGAACAACTCAAAACACTTAACGAAATCATCCCCATTTAAAATAAAGATTATCACTCCGTAGCAAAAAAACCGGAACATTAATTAAGCTCTACACAAACAACTCACACGATTACGAACTCCTTCAAGACTCCGTAGAAAAACTTAAATATCAATTTTTCACCATAAAACCTAAACACGAACGACCCATTAAAGTCGTTGTTAAAGGACTGCCAAAGAATACTGAAACAAGAGACATACACCAAAATTTAATTGAACTCGGATTTACCGTCGACAAGGTTACCCAACTCGTTGGGAAAATAACAAAACAACCACTACCAGTTTTCCGTATTAATCTACCTAGAAATATTCATAATTTAAAAATCTTTCACCTCACACTACTCTGCTACCTAACTGTAAGAGTCGAAGGGTACGACAGCAAAGGGGTAACCCAATGCTACTCGTGCAATAAATTCCATCACACAGCCGAGAACTGGCACTTTACACCCCGATGCCTCAAGTGCGGAGAAGCACATCAAACACGCGAATGTGCCATTAAAAAACTAGAAAAAACTTATTGTATCAATTGTCATGTGTACGGACACATGGCAAATTACTCTAGATGTCCCCTCTACCCAAAGCCCCGCAAAGGCACCAACATTACACCCAATAACTATGCCACCGCTCTAGATAATTTAATACGACCTAATACCTCTTTTGCACAGGCCGTCACTAAATCCACAAATAACTCTAGAAATCCGCAACAGATGGCAGCACCCTCCAACACACGCAGAAATCCTGCTATATTCTCTCAGAAACGAACCAATCAAATTGTAACTCCAACCCCACGAATAATAATATTACTAATGAAAATAATTCTCCACAAAATATTATCCTTCAAACCCTGCAACAAACTATACAAGCTTTAACTCTCATAACTCAGCAAGTTTCAAACCTTAACTTTAACAACCCAACCCCCAAGCCTAAGAAAAATAAAAGTAAACTTACTAAAAAGAATTGCAAGCCCTATTAGAGGCTCTTATTGATGATGATGATGATTAGACACAATTTGATTGGTTTAAACATCTGTTCATGGAATGCAAACGGCATTTTAAATAAAATTATGGAATTTAAAATTTTTGTAGAGAAGTACGCTCCCGATTTAATTCTTATTCAGGAAACACATCTGAGACCTAAGTACAACATAAATATACCAAATTACATCTGCTACCGCAATGACAGAGACACGGGCGAGAGAGCGCGCGGCGGTACTTTAATTCTCATCAGGCGCAATTTTCCCCACTATAATCTACCCACTCCCCCACTCCAGCACATCGAGGCTACGATCGTAGTTCTCACCCCACCTAACTTCAATCCCATTTCTATTGCCTCCGTATACGTTCCGCCTAAATCGGACGAGAGATTGTTCACCCTGGATTTTGAACAACTCCTTCAGACCAACAGTAATTGTGTGATTTTTGGCGACCTAAACGCCACACACAACGAGTGGAACTGCTTAGTCAACTCCACGAGAGGAAAGCAATTAAAAACGTTCACGGATACACTCAATTTAACTATTGCGTATCCCAGTTCCCCCACCCGCTTCGGCCACGGGACTTCAAATACTCTAGATATTGCCGTCATAAATAACTTTAATTTCCCCTTCACTATGGATTCCATTCCGGAGCTTTCCTCCGACCATAACCCAGTATTCCTTAATTTTTCCCTTACTTCGCCTATACATCAAGACAACGCTCGAGCAGTTACCACCTGTTGGTCTGATTTTCGCAATAACTTAAAAGTTCTGTTCATTTGTCCGATTTTTCGGGCATTCGAAATCTAATGTGCTGGAAGATAAAAATTTTTTTTCACCGCCGCCATTTGCTCCGCCCACCAACAAGCGTCTAAGCCAATAGAAAACAAGAAACACTCCTTCACTCCAAACCACATACACGAACTCATTTACATCAAAAAATAAAGCAAAAAAGATTGTACAATCGCACCTTAAATCCAATACACAGAACTAATTATTACAAAGCACAGGCAAATTTAAAAAAGCACTCAAAAACACTCACAACAATCCTGGCAAACTAGACTTGAATCGCTCAACACAACAGACAACAGCCTTTGGCAGTGTCAGAAGTTTTTCGCAAAAAACGCTCCTCCATTCCTAATCTCATTAGCTTATCTGGCCCCGCTTGCAGCGACGATCAGAAAGCTAATCTTCTTGCTATAACCCTCAAAGATAACTTTACTGAAAATGAAAGGCCTAATGGTGATTATCCTATTGATAACACGATTACTACTACTCTTGAAAATTTTTCTCTCACCCCCCACCCCTTCCCATTACCCCTACTGATCCAGATGAAGTTCTTAACTATATTAAAACTCTTTCTAACAATAAAGCCCCAGGTAAAGACAATATTACTAATAAAATGGTCAAGCATTTCCCTCTTAAAATTCTTCTGCTTTTGACTTTTTTAATCAATAAAATTCTTCTTTTAAGACATTTTCCAAATAACTGGAAAATTGCCATTGTTTTCCCAATTAAGAAACCAGGTAAAAATAGCAAGTCTCCTTCGAGCTACCGACCCATTTCCCTTTTAAGTATTCTCAGTAAAATTACGGAGCACATTATTCTTAATAGACTTCATAACTTTACGGATAGTATTAATTACATAAATCCCAATCAATATGGATTCACCAGGCACCTCTCCACCTACCACCCACTACTCAGATTGACTGAAAAAATCACTTCTGGATTTCAGAGAGGCAGATCCACTGGAGCTGTCTTTCTCGACATTCAGAAGGCTTTTGACAGGGTCTGGGTGAGTGGTCTCATTTACAAACTCATTATTAACAATTTCCCCCTGCACTAATTCATTTAATTAATTCCTATCTGGTCAATAGATCTTTTCAAGTTAAAGTCAATAACACTCTTTCCAGCACCGTTTTTATCAAAAACGGAGTCACTCAAGGAAGCCTCCTCGGTCCCATTCTTTTCAACATCTATATTAATGATATTCCCTCTCATACACTAACTATGACTAACATTTATGCGGATGACACTTCCATTTCGGCCACCTACAAAAATCACCACACAATTACTAAAGCACTTAATGCACACCTAATACTGCTAGAAGAATTCTTCAATACATGGAAAATTAAAATAAACGTAGATAAAACAGTCGCAGTTCTTTTCACCAGGAGAAGAAAGCCATGCACACCACCTACTTGTATTCCACACCACTACACTGGTCTCAGAGCACTAAATACCTAGGACTTGTCTTAGAGAAAAATCTCACCTGGAAACAACACATATTACACGCGTGACAAATTCCGGAACGCAATGCGATCCCTTTATCCCTTAATTTGCCGGAATTCTCATTTAAATATTTACAATAAGGTACTTCTCTACACTGCCGTCCTGCGGCCCATCCTCGCGTATGGTTGTCCTGTGTGGGGCTATGCAGCCAATTCTAATATAAAACTTTTAGATAACGCTCAAAATGCATTAATTAGAAATATCACCAGAGCCTATAGATATAATAGAAATAGAAATATTTATAAAGTTCTCAAAATTCCAACATTTAAAGCTCATATAAAAAAATTAGGTCAAAAATTCTTTGACAATCTTTCGAATATAAATAACGTTAACATTCAAAATCTAGAGAATTACGATCCTAATATCTATAAAAAGAGACCCAGAAGAATATTACTGGACTCTTACAATCCTCCATAACATTAATTCCCGGTCGTTCCCATGTGGAGAGTGACCACCCTTGCCAAATTTTATTTTTTCTTAACTTATCTCTTTTTAGTTTAATTATTAATTTTTAATTTAAATTCAATTACCCACACAGGCACCCACTTAAGTTCCCATCTCTAATTTCTTAATTACATTCTCGACACCAGGCGCAGTGAATAGAGTTCTCGCTCACCGACTCCTGACGACCAATAGCAGACGAGCTTCTCGTCTGCTTGCACGAATTTGGACTTGATTTTTTCTGAGACCGCCGAAATCGCCAGTTCGCCCCGCCCACTGTCTCCTTCCATGTCCACCAATAAGGAAACACCATCTCGAAAGCAGGCCAACCAACATTAAGCGCCCAATACGTTAAGTATGGGACGGAGGAACGCTTCGCGTTCCAGTGCCCAAAGATGTCAAGCGACCACTCCAACATCTATTCAACCTCTTTTGGTTGTGTTTGAAAAATTAAGATTAACTGTAACAGAGTTGAGATTTACTATTACACACAGATTGTGGAATTACGTCGTGCAGTTAACAAAAAACTGCAACATAATTTGAAAGGATCCTCCTTAACAGTGCTTGAACCTACAAGCAAATAAAACTTGTTTTTTAAATCTGAAGAGAACTACAGTGTGTAGAACCTGTTTTTGTGTGGTCCTTTTTTATGTGATTTTATTTTTGTGCAATATTTACTGTGCCATTTTCTTTTATGCGGTATAGGAATTTAAACGGCTTAGCGCCTCTGTAATTCTTTTTATCAATGTACCAGTGGCAGAACAGAGAGTGTTTGAGTCCCCTTGAAAAGTTAAGTTTTGCCTTTAACATTTTATAAGTGCAAGTGGCAAGTAAGTTACGGAGTTCCTGTCCCCAAATGAGGGACGTACCTCCTCATCAGAATTGATAATTTTAGAACCGAATTAATGGAGTGACATAAAGTAAAAGAGAAATAATATTAAAATAAAAGAGATAATTAAGACGGGCAGATTAATTCTGCTGAAAAACAGTGGCGGACGGAGTCCGCTCACCGAAGGAAGAATTGCCCTGCTTACTGCGTTTTGATTGGCCGAAGCCAATCGACGCAGAAAGTGGGCATGGAAATGGATTGGGTCGATCCGAAAATAAACGACCCGAAACAAGGAGATCTTGGAATTAATTAAAATTCCAAGATCCCATAGAATAAAGAAGGGGGAGAAAATAAATTTTGAATAAAAATTTAAAATGAACCAACTTGCACATTGCCTGTAAAAATGTGGTCGGGGGGACCAAAACCTATAGGGCTGATCGCGGTATAAAAATTTATATAACGCAATGAAGTCATATATGTGATATAACATGATAATAATTGATAAAAAGAAACAAGGAATATCCAGCTCACAAAAATATAGCGATCGTTCCAAGGAACAATTTAATTAATGATTGCTGGATGCGAAAGGAATTTTAAAAGTATTGCTAGATAGAGAGAAAGTACCGTGCCTACATCAAATACGTACAACGTTAGGGTGACTTTTGGAGCACTTAGTCCCGTCGGACTCTAATCTCCAATCCTGGAATTTTAGATGACTGTGAAAAATTTACCAATGCCCATTTTAAAAAGGTATTAAAATAAGATGAAAAACTAATATCGGAAGATCTAGTCTATGAAAAAATTAGTTGGGTGAAAACATTTAAAATTTAAATAAAATGACGATGACGATGATTTTTAAAGTCTGAGGTATCTAGACTGCGCCAGCAGTCTTCAGCCCTCTGTCTGGAACTGCGATGTTCGTTGTGTTGAAACTTTGTTGGAGGGGTGGGCGTGACTTCAAGTGAGATCCAATATGATTGGATGAAACCAGTTTCTGAGGTGTTCTTCTAAATGTTTATTTATTGCTGTTACATATTGTTCCACTCATATTTATCGGCATTTGATAAATATGTCAATTTTGAAGTGAGCTCTTGGGATTGATTGCATGATCTTGAGTTTTAAAGAAAAATACTAGTTATTTAGAGAAGAGTAAAATAAATTTAGGTTAAAAATATTAAGGGAAAAATTTTATGTTAATTATTATGAGTAAAATTAAAATGATAAAGTTTAAACTTTATCCATAATTGCTTCTGCGAGAAGGCAGGTTTTTTCTTCATTTGAGTTAGTGTTTTTAAATTTAGTGAGTAGATCTAATATTTTGGGGTTTTTCTTGACTAAATTAGAAATTATTTGGAAGAGTTCTAAAACTTGAGTTAAATCTGAGGAGTTATTACTATCTTGACTAAGGAATCCACGGAGAGAATCTTCTTTTTTGTCTTCGATAGGAATCTGATTGGGGATTTCTCCGCTAACAACGTTAGCGAAGGAAATTCCCTCTTTAATCCATTTAGTGGCAAAATTTCTCCTTTTCTTGGGGTCTGCGAACGGGGTTCCTTTTTTCGGCTGGGGGAATTTGGGGCATTTTGTGTAGCATGCCGAGTGACCGTAGTCTTGGCAGTTTATACAGAAGGGATTTTCCTGTCTTTCTTTGATTAGGCAATTTCTCGTGGCATGGTTTTTTCCACATTTTAAGCACCTTGGCTTCATATGACAATTCGCGACGGTGTGATAAAAATTATTACAATTGAAGCATTGGGTTATTCCTCTAACGAGGTAACCCTCAACTCTCACTTGCAAATAACTTAGGTGAGTTAAATCGAAAATTTTACTATTATGCGCGTTTCTCGGGAGAATTACTAAGAAAAATGGGAGGGATTTTTTTGTTCTTTTAGAGGTAAGCTGCGTACAGCTTTCAATTTTGAAACCTTCATCTGCTAAGTCGCTTGTTATATCTTCGGTTTTAGAGGAGCTGGGGAGGCCTTTAATTACTGCTTTAATGGGTTTTCTTTTTTATAATCTATGACGTAAAATTCGAATTCTATGTCAGTTTTTAAATATTGAATGAGGGATCTGCGTTCCTCATGATCATTAGAAAACATTTTCACAACATCACCAACTATTCTGTTGCGGAGATTTGGGAATTTATTAGTTGTAAGTTTCATCTGTTCACGGAAGTTATTATTTTTTTTAAGCATTACGGGGTAGGGGAGTTTAGTCGGGGGAGTAATTATTTCAGAAATTACATTTTCATTCGTAGGGAGTGGATGCTCGACATCCTGTTCAAGATCGGAAAAGTTATTTTTCGTTTCTATCGGGTCCTGGGTAGAGATGGGGGAGACGGGCTGAGCCGTCTTTTTCGGAAAAATAAATTCCTCCGAGGATTCCTTATTTTTATTTTTTCGCTTTTTGTTTTGTTTTTTCTTCTTGATATTATGGTTAATATTATCCAAAGTGGATTCATTAACTTTAGAATCCTCAACAATCGGGGAAGGGGAAATTTTATGCTCTTTGCAATCATCTCTTGTACATGGGGGAAGAGTTTTGAGCTCACTTACCAATTCGTCTTTTTTCTTGGCCAAGTCGTAAGTGGACATCTGGTAGAGTTCAAGGAAGGAGTTCTTCGGGTTTGGTGTACGTTCACCTTCAAACATAGAGCTATGCAGGGCTGAGATACTATGAACTGTATCCCTGAGTTTTTCGCAGGCTGCGACTTGTGATTGTCGCGTCGGTGAGAAATCCATGAAATCGCTGATATCGCTCATGATTGTAAAAAAGGTCGTGGAGCTCGCTGGTGCGTGGTCTCCTTGATTCATTTAAATAAAATGAAGATAAAAAGCTCTTTTAAGAGCTAGAAAATCATTATTCGAATCGCCCTGAAGTGGGCGGAGTTACGGTGGCCAATCGGGTTGCAGCAAGAACCGAGATCGGAATGTCACTCGAAGGAGTAAGACGCAATGGAAAATTTGTCCGATGATCAAAGCGTTATTATGGAGGAAACTGATCCTCAAAATATCACCGATGAGCAGAAATGCAACAACCTTAAAAGCATTGACAAGCAGATAAAAATCTTTACTGCACGAAAAGACTATATTCGTACAATGCTGAACATTGAAAAGAGCATTCCTGGCCCTACGAAGGAGACCTCACAGAAGCTGGAAGCTGAAGCAGCCGGTCTGGACGAGAAGATCAGAGCCCTTGAAGGTAATATGCTTGAGTTTTTACCTTGCCCAGTACCTTTATGTGCTCATAATTTTAAATACAATAAGAATAATAAAAAACGAACCGCCGAGCCTATACTTAGGCCTTCTAAATTAACGGCTAAAATTAATGAAAACAAATTGGATGTTGAAGACTTTAAAATTCCGCGGAAAACGGCGAAAAGTAATACCGTTCCCAAGGAGAATATTAAAATTAATTCTAAAAATAAATTTGCAGCCCTCAACACTGCAAATGATGACGTCGAGGATGTCACCCCTGCTGCCCCTAAAGTTAAACCCGTGATGATGAAACTCTTTCCCGAGTATAATCTCATACTTCAAGAAATTCATCGAACTCACCCTACTACCACCAATACCCATATCGGTGGATATATTAAGATCCAAGCGGAATCTTCCGACCACCACAGAGAAATTACCCAATTCCTCACTGACAAGGGATGCCAGTACTATGTTACTGATCCCCCTGCAAACCGACCACGCAAGCTGGTCATTAAAGGCCTTCTGGCCAC
Source organism: Trichonephila clavipes (assembly GCA_019973935.1). Lineage (NCBI taxonomy): Eukaryota > Metazoa > Arthropoda > Arachnida > Araneae > Nephilidae > Trichonephila > Trichonephila clavipes. Next base: position 77,398 of record BMAU01000248.1, on the reverse strand, counting down.
CACCGAGCCCGAAGAAATTAAAAAAGACCTTATTGATCAAGGTATCAAAATTGAAAAAATCGCGCAGTTGCGCCAATTTAAAACAAAAAGTCCCCTTCCCATCTTCATGATAGAGATAACCCGGGACGAAAATGTCGTCGACATTTTCAAAATCCGTAGTTGTCTCTACATGCAAAATAAAATTCGATCCTTTCCGCAAAATTCAAGACCAACGCAGTGCTACAACTGCAATTTTTTCCACCATGCTAGCCAAAATTGCAGCATGAAAACGCGCTGTCTGAAATGCGGCGGTGGCCACAGGACCGGTCAGTGCGAAATCAAAGAAAAAAATAATTAATCCGACGTGCATAAATTGCAACGCTCAAGGCCACATGGCCTCCTCCACCGAATGTCCCCTCTTCCCTAAGCCGAGAAAGGGTAAGGGTCAATCGCAAAAAGAAAATAAAAAACGGAACGAAAACACCCAGGAAAATTCCGCTTATATTACCCCCGGCTTGAGCTTCGCTCAAGTTACTTCGGGCCAAAATTCTCAACAGAGGGCAGCACGAGGAAGTGACTCCTCGACGTCCAACTCAGATAATAAAAACAAAAATAAGAGTTTTAACTCGGAAACTCTTAATCATATCAATTGCCAGGGCGGAGATTTCTCCTTCCACGAGGCAATATTTGAAATGAAAAAGATCTTTGATCTTTTTCCTAATCTTATCTCGGAGATGAAGAAATCTTCAAAATGCACTGACCCCACAGACAAACTCCAATGTCTGCTTAAAGGTATCTGTACCTCAATATCCTCAATAGATCTTAATAATGTCTAATTCTTTTTTCGTCCTATCAATATTCTCCTGGAACGCTGACGGAGTGAGATCGCGCATTGTTAAGATGCGCGATTTCATTGATAAGCACTCCCCTGATTTATTTTTGATACAAGAAACTCATCTGAGACCAGAATACTCTTTCAATATTCCGAACTATATTTAGTACAGGAACGACAGGACCGGCTCAACCAGAGGTTGGGGTGGTACTGCGATCCTCATTAAAAGATCGATTCCCCATTTTCATGTTCCCACCCCTCCCCCCCTTACTGGTGTTGAAGCAACTCTCGTTGCGCTCACCCCCTCAGATCAGGAACCTTTCTTGGTTGCCTCTATCTATGCCCCACCTAATCCAAATTACAGAAACTTGGGAGCCGACCTCGACGGTATTTTCAAAATTTTTAAATCGGCTTTTTTAGCCGGTGACTACAATGCTAAGCACACCTCTTGGGGCTGTAATTACAGCGATCCCAGAGGTAATTATCTACTAAGATATATAACAAATAATAACTTAGATCTAATTGCTCCCCACCCCAACTAGATATGGAACGGATTCCGCTTCCACTCTAGACTATGCTCTGATTAAAAATTTAATTTGGCCCTGTACTGCTGATTCCATTCCGGAACTCAGTTCTGACCATAATCCGGTCAGATTTCACTTTCCAAGAACTTCCAATTTTGCTATCCCCCCTCCCCAACTAAATACTACCTGGAGCATCTTCACTAAAATACTCGCAAATTCTGATAACTTTTTTCTCCCGACTGCAAATTCTACCCACGAGATCGACTCCCAAGTCAGCAACCTCACTGATGAGATCCTAAATGCGCACGCATTTCCTCTCGTCCTTTCTACCACACGGAACAACCGTACGTGCAGGGTGAGCTAAAAGAGCTATTCAAGGAACGAAACAAAGCCAGGAAAACCTGGCAACATACAAGACACCCACAACATAAAACAGAGTTAAACAGATTACAAAATGCTATTAAAAGGAAAATTTATCATTACAGACAACAGGCATGGGAGGATAATCTTTCTACCCTGAATGCTGAGGACAATTCCCTTTGGGGAATTGCGAAAGCTTTCAGGAAGAAAACCTCCCCGATTTCCGCCCTTAATGGCCCCACTGGTATTGCTCTCAGCGATACAAACAAAACTGAAGTAATTGCTCATTCGCTTGAGAAGCAATTTCACCTTAATGACATACACAACCCACGCAAAGACGAGATCATCACCAGCGTTGTTGATGCATACATGGACTCGAATATTAACAATACTGATATCATCCCCCCCACTCTCCCATCTGAAATTATTCAGATCATTAAAAGATTAAAATCAAAAAGTGTCCGGGGAGAGATGGGATCACTAACAAAATGCTTAAAAATTACCGCGCCTCACTATTTTCAAGATTACTAACATCATTAATAATATGCTAACTTTAAGATACTTTCCTATGTCTTGGAAGACTGCGGTTGTTATTCCGATCCTAAAACCAGATAAAAATTCGGCTTTGGCCGAATCCTACAGACCAATAAGTCTACTTCCTGTCCTTAGTAAACTGGCTGAAAAGTGATTTTAGCCAGACTCAACGACCATCTCGAAAGAGAAAATATCCTGATTCCGGATTTACGGGTTCCGACCTCGTCTCTCCACCTCACATCAACTTCTCAGAGTCGTTGAATTTATTTTCTAAACAACAAAGATGAATGCACGGCCGCGGTCTTCCTTGATATTCAAAAAGCCTTCGATAGAGTATGGCATACTGGCCTACTCTTTAAATTAATCACCTATCGTTTAAATTAATCACCTTAAATTATCACCTTCGTTGAACTGCAGATGCTCTCTGATTGGCTATTCCCCCTATATCACATTAGCCGAACTTTTTGCTCGGCCAATCAGATCACCTCCTCTTTTATTTTCTGACTTGGATCAAAAACCAAGATCACTTTCCCGTGCTTTCTGGTAGTCAGTTTTTGCTGCACTCGGATTGGCTAGGATAACTCCGCCCTCTTTTCTCGCATTTTTCAATGATTTTTTCACTGTTTTTAAAGTTCAATTTTTAATAGTTATTTTAATCTCACATCCAAGTAATTTATATTTTTAAAATCTACGGAACTTTCTTATTACTAAACTGATTTATTCCTAAAACTGGGCAATGGTAGAACTCGTCAAAGGCATATCAAAAATTACCTGATAGGAGGTTAGAGGCCGACAGGCCTATAGGCACTCCATCCAGTTCATCAACGATCTATCTAAAGTGCGGGGAAAATTTCGGGAGGTGGGGATTTGGACTGTACGGTGAATGAAAGCGATTTTATTGGCCAAGCCAGAGTTCAATTAATGGGGTATAAGAACTTTACAAGAATGGGTAGCCAATCAGACAACTCCCGACTCTGTAATAGAGCACCCAAATGCTTGAAATGTAGTGGTAGCCATCTCACCGCAGAGTGCAAAAAATCCACTAAATCCCCAGCTAAATGTGCAAACTGCGGCGGACCTCATCCAGCCAATTTTTCAGGATGCCCCAGCAACCCCATAAACAGGAAAAAACAGAAAAAACAACCAAATAAAAACATCTGGACGGAGAAGGCCAAGGAGCGCACGCAAAAGTCCACACCACGCCAACAGAAGCCGTCTTATGCTTCGGTAACGGCTCAGAACACCTCGACAAACAACACATTTGACACCGACAAGATCATACAACAAATGGGTCAAATGATGCAGCAGTGGGGAACTATGATAGCTTTCCTTCAACAAAACAACAAAAAATAAAATTCAGCGCGTTTAATAGTAACACTCTTAGAGTTTACAGTTGGAATGCCAATGGTGTTAAGAAGAATTTAGAACTAAAAGAAAGCATCATTTTTCATAACCCCGACATAATCGGGATCCAAGAAACACATCTTCGTCCTCCGGACCGTATAAGCATTCCAAATTACACTTGTCACAGAAGTGATAGGCTCACACACACTGCCATTTTTGTAAAAAATTCCATCAAGCACCACGCCATCCTTAGTACTTCAAACACGTTTGAAAATACAACGGTAATAATTCAATTAGGAAACAACACCAAAGTCACTATGGCGTGTATCTATAAACATCCACACGGCTCCATTAATGTTGCGGAACTCGATGCTATTCTCGCCCATAATAATAAAACCTTTCTCTTTGGAGATTTCAATGCAAAACACTCGAGTTGGAACCCAGGGAGAAGTAATGCCACTGGTAATATTCTTAGCAATTGGGCTGTCAGCTCAGCTGTTGATATCATCGCTCCAGACACTCCAACACATTTCAATCACAACGCTCCAAGCACTGTTATTGACATCGGCTTTGAAGCTAATTTCTCACGCTCTAACGATTTTACTGTAAATGAACTTAGCAGTGACCACAATCCAGTTATTTTCGATTTCGTAATTAACTGTCAATTACCACCTTTACTTCAAACACTTAAAACTACTAACTGGATTAAATTTCAAGAAATTCTCCATTACAACATGCCAGGAAATCCTACGGTAGATAATTTGGACCAGGCCGTTCAAAATTTCAGCAATATTGTCTCGGATGCTATTAATACTTCCACTTCCACTAGAATTTCTAAAACTTCACACCTCCGCCTTCCTATTAACATTAGAGAGCTCATTAAAACTAAAAATAGATTCCGTAAACTTTGGAACAACACGAGATACCCCCTTTATAAAAGGGAAATGAATGCTCTCGTTAGGCAGATTAGGATCGAATTCAACGAACATAAAAACAGGACCTGGAAAAATCTTCTTTCCTCGTTAAATGTTGAAGACAATTCTCTTTATAATTTGCATAAAAGAATTACAAAAAAGTATACAGTCATACCACCTCTCCATGGTCCGAGTGGTATGGCTTTCTCTGATTTCGAAAAAGCGGAGGCTTTCAAAGACACACTTGAAGTCACTTTTCAAGAAATTGCTGAAACTTATAGTGACGACAAAATTGAAGAAGTCGAAAATTTAGTGAATCACTACTTCGACAACTTCAATACTCTTACACCTCCCCTCACTTCGCCCTTAGAAGTACGAGGCATCATTAAAAAATTGCCAAATAGGAAGTCACCCGGCCCAGAGCAGATTCCAAATATTGCTTTAAAATATCTTCCTATTAATGCTATTACACACTTAACTAAAATTTGCAACAGGTGCCTCATTAACTGCCACTTTCCTACACAGTGGAAAATAGCAAATGTAGTCATGTTGCCAAAGCCAAATCAGGATCATAAATTTAGTCAAAATTACAGGCCAATTTCTTTATTAAATACCACTGCTAAGATTTTCGAAAGAATTATTTTAAATAGGATTAAAACTCACTGCAAAGCCATAGATTGCATTCCCCCGGAACAATGCGGGTTCCGGGAGGGCCATTCTACGCTACACCAACTGATACGTGTCACTAATATTATAAATGAAGGCTTCGCTAGCAAGTTATACACTGCAGGTGTCTTTTTGGATGTCAAAAGGGCATTCGACAAAATGTGGCATGATGGCCTCACTTACAAAATGATTAAACTCAAATTCCCTGCATATTTAATTAAGATTATTTACAATTATTTACACAATAGAATCTTCCGGGTTCGTGTAAATAACACATTCTATGAAACGGGTTTTTGTCAAAGTGGAACCCCGCAGGGTTCGGTTCTATCCCCGTATCTTTACAACATATTCACATATGACTTTCCAGATCACCACACTGTCAGTACATGCCTATTCGCAGATGACTCGGCGGCGCTCACTCAGGGTGTCCAACTCAATTACACAATTAAAACTATTTAACGCTTCCTCGACAAACTAGAGAATTGGTTGACAGATTGGAGAATAGCAATAAATGTAGAAAAAACACAAGCCATTGTTTTCAGAAAATGGGGCGTCATTGACCCCCAAGCTGAACTCACACTTTTTGATGACAACATTCAGTGGGTCCCGGTCGTACGTTACTTGGGCTTACATATCGATAGTCGAGTAACTTACAAGAATCATATTGACTATCTTTCAGACAAATTCTGGGGTAGAATAGCGTTAGCTATCTCCCTTATTGGGAGAAGCTCTCCTCTCTCCCTGGAAAATAAAGTTATCCTATACAAGTAAATTCTGCGTCCAACAATAACGTATGGATCCCCCATATGGGGAGCCGTGGCCCCGACCCACACAAAACGCATTCAAATCATCCGAAATAAAATTCTTAGAATTATTACTAACGCACCTTGGTACGTTAGAAATAGTGTCATTCATCACGATTTACACATAGAGCCGATCAATAATTACATCACTAGAACTTCTAGAAATGTTTTTACTTCTATCCAAAATCACGACAACCCAGTAATTAAAGCACAAACACTATTCACGTATCCACACTCTAAACTAAATTTTGCTTACAAAACTACCAAATGGAATCTCTGCCCTTGAAACCGCCGTAATTACAACAAAAAACACTTAATTGCTACACTTCACAACATTCATATGCATTTGCCTTACATCAGAACTGGGATCAGTGTAAAAGCTGGCTCCTGCTTCGACTTCAACTACTGTGCCGTCTGTAAGTTTCCCTTGCAGACTCCTTCCATTTTTCACCCCAGATGCATAAAAAAAATCAGCAGCATTTTCCTTCCCACTCCGTTTTTGGTGCTCATCGAACGCGTTTTGGGGCTGTAAAGCCCCCTTCCTGCGCTCTTCCATTCCTCGCCCTCGTGACGTACTTCAGTTTCGTTCTCGTTCGGCCGTTTTCTTCCTCCAGCCTCCCCCTGCGGGGGAGTGTTTTCAGATATTGTTTCTCTTTGACCCTATTTCTCCGCGAATTTGGGTATAAGCGATTTATTTCGCTGGCACCCATTTATTCTAATTTTCGTTTTCGTTAGCCAATCAGAGCAAACTGCGATTCAACAAAGTTGGATCGCAGTGAGGAGAATTTGGAATGAAAAATTAGAAAAATCAGGAATATTTAAATAAAAATTAATTAAAATCAGGATTGACCAAGGTATCTCTTGGTCTTCGAATGAAGGGATAAGTTGGATAAGTGGGGATGGCTTGGATAGATGAGTTTTCATGTCCATCTACGTTATTAAAGAAGTTAATTGCGAGTTTTTGGATCGTTTGTCTGATGGTCGGGATATTGCATGCTGTTCTGTCAGCATTTCTCATGTACCAGTGGGCATCGAGAATTTGTCTTAGAATTACATTTTGGGTGCTTTCAATTAGGTCGATATTGGTTCTTGCTGCAAGCGCCCAGATTGGAGAAACATAAGTTAGAAGGGGTTTTAAGATCAGAGTGTAGATAAGCATTTTATTATGTCTATTCAATTTAGACTTTCGGGAGATAAGGGAATAAAGTTGACGCGTAGCGTTTTTAAATTTATTTTTAACGTATGTGATGTGTTGTCTGAACCTGAGATTTTTATCAATTATAACACCAAGGTATTTGGTGTGCTGAGACCAGAGAATTCTTTGGTTTTGAAACGTGATTTCGGGGGGTGGTCGTTTTTGAGAAAAGGATACTGCTTCAGTTTTCGTGGTGTTCAGTGCAATTTTCCACACGGAGAACCAAATCTCAAGGTGAGCAAGGTGTTCGTTTATGTTTTGTGTCAGTGTGTTGGGGTTGTAGTGTCTGCTTAAAATGGCAGTGTCATCTGCATACATACAAATCATTGTGTTAGTACTTTTGATAATATCGTTTACGTAGATTAAAGAGGACGGGCCCCAAAATGGACCCTTGCGCAATGCCGGCTTTGGCAGATCTGTCTTGAGAAAATGTTCTGTTGATTTTAACAGTGAAAGATCTGTCACTGATGTATGATTTTAGGAGAAGGATTAGTGGGGGTGGAATTTTGTAAGTTATTAATTTGAAGAGAAGGTCAGTGTGCCAAACTCTGTCGAAAGCTTTCTGAATGTCTAGGAACACTGCAGCTGTATATTGATGTCTGTCAATTCCGTCTTTGATATATTCTACTACGCGTAGTAGTTGATGGGTGGTGGAGAGACGAGGACGGAACCCGTGCTGCTCCGGAACAAGGATGTTTTCGTTCTCTAGATAGTCATTTAGTCTGGTAGAAATAATTTTCTCTGCCAGTTTGCTTAATATTGGGAGTAGCGAAATCGGTCTATGCGATTCGGCGAGTTTGGGATTTTTCCCAGGTTTCAGAATAGGAATTACAACTGCAGTTTTCCATGCATTCGGAAAGTATCTGAGTTTGAACATATTGTTAACGATATTAGTAATTTTGAAAACTGTTAGAAGGGGTAGATTTTTTTAATCATTTTATTAGTAATTCCGTCTCTTCCCGGACTTTTCTTAACTTTAATCTTTTTAATGTAACTAATTACTTCCGAGGGAAGAGCGGGTGGGATAGGGTCAGTATTGTTAGTATGATCAGTAATGTATGCATCGACGATGTTGGATATGATTTGATCTTTTTGTGGATTGTGGATGTTGTTCAATTGGAATTGGCTCTCGAGTGATTGAGCTATTAGATCAGTTTTGTTTGTGTCACTGAGAGCGATGCCGTTTGGGCCATTAAGGGCGGAAATCGGAGAGGCCTTTTTCCTGAATGCCCTAGCAGTTCCCCAAAGGGAGCCGTCTTCGGCATCCAAGGAAGTAAGGTGTTCCTCCCATACTTGTTGTCTGTAGAGTCTAACTTTTCTTTTAATTTTGTTTTGAATCCTATCTAGTTCGGTTTTGTGTTGCGGGTATCTGGTAAATTGCCATAATTTTCTAGCTCTATTTCTTTCTCTGAATAGGTGTTTGAATTCACCCTGCACAAATGGTGGCTCCGTGTGGATCATTGGTTTTGATGCATTGGCGTGCGCAGTGAGAATCTCACTAGTGAGATCTCTGACTTGGGACTCAATCTCTGGGGTTGAGCTGGCCTGTGGAAGATATAAGTTGTCGTTATTTGCAAGATTATTTGTGAAAAGCTTCCAGTTAGTATAAAGTTGGGGAGGGGGAATTTTGAAACTGGGTGTTCTTGGGAAATTTAGTTTGATTGGATTATGATCAGAGCTTAATTCAGGGATTGAGTCAATGATACAAGGCCAATTTAGGTTTTTCATTAGTGCATAGTCAAGTATTGTAGCTGAAGCAGTACCGAACCTAGTAGGGGTAGGGGGTGCTAAAACATCAATGCCACTATTAACGACGTATCTGTATAGTCTGTTACCTCTGGTGTCATTTACAGGACAGCCCCAGGAGGTATGCTTGGCATTAAAGTCCCCTACAAGAATGGTCATGTTGGTAAAATTAAAAATGGTGTCGAGGGCGGCACCAAGGTTTCGGAAGTATTCGTTTACCGGTGGGATGTAAGTCGAACCGATAAGAATCGGCTCATGATCTTTTGGAGTGAGCATAATAAGCGTCGCCTTGACACCAGTAAACTGGAGCGGGGTGGGGACATGATAGTGGGGAATACAATTTTTAATAAGAACCGCAGTTCCACCCCTGCCAGAGGCTGGGTGGGTCCTGTCGTTTCCATAGCATTTATAATTAGGAATTTTAAAGGAATCCTCTGGTCTCAGATGTGTCTCTTGGATTAAAAATAAGTCAGGGGCGTGCTTTCAAATACGTACAAGACGTTAGCCATGCCTTGGACCCCTAGAATCCTGGAGTTGCGGTGTTATGTATTACGTCACTGCAAAGTACATATATTCACTTCTCAAGACGCTCTTTCTAAGTCTAAGGTGAATAAAAATTGAGCAGATTGCGGTGGAGCATAAGTGGAAGTGATTGCAAGGGAGTTAGTTTTGGAGGATTAATAGTTATGTTGGTAGCTTCGATATGATGAAGAAGACGGGTAGAGGGGAGAAATGAGGAATGGAAATTTTCAGACGGATTAAAGTACCACCGTGAGCGGGTTCGTCCGTTATGAGGTCGTTCCTAAAGCACTCGTAGTTATTTATGTTTATGTCGTATTCAGGTCTCAGATGTGTTTGCTGAAAAAGTAAGATATCGAGGCAGTACTTCTCTACAAATATTTTGAATTTAAGAATTTTGTTTAAGATGCCGTTTGCGTTCCATGAACACATATTCAGGCAGTGCATTGGGTGTCTATTCATGGTCATTGTCTAAAATAGCCTCTAATAAGGCGTACAATTCTTTTTTGTTTTGTTAGTTTTAATTTTAATAGTAGTAGTGGGTTGGGGGCTGTTTCTGTGACGTGCATATTATTTATTTGTTGTACAAGCACAGAGAGTGCTTGAATTGTCTGTGTCAGGGTCTGCGTGATTAAGTTAATGCATTCGTTCTTACTCTTGTTTGGTTTTGGTTGGGGAGGGGGGGATTTTGAGTTCTGACAGCCTGAGTTTGTGGTCAATTGATAGCAGGAACTTGACTGACACGTGGTGCCATCTGTTGAGGAGCGGTGGAGTTAGAAGGTGCTTGTGTTTGTGCATTATGTGTGACTTATGCGTGTGAAATGTTTGGTCTGACCAGGCTATTTACAACATTGGAGTAATTGGTTTTATTGTTAGTGCCTTTGCGGGGCTTGGGGAAGAGGGAGCATTTTGAATAATTTGCCATATGGCAGAAAACTTGACAATTTTTGCGAAAAGAGTGTTTCGACCCTTTTGATCGCCACATTTTAGGCATCTTGGGGTAAGGTGACAATTGTCAGCGGTGTGATTGAATTTATTGCATTGAAAGCATTGGGTAACTCCTTTGCTTTTATAGTCTTCTCTCGGCTTTGATGGGGCGTTCTGTTTTTGGAGTGATTGAGTAAAATTCATATTTAAGGTGTTCTAGAAGGCGGTTAAGTTCGTAGTATTGGTCAAATGTATCCGTGTATAACTTAAGGCTTTCCCCAGTCATTTTGCTTTTGAGGGCGGGCATTTTGCCAGTTAAGGTATTCATTTGGACTCGAAAGTTTAGAGTAATTTTTACCAAGACTGGGGGTGGTAAGGTAGTGTGGGTGGTGTTATTTTTAGTGTGGGTATCAGTCGAAGTTTCTGCTACCGGTGTTATTTGGGGTTCGAAATTATCTAGTGCATTAAATTTATTTTCCAGGTTAACTTTAAAGTTTAATTCCGGGTTAGAATTTGCTCTTAAATTTTTTGTGAGTGAGTCTTCGCGAGGGTGGGGAAATAAATCCGTCGTCATTTTCTTTACGTTATACTGAAGTCGTTTTAGGGAGAAGAGGAAAATCTTGTTGGGTGTTTTTAGCGGGAGAGCAGTTTGGGGTATGATGAACAGTACTGCCGGATATGCTGCGGAAGGGGAGAGAGGAAAACTCACTTACCGCAAGTTGATGTAGTTTTTCATATTCCTCCAGACTTGTGTAGAGGTCAGCGATGGAAAGGTCTCTTTCATCCGTTATTCCGTTGATTTTGAGGGAGTTTATCGTAGCCTTGAGATTCTCTGTGATGATGACAAACTTTTTGATTTCAGTGGTGATATCCTGGAGTCGTTGGCAATTGGTTTCTTGGGAGTTCCGGGTCGTGTTGAGTTGTTAGATGAGGGTAGCGATTGATCCATGGAGTTGTCCAGTTGTGAGTCCAAGTTCAAAGCCATGTCGTAAAATCAGAGTAAAAACAGAAGAGGGTGTCAGGGCAAAAAGGTCGTCGCCCTATCTTAAGTGTACGGAAGCACTTCCGTAGCGAAGGCGAAACGTTGTTCTGCCGGAATTGGAAGTTCCAGTGGTCGAAAGAGACTGGGATCCGAGTGATCTTCCGAGCCGGCGAAAATAGCTGGTCTTGTAAACAGCAGAGAATCAAGCAACGCAGTGAGAGAAGAAAACTTAAAATTAAACCATCGAACCCCAATAACATTTGACTGTGTGTATGTTTTCCAGTATCTGTGATCAAGATACTGAGCACAAACTGAACAAAGTTTCCTGTATTTTATGTATTAAAATATTTATATAAAAACAAGTGGAAAAATCGCAGGTTGGAATATGCTTATTTGAGATTAAGTAATTTAAAAATCATTCCAACACACACACAACAGCTGTGAGTGTTTTTATGAGTTTTTGAAGACAATCATTTGGTCCCCCGGCTGGTTTGGATAGGGCTGTCAAACAAGAATGGAAATATAAGTATAAATTTAAGCAATTAGTGTCAGTATTCACCAGTAGTCCAATTTAAAAAAATATCTATATGCATAAAGACAAGCATCTAATGAGTGAACACAAAATATCATTTTAGAAAAGAATTTTTAAAACGACTCTCACCAAGGAGTTGTGAATTTCTTCGTAGATTGTTTAAAGCCGTTTAAGTGGGTCCTGTGGCGGAATGAGGTAGAACGCGAGTATTAAACTCATGTGCGGCCGTCAACATATGTTTCAGCGTCCTGGGTAGCCTATTGCCTCCCACACCATAGTGTACAAGATTTTATATCCTGAAGAGTAAGAAAGATATAGTAGTAGGGGGAGAGTTATCAGTATGTGTGAACAATAGATTTTTCATCTTCCTTTATTTATGTTTATTTTATATACTATGCGAAATGAATTTAAATTTCTATGAATAATGATTTCTTTTTCTGCAACCCACCTAAATCCAAACATTGTTTGTTTCGTCTAATTTAGCCTTTAAGTTTGATACTCTTCAGATAGAATAAGTGTGATATAGGAAGAAAAGTGCTTATACCTTTTGCAAGTAAAAAATGAAATTTTGTGCAGGTAATATACTATTAAATACCATTCTTATATCATAAGAATTATACATATGAACAAAGATTTTAACATTCCTGCTGGATTCGTCTGAGAGACGGAGGTTCCAGTCAGAGGGTTCAAGCTAATATTTTGGCTGATTTTTTGCTTCAATAAAAAATGTATTTTGAAACTATTTTTCTTTTCCCACAAAGTCCCTAATAATATTCTTGCCAAAAATATTTTGTAGGGGAAAGTACTTCTTGTTATCCACCAGATGTCGCTAGTGAACGACATATGTTTCATTCTTGTGAACCTGTTTTGTAATAAAGCATGTCAAGTTTACATGACTTAAAAAATAATCATCCATTCTATTATTCCGTTATTATTCGTTTGAGAATGCACATCCAGAGGCATCACTGCTTATTTGTATTTATTGAAATATCTGAAGGATGTTGTGTATTGAACCTAAAGCAAACAAGAATTAAATACAAACTAATTTGAAGAATTTTTTCAAAACATTTTTTGAGTGAGCTAATGATGTGTGGCCTTATAATCGTCGATGAATTTTGGATGGTTATCTGGTTTGGGAAAACTATAACCGAGGCAATTTTCCAAGATTCAGGGAAGTAGTTATAGATTAGCGAGTTGGAATACATTTGTTATGTTGGTTAGAGAAAAAATTTTTTTTTTTGCAATTTTTTGAAAAAAAAGTTTTTTTTCTAGCATACTTATATTGTTGATTATAGATAAATTTTCAAAAGCTCAAAAAGATATATTTGCTAGAATTATCTGAAATTTGATATGAGATGTAAGCGAAGATAAGGAAAATTATGTTTTCTTAATATTTAAGATACGTAGTCTCTAAAAATCTTACGATGTTTAATTATTAGAATGTAAAGAAATGCAGTACACCAACCATTGGTGTACAAGATGAGGTTTGGGAGTTGAAACCCCTCTCATACACAGGGCCGGCCATTCGGGGAGAGGGTGTGTGGCGGATGCTATGCAATGGGTCCTGCGATAGGGGGGTTCTCCAGCATGATCAAGAATTAAAATAATATGCCCTTGTAAATAAAATTTTAACTATATTTCTATCGAAAAGAAGTACAATTTATAGTAAACATTATATTATCATACATCTCTGAATTTCCACAACTTTAAAAACTCATTCTTGATGATGCAAATGTTTAGTTTTTGTTATTTGTTTCGAGGAAATCTCTCCTCGAGAGTTACCATCTAAACTGGACATTTTAGAATACATATTTTAGAAGTGGACTTATTCATATTTCAAGGCATTAGAGTAGAGAAATTTTTATAAAAAAATACACCATTTATTATTTCAATTAATAGTAACTCTGAAAATAATGCGAACGTCTCAAAAAACCTAGTCCAGGCTCTGTTGAGAATAGGAAAAATATTACATAGAAGTATTTTCGTTGAAAATAAAAATAGTTTTGAAATCCCCCAAAAATTATTTAATTATATTTTTATTGAAATAATAATCAGACAATTTATTTTATATGTATATTCCAATTCAAGTGACACTAAATAAAAAAACACATTTTTTATATGCTTTTGCGAAATTTTTGTTCCGAATGAGGACAGTAACCTAAAATTACTATTTCAAAGAATTCTTGATATAATTTTATTATTAAAATGTAAAAATTTTCCACTTCATCGAACTCACGAAACAATAGAAACACCCGTATTAATAGAATTTTTTTAAGTTTGTTAGTATTTTTAAGTACATACGGTTCTTCTATTGCATCATATAAACAGAATAAAAATTCGTGATATACAATTGTGCATCATTGAGCACATTGCTCACAAGAATAAATTTTTCCTGCATTAGATAATAAAGTCCTTACCAAAATTAAAGACAATATAAAAGCATTATCCAAATTGAACTGTATTGTAGATATTTCACACAAGGAACAAACTTCAATTATTAGATACGTAAATTTTGAAGATATCTGGAATTATAAATTAATTATTATATAGGGTATTTATTGAAATAATTTAGGTGACTGGGGAGAAGGACTAACAAAAGAGAGACTTATATAAATATTACTCTATAAATAATCATGAGGACTAATGCAAAGGACCTCAAGACTTTGAGCCTCGGTCGAAAGACAAGGACGACATATAAGCTGGCACCAATGGTAGGTTATTGACTCTCGATAGATTTACCGTGCACCGTCCCCATCGACACTCTGGCCACGAGTTCATGACCGTTGTCACGAGGACCAGCAAAAACTAACTTGAAAAGATCAAGTGAGCCTAAGTTAGATATAAAAAATAGTGTATGGGGCAGGTACATAACAAAATACAGCAACATGAAGGGGAAATATATATATATATATATATATATATATATATATATATATATATATATATATATATATATATATATATATATACGAAGGTGTAAAACCTCTAATAATTACTCTAAATCTCATGCAATTTATGTGTCTTGCGTAATACAATCTTTTAACTTTTTCGTTTTTCATGCCGCTTCCAGTATTATAGGTTATAAATATTTTGAGAAGATATTCCAATGTTTATATTGTATTGTACCTTTTTGACTAAAATTGGAAGTTCAACAAAATCTTTTAAGCATTACTCTTAAAGCATTATTCATTACTCGTTATGAAGTTAAAATAGACTCAGATGAAGCAGTTTATACACACACACAGTTTAAACAAACTTGTAATATCTTAGAAAAATTTATTGATGCAACTTTTTACTTTGAGGTATTCAAGAATTAAAATATATCGGATTCAATACAGAAATGCCACACATTTTGTTCAATATGGTTTGTAATATTTACCAAAATCAAAACTATTTATAAATATATTTTAAGCAGAACCAATTGTCCTTGACTCGCCTTTTAATTTACTCAACAAAACATACTCAAGTTCAAAAAGGTAAGAACATCCAAATGTTCAGATGAGCTACGTTTTCTTTCTCGACATTTTCGCATGCGAGCCAGTGCCGGTTTAAGCTCATTTCGGGGCCTTGGTGCAGTAGATTGGGAGGTACCCTGGGCTCTGGTGGATCCAATGAAAATCTGGTTGAGCCTGTCTTATCAAGACTCAGCCGTGCCTGAGACCTTGGTACACGCTTTAAACCCCCAATGGATAAACCTGCACGTATGCATATGCCAGATAGTTCTCTTTTTCATGCCCATTCATCAGAGTTTTTTTTTATTTCATACATTTTCTTTAAAGGGCAATTTTTAAATAATTATCCATTCTTATATATTGATAGATAAGAAAAAGTATTTAAATGTCAATTAGTTTAAATATTTCAAAATATTTATTTGTAAATTAATTATATAGATTATATAATATATATGTTTATACGCAGTACTTATACTTACTATGGAACACTTCCAACGTTCAAGATAACTCGCGAAATTGGCAGCCCTTATTTAACATGTGTAGCACGTGCTGAATTGGCAACCATGTGGTTCCTATCATATAACGTTGCCAATATGTTGCGATAATTCGCAAGTACTGCTTATACAATTTATGTAATGCCTTCACTATGTAAGGCTAGGAAAACTTATGCCTGTCAGTTTGTTTTCACAAAATTCTCGAATCAAACAAAGGGAAAGGGTTAGTATTTTTTCATAATTAATGCTTTTATTCTCTCGTAATCTCTTAGTTGTCAACACTAATCTAAAACAAATTATAGGCAACTTTCTCACTAACTAAATTTATTAAAATTTTGGATTTTAATTCTTTTTGGAACATTTCTGTGCTTAAATGAACTACTGAATGAACTACTACTGTGAATCAAAAAATACATTCCTTACTTCCTATTTTCGTATCATCAATCTCCTACATAATATATATATATATAGTCTTATTCTCTACAAACAATAGATAAACATATAAGTCTTATCACTCTACAAACTAAATAAACATCCAACAATCACATTCTAAAAACACAATATTTACCATATATATATATATATATATATATATATATATATATATATATATATATATATATTTCATTTATTTTCGCTTGCGGTCCTCTTCTCACGATTGAGTTGAAATGGACTGCGTGACATTAATAATTAAAGAAAAGAGAAGAACACTTCAAGGAACAAAGTGTGCAGTAAATTTTACTAAAAAAGAAACATGCTCCTAAAACGTTTTAAAAAAAACTAAGTGAGAGTTTTGCTGACACGTATACAATTGCCGAATGGAGACGAGTTAAGGCGATTGAACGAAACTTAGTCAAATCTGACGCATAATTTAGATCAGTTGTAGTCAAACTTTTTTCCGCCTGTCCATATACATATCACAAATATTTCACGCGGCCGCAACGTGAAGATTAATGGAGGAGGAGCGGGGAGACACTATAAGATCAAGGACTTTTAAAAAGTGGAAAATTGATCAAACTATTAATTGATTTGGATTTTTTTAAAATTATATTTAGCTGCATCAAACTCAACTGACAAAGAAATAGGTTTTTTGCATTTCTTTACCCTGTTATGGAGTAATTTCGCTTTCCTTCCATCAATTATTCCAAGACCCTTCCAAAATTTTCGTTGCTGTTGCAAAGATTTTTTAAGAAGGCGAATTTATTTCGTTTTGAAAGAGACCCTCCAAAAAAAAAAAAGGAACAGTTGAAAGATATGTGGTTAGTGGTTTCGTGCCGAGCAAAAAAAAAAAATTTTTTTAATGTAGCATTTTCATGACAAATCAACAAATTGTTGATCCATGTTTGGTTCTTTTACTGTATAGACGAGACCCAAATCGTCTTGAGGCAACACATATTCTTTAGATATTTTTCAATTCGATAACATGAGGGTTAAATAAAAATTAGTTGCATAAAATGGTCCCTATTCCACTTTTATTTTTTAACATTTACCGTTACAACTACAAAAAAGAAAAAGTTATCCAGGAATTCGTACCATCACATTTTTAGTAAAATTGATGTATGGGATTGCTTCCCTGATAACATTTCTGCTAAGTTTTTAATGCATCTGCTTAAATAATTGAATTTGTTATCGCACCCGGAATGACCGCCTCACTCAGAAAAGTCCTATGGGCCAAATGCGGCTCGCGGGCTGCACAGGTTGATTATAGTATCATTGATTTAGACTAGATCTTCAGCCAAAAGAAGTTAGGAGTTCAAAAATGTTCACATGATTAGCACTTATTCATTAACTTCAAGCAGTCAAAGTATATGCTTCTATTATGTTTCCCTTGTGGTATCTTCGGTAAATCAGCCTCAAATTACAACACCCTCAACTAAACACTTTTTAATTATCGTATTCAAATATCTGTGGCACACATTCCAGAACCAAAACACCATTCATCCAGAGCAGTGGTACTCAACCTGCGGCCCACCAAGCGTTTATAAGCGGCCCACTCATCGCCGATTGCCCTGAGAAATTCATTTATTAAAGAGCAATGTATTAAAAATTTGGCGGGGAAATTTTCTTTGTTAAGAAATCAAATAGACCAATTTTGCTTTTTCTGTCGATGTACGGGTGACAATTGATATTCTTATTCTATTTGTAATGGTTACATTTAGTGATGACAGACAACTGTGTGGAGTAGCGACAATTTTTAATTATCTTGCATAGCTTGCAAGCGAAAAATAGTCGAAAAAAATATATCGTTTAAAGATGATTGGGATGTTGACTATTTTGTAGTGAAAAACAAACATGGATCAGTAATTGTTTGATTAATCATGAAAGTGCTGTATGTAAATATGAAGTTTGTTACATTATTGGTATTCATATGAAACCGTTTACTGATGCAGAAATTGTGAAGGAGTGTTTCTTAAATGCTTTTAATATTTAGTATTAGTGAAATATATATATATATATATATATATATATATATATATATATATATATATATATATATATAATATATATATATATATATATATATATATATATATATATATATATATATATATATATATATATATATATATATATATATATATATATAAAAGGGTGTTTTTTAGAGGTATAGAACTTTAAATTGCAATAAAACAACGATGTATTATTCGATTGACATGAATTTTTTTATTCGAAAGATAATCTTGTGGCATTACATTTTAAATATGATCAAGCAAGGCGTAGATTCATCGAATGGGCCCAAAACGAGATCGTCGTTGTTCCCGATTTTCATAAGCGAATTTTGTTTAGCGATGAAGCGCACTTCTGGTTGAATGGCTACGTCAACAAACAAAACTGCCGCATTTGGAGTGAAGCTAATCCACAAGTGTGTGTCGAAATACCATTACATCCAGAAAAACTGACTGTTTGGTGCGCTTTATGGGCTGGTGTAATCATTGGTCTGTACTTCTTCAAAAACGATGAAGGCCACAACGTTACAGTCAATGGTGATCGGTATAGAGCCATGATTACTAACTTTTTCATTCCTGAATTGAACAATCATGATGTCCAGGAGCTGTGGTTCCAACAAGACGGCGCAACATGTCACACAGCTCGTGCCACAATCGATTTATTGAAAGACACGTTTGGTGACCGCCTAATTTCACGTTTTGGTCCTGTGAATTGGCCTCCAAGATCTTGTGATTTAACACCGCTAGACTATTTTCTGTGGGGCTATGTAAAGTCATTGATCTATGCGGAAAAGCCACAAACGCTTGACCAGTTGGAAGGCAACATTCGCCGTGTTATTGCCGATCTACGGCCACAAATGTTGGAAAAAGTCATCGAAAATTGGACGTCCAGATTGGACTACATCCGAGCCAGCCGTGGTAGTCCTATGCCAGAAATCATATTTAAAATGTAATGCCACAAGATTATCTTTCGAATAAAAAAAAATTCATGTCAATCTAATAATACATCGTTGTTTTATTGCAAGGTAAAGTTCTATACCTCTAAAAAAAACACCCTTTATATGTATAAAATAATAATTAAAAAGAGCAAAACAGGAGTTAAAATATTTTGATCAATTTTCTACATTTAAAATTTTGAATGTTATCTTGGTCTCAAAGCAATCTCCCCCCCCATTTATTTTCATGTTGTGACCCGCGTGAGATAACTAACATTTGAATGCGGCCCAGCAGAAAAAAAGGGGGTGAGTATCCCTGATCTAGAATCAGCGGCTTTGGTTAAAAATCAAATTAATGTTTTGTGTATTTTTCACCATCATGGAAATTGTGAATGAGATTGGTGTTGATGTTCTTTTGATGGCGGTAACTTTATGTGCACGGCTTCACACTTTCTGTTAGATTTCTCTCGAGAACGACAAAGTTTTGGAAACCTGTGTGTTTTCATATTTAACATGGGGCGACAAACAGCGCCGTGTACAGGGCTTTAAATTCAGAAAAAAATGTGCAGTGACACTGTGGTTTTATCTATCAAATCCTAGTTGCAGAAATTTTTTTTTTTTAATTTACGAAGTTCCTTCGGCAGCAACATTTTGATCATTGTTTTGGTTCTAAAGCTCCATGAGATACGAGAAACCCTGATCGGCACAAATGCCCTTTTTTTTTAAAACGACGTTAGAGATTATTTCCCAAGTACGCGTATTGATGGAGGCTCCTCCATATACTGTAAAAATTATGTGCAAAACAGAGTTCACTTTTTGGACATGGAATATGTTTACAACCGTCACCGAGCTTAAAATTAATAGGTATTAACGGATAAAAATTGTCTTTGTTTATATGTCCGCTTTTACGGTAATATTAACAATTTTTTTCTTAGTGGAATTTTATAACAATTATTAATTTTGTTCAAAATTTAATTATTGTGAGTCAAAAATACTTCTCATAAATATTGGAGCAACGCTGTTCCAACATATTCAGTTTCAAAACTTCACTGAATACTACGTAATAAATCAGATATGGGGATCCGATGGGGGATCCGAATATTTATTCCCCTTAACGGTTGGTAACATGATTTGGTGTTGTTGTTCCAGCTTTTCACAAGATGTCGTATTTAACTGGTAGATTAGAGCTGTTAATTATAAATAGTAATACATTCATTATAACTTTATCTATTTTAAATAATAATTGTATTGATAGTTTAATACATACTTATAATCCGTACTAGTGAATTCCGTAGAAAGTATAGTAAAATTTATAATCCTTAATATGCATTAAAACAGGATTCCTTGTAGCCCATATCTCCACCCTGTATGGCAACAGATGTACTGCTTCCTAGCTACAACCGTCAAATTTATTAATAAACACCACTAATTTAGTGAAAGTCATTAATATATATATAAAAATTTTTCTGTAGCTTGTATAAACTTTACAGTTTCTGAGTTTTTTGGAATATTGTGTTTTTTAATTTGATTTCCTGGCAATTTTTTCCCTCACATTTTTATTCCATACAGTAGTTATAAATTTCATAAAAATAATTTTTCAATTATCACAATTACTTGGCTTAAAAATCATCGGTATAAATGAGCAAAATATGATCCGGTTTTTTAATTCATTATATTCTGAATATTATTAATTATACCTTTATATTTTTTAAGTATATATAAGACATAATCTTTCATCTTTTAAATGTTATATTTGTTTATTTCAGTAAATATACTGGAAGGTTATGTATTAACAAATAAAACCATGAATAGTTTTTTATAATAATTAAATTATCCGAAGATTTTCACATTGAAAAATATTTGGTTTGTGAGGTTTTTTTTCCCTATAGCAATCCTTTTCTTTCCAGGAATAAGAAACTTTGATTCCAAAAGTGTGAAATGCATTTTTTCGGATTAAAAAATATGTAAAACAATCCTTATGTATTCTCTGGCATTACAAAGAAAAATTTAATATAGAAAAGGTGTGGATGTTTATTTATCAACTTTTAAAATAGGATATGCACAATAATTAATCGAGTTTAAATTCCTGGGTGTTGCATTGTATGAACCAGCAAGTATATGGTTTACTAGTGCATATTATCGTATATGCACTAGTGGAGCAGTCCGTAACGGAAAAGGTGTCACGCAATGCTACACGTGTAACCACTTCCATCATAATTCAGAGAACTGTCATCTAAACCCCCGCTGCTTAAAATGTGGTGAGGGACATATTACCCGTGAATGCCCAATAACCGAAAGGCTAGAAACTGCCTACTGTATCAACTGCGAACTGTACGGCCACATGGCTAACTGGAAAGGATGCCCCTGTTTCCCAAAGCCCCCTAAGGGCACTGCCCTGAATAATCGTAATTCGTATACTAATATATACAATAGTATTATAAGACCCAATGTATCCTATGCTCAAGCCGCAAATCCAAATAAAATTTCAACCAACTTTAACTCCCAAAATAAACAACCGATGGCACCAAAAGGACCTGTGAATTCTGCTCAAATTGAGGCCAATAGAAATCCCTCTGCAAATAACAGATCCATTCCAAATTTTAATAACAAGTCTAATAATAACTTTAACGGATATAACTTTAACGGAAATATTTTTAATAATAATAATTTTAACTTGCAAGCGACCCTACAAATGACTATGCAATGTTTGTGCCAACTTTCTCAATTTACCCAAGCCATAGCTACTTCAAATCCTAATTTCATGAATAACTTTAACCAAGTGCAAAGAGCAAACAATAACCCAAATCAAATGTACGCCTTATTAGAGGCCTCTTGTAACAATAATAATGGTTAAGTCCCCCATTGGCCTCAATTTGTGTTCTTGGAACGCAAACGGACTGCTTAGACGTAGAGTAGAGCTACGAATTTTTATAGAGAAGCACTCTCCCGATATTTTCTCATACAGGAAACTCATCTGAGACCTTCGCACACTTTTACAATAGCAAATTACACTTGCTACAGAAATGATAGGATCACTAACGCAACGGCCGCCGGTGGAACTCTTATTCTTATCAAAAAATCTCTTAAACATTACTGTCTCCCCACCCCACCTATGCAAGCTATTGAAGCGACTAACATTATTCTAACTCCCCTCGACCATGACCCCGTTTCTATTGTCTCTGTTTACATTCCCCTTCCTCTGACGATAACTTATTTACAATAGATTTAGAATATTTTCTCCAAACGAGTAGTCATTGTGTCGTCTTCGGCGATTTCAATGCTACTCATAGCGCTTGGAATTGCAATGTAAACTCAAACAGAGGCAAGCATCTTTTTAATTTTGCCAATATCTTAAATCTGCACATAGCTTTTCCTGACTCTCCCACAAGATTTGGCCATAACTCAGCTAATACAATAGACTTTGCTTTAATCAAAAACTTTTACTACCCTTATACTATTAAATCTATTAATGATCTATATTCTGACCACAACCCTGTTTTCCTAAATTTCGATTTTAAACTTAAAAGTGGAATCCTCAAATCCTAGAGCAATTACCACCAACTGGAAGGATTTTAGAATTAATTTAAATAATAACTTCTCTCTTTTTAACTACTATCCGAATAATATTAATAATACCAATGATCTTGAAACCAAAATTACAGAGTTCACCGAAGCGGTCGTCGCTACCCATAGCCACGCCTCCCAGCCAATAGTGAACGCTCACCGAAACTACACTCCAAATCACATTAATCAACTTATTAAGCATAAAAACAACCTACGTAAACGATATCAGCAGACTTTAAATCCTTTTATAAAACTTTATGCAATAGAGCTCAAGCCAACCTCAAAAAGAACTTAAAATATATAGTAATGATACTTGGAATGCTAGACTAGAAGCTCTAAATACAACTGACAATAGCCTCTGGGAGGCACAGCGGTTCTTAAAAATAAAAGATCTCAAATTCCTACGTTGAACTGTGCTACTGGTATGGCCGTCACTGATCCGCAGAAGGCTAACCTCCTTGCTAATACGATTAAAAATAACTTCATTGAAAATAACCGCATGCAGGACAACTACGATCAGGATGACGAGGTTGTCACCTCAACTGTGAATACCTTTCTCTCTTCCCCCTTCTACTCAAATTGAACCTGCCATGCCTGATGAAATTATTAACTTCATTAAAAATACTAGCTCTAAAAAGGCCCCCGGTAAAGATACTATCACAAATAAAATGCTAAAAAATTTGCCTATCAAATTAATCCTCATACTAACTATTCTTGTCAATAAAATTCTTAAATTTCATCACTTTCCTAGTAACTGGAAAGAAGCTATCATTTTCCCTATTATTAAACCTGGTACAAATAAAAATCTTCCTAATTCATATAGACCTATTTCTCTCCTTTCAACTTTAAGTAAATTAACTGAGTACATTATTCTTAATAGACTTAAAAAATTCATTAATGATAATAGCCTAATTAACCCTAATCAATATGGATTTACAAATAAACTATCTACCCTTCATCCTCTTCTCAGACTAACAGAAAGTATTTCGGAAGGTTTCCAAAAAAAGAAGAGCACGGGAGTGGTCTTTCTGGATATCCAGAAAGCCTTCGACCGTGTTTGGATTTTAGGACTCACTTTCAAACTAATTACTTACGATATTCCTTCTCCCCTCATTCACCTCATCCACTCGTATCTCACTAACAGATCCTTTCGGATCAGAGTAAATGAATCATTATCTAACTCTCATTCCATCTCTGCAGGGTGTCCTCAAGGCTCATTGATTGGGCCCCTGTTGTTCAATCTCTATATAAATGACATTCCCAGCTACTCACTAACAAATATTAGTCTCTATGCGGATGATACGGCCATTAATGACACGTACAAAAACTTAAAGACTGTTACCTTTGCCATTAACAAACACCTCAAGCTGCTAGAAAATTATTACGACAGATGGAAAATTAGTATCAATGTAGAAAAATCTTGTGCAGTCATCTTTACCAAAAAGCGCACTATTCCTCCCCCTCTCATAATGTTCAATAAACAAATTCCCTGGTCTCAGAATACCAAATATCTTGGCGTTATTTTTGACTCACACTTAACTTGGAAACAACACATATTACACGTTCGCGATAAGTTCCGAAAAACAATGTTTAAATTTTTCCCCTAATTTCCCGGAACTCACATTTAAGTAGAGATAACAAAGTGCTTCTTTATACAGCCGTTATGCGTCCAATACTCGCTTATGCCTGTCCAGTATGGGGGTTATGCTGCTAAAACCAATATTAATATTTTAAATACTCTGCAGAATTCATATATTAGAATGATTGTAAATGCCTGCCGCTACATGAAAAATGATCGCATAAATAAAGCTCTTAAAATCCTCAGTTTTAAAGCACATATTCAAAAATTAGCTATAAATTTTTTCGATAATTTGCCAAATACTAATAATGTAAATATGTTAAATCTAAACGATTACAACTGTAACGATAATACTAAAAGGCCAAGAAGAATCCTTTTGGATTCTTACAATCCGCCTTAGCTTTTTTATCCCTGCAATAATTTTTTAATTATTGCACCCTAGTAAATTTTTAAAATTTTTTATTATTTTTCTTTCAATATTTATTTAATCTCCACACCCAACTGGACAAGTATATATTTTTAACTTTTACCCCCATGGGCAGCCAGCCTGAGGCTAAATTCACTTCTACCTCCAATTCACTGAGAGAGCAGTCCTAAGCTCTCAGCACCGTATAAAACTTTGACTCCAAGTAGTCATCTCTAAGCCCCTCCTCCCGGATTCCATCACCACAGCCAAATCGCCGACATGTCACTCCGCAGACTGAAAAAACCAACGAAGTCAAGTCCTGCATCACAGACATCATGATATGGGATTGAGGACTGTTTATCAGTCCAGGTACCCAAAAATAGACTGTCATCCACTGTCATCCACTGGAGCAGTCCGTTAGCTTATGCCACTATTACACTGCCCTCTGCGTGACAGAATAAGATTCGTATTTCTTACTGATTAAACAGTAAAGTTGAATATTTCTACACAATGTAAGGCAGGAGTGGCCAACCAGTAGCACTTGAGCACAAGAGTAACACTTGAAGACTTACAGAAAAATTTTAAAAAATTGAAATAATAATAATGAACAACATATCTTTTTACAATTTTATTGAAGTGCGGTTTTCACTCGCAAGAAAAAACTCTTCAAAATTTCTTTTGAATACTCTTAATTGAATTACAACAGAGAATTATAATGTTTAGAATATTCCCTCTTTGTGCTGCGTGAACTCGCTCACCAGATTTTGGAATTCAGAGTGCCTTTTTAAGTATCTGGAAGAAAACTATTACCGTAAAATCTGGTGTATTACGCGCTCTTTTAACGCAAAAAATAAGATCGAAATTTAGGGGTGCTCGTTATACGCAGGGTATAATAATGAGAACTATAAAAAATGAGTGAAAAAATTTAGACTGGTATATATATATATATATACATCAGCCGAAATACTGTTTATTTAAAAGGAATAGCATACATGAAATTTCATTGTTTGATAACATGAAAAGATCGGCATATTCATCCCTCGTTATATGTTCAGGCACATCATAATGAATTCTGTATTATTTTCTCCGTCACTGTTACTCTCCTCCACAAATAAATAATCATCTTCCACTCCATCTAGACCATTGCTTCTCAAACTTTCAATGCTGGCGCCCCCCTTATCAATCACAATTTTTATCGCCCCCCTTATACATTAATAATGTACTGAATGCAATAATAATGCACTTTTTTTACGCTAAAGCAATAATCTTAATTATATACCGTACAAATTCATGACATAAGTATTAAATTTTGTATATGTTGCTTTTAAGCAAAAAAAAAAATATTAAGTAATAGGATAATTATTATGTTATTTTTCCTTTTTCTAATTTTTAAATTGGAACATATTGCAAAATGTGGTGGCTGCTTAGAAGACAAAATATAGATATCAGCTTTTTTTAGAAAGAACTCAGTGGGTCAATTTCTAATCATAAGCATGCCTTTGAAAAATTTGCTCTGTAAGACAAGCCCAGGGAAGTCGCTAATACTTATTAAACTTGTTCTTAATTTAGCATTAATTAATTCGTTATAAAATACTCTGTGCAGCACTGATACATTAAAAGTATACCGGCTGAAGTACCCGCTCTTTGCACGAGTTCATTTATAAGAAAATAAAACATTATTGATATAATAGCTGAATTTTAAGGAGAGTAAAGCCAAATGCGCAACAATGTTTACAAAAATGTAAAATGATTTTTTTAAATCGTTGCTCAAATTATAATTAGTTTTAAGTGAACTGTAATTTTAAGCCTCACAGAATTAGCATTTAGAATTGATGTTGAATAATGAACAATAATATAAAATTCCGATGAAAAATAATTGTATTATTTTTAATATTTAAAGTGAAAAGACTTCAACATGTTTTAAACCTGGAGCAGGCACGCACTCGATACTAATGGTCGAGTGGGGTTATTGAGTCACCCCAATCTTTTTTTTTATAATTATTTTTATAGTACACAATAAAAATCGTAATTCCAGTGAATAATTTAATTAAGAGAAAATATACTCACCTACTTTCAAGAACACAGAAAATATTTCGGAAAAAAAGTTATCACACCGGGAACTCAGTCAAAACAAGTACCTTAAGATTGTAAAAAAACGTTTGTCACTCCCAAAAAAGAGGGAGATATGTGACAAATATATTTTTAGTTCACACGTTAAGACTGTCAAACAGGAGGATAGTGTGTCAGAGCCATTGGTAACAATTAAACAGTTTTGCCAGAATTACCGATTTCGTGCACTCTGTGCTCGGCGTGACAGCTCCGGAATAAAAGGGTATTCATTACAATATGGATGTTAAAAAAATTATGTAAAACGTTTTTCATTATGCTTTTTTTATATGTTTGGGAATAACTCATAGAAATAAATCTTGGCCAAGTAATCCTTCAAAGAGCTCTCTGTGCTTTTCCAAAAATCATAAAAATATTTTACAAGGAAAAAA
This sequence comes from Trichonephila clavipes, assembly GCA_019973935.1. Taxonomy (NCBI): domain Eukaryota; kingdom Metazoa; phylum Arthropoda; class Arachnida; order Araneae; family Nephilidae; genus Trichonephila; species Trichonephila clavipes. Next base: position 50,166 of record BMAU01000248.1, on the reverse strand, counting down.
TCGCAGCAGAAATAGTTTATTTGCAACTTCCCTAAATGAAAAAACAAATACACATAAGAGCAGGGACGTAACTAACCGTACAAGTTAGTTCGAAGATCAAACCGCAGCAAAAAACTACACACATTCTGCTGCCTACAGCTGATGACAATAATATAACAGTGATGAATATTTTATCTTCCTAAAATTTTTTTTCGATTATGGGTCTGGGTTTTGTTTTTTCTCATTTTGGTTTGAAAAGAAACCGTAATAAAAGTAGAAGCTTTACTTTTTTATGACGTAATATCGCAGATATATAAATTATATCAGTGTAAATGTGTATTTTTTTATTATGTCAGAAAGTATTTTGTTTTACTTCATTCCAGTAAATAAATTTTTTTTAATCTTTTATTTTCGATATGCTCGCGCCCCCCTTGTACGTTTATCGCGCCCCCAGGGGGCGCGCCTCACAGTTTGAGAAACACTGATCTAGACTGTTAGATATACTACACTTCTTAAATGACTTTTGAATTAAGTCAGGTTTTTAATTTCATTCCATGCTTTTATTATCCACTCGCACATTATTTCCAGACTGGCATGACGCAATTGGCATCGCTTCATTAATGATTTTTCTCCTTCTAGTATCCACATATTCCACTGTCGTTTTAAATTTTGTTTGAAAGTTTTATTGATGCACATATCTAATGGGTGAAATAGTGACGTTAATCTGCCAGGAATAGCTGCCATATATGTGTTGCTCTCGGCAATTTTTTCGTATTATCTGCTAGATGGGATCTGAAATAATCCTAAACTAATAGACTTTGTGGATTCCATAAGGACCCTGGACGCTTTTGCCAAACATTTTTTTGTCCACAATTGCACACCATTTTTATCTATCCACCTTTTTTCGTGTACATGAATAGAAACACCTTTCGAGAAATTGGATTTTGGCACTGCTTTTCTTTTAAAAATAACCATGTGGGTTTTAATTTTGTGTCATCCGTTAAGCAGGAGAAGACTACTGTAAAAGGAAATTTCTAGTGCCTTGTTGTTCTTATGGGAATCGTTTATGTTCCATTCATATCTATAGTTTTATTTCCTATCATGTCAAACGTTACTGGAGTTTCATCCATGTTTCCAATATGTGACAGTAAATATTTCTTTTGCTTTCGTAAGTCAATGACATACTTCTGGAAACTTATCAATTAGTTGTCCACGTCTTTAGGAAGCATTTGTGAAAGTTTTGTTTTTTCTCTCAGAACTAAATTATTGCGTGCCATAAATCTGTTACAAGTTGCTTTAAAAAAATTTCTATCATTTGCATTCTTTTTCGACCATTTTAAGGCGAATAAACGTACACTGTTTATTGTTACAATTAATCCATTCTGGCGATTTTCTAGGACCCAGTACGCAATACTTTCTTCTAGAATAGGCCATTTCGTTACTCCTTTACGTAAAGCACACTTCTTCTTTGGTATGTTAATTACGTATGGAGCTTCCACCAATATCAAATATCCTTGCTGCCATCCACGATTTCCATCTTCCTTTACGAATTGAATCGCTTTGATTTTGAATCCTTCACTGCGTTTGTTTCTTTTACCAGGACCCATCTTTACTGCTCGCTGTTTGAATCGTACTCATAATATGAATATACTATTCATAGTATTGAAAATATACTACAGACAGATAGCGTAATAAGTTTCAGGCTTTTTCTACTTTATTTCAAAATTAATCGTCCGCCTCGTACATCAAACGAAAATGGAAAAATGAATCAATGCTTATAGAAATACGTGGAAAAAATCAAGCCAATTTGGTCTCCCCCCTCCCCTCATCCCTTCTTGCGCTTAAATGCTGTATAGTTCTACAAGTATACTACTTTTTCAAAAGTGAGAGAGTCTGGAATGAGTTCTGCAATACATAATGACTTCAAAACATAAGAAAATTGCACACATACATAGCTAGTGTTTTTCGTAAAAAAGGGGGTTACACGGTGAATATACCTAAAAATAAAAAATAAAAAACTTGGAAGTATAAATGCGCGTTGTACGCCGGATTCTAAGGTAACTGCCCCGAGTGAGTGTTTGTTACTCAAGAATGAAGGTTGGCTATGAGATTTAGGATTTCTAACCCCCCTCGATATTGTGGGACATTAAAACCATTTAAGTTTATTACTACAAGAGGAAAATATTGTATTTTTCTACTCAAATTAGGGCCATATATAATTGTGAACAAATTTTTGCTTTTTGTGTCTCGATTTTGGAGGGGAAAAAAAGATTCACATATTTGTGTGAGAAAATACCATGATAATAATGTAAATTAAATTTTTCCACTATTTCATATTTTTTTTGTTTGTTTGTTGAAAAAGTTGGAAGCGGCACGAAAAAAAAATTTTTTTTATCAGATTCTCTCTCTCTCTCTGGCATTGTTCCCAAAAGGGTTAGCCACCCTTGATGAAAAGCGATTGCTACCGATGTTTTCACATGAAAAATTCGAAATCACAAGGTAGCGCTAGTGTTGTGGAGGAGAGTATGGAATCTTGCCAGGGAAATAAAGGAACATGTGGAGAGTAACTTTGTTATGTAGCAGAACCCGTTGCTTTCTATTTGGTACTCAAATATCAAGATTGATTCTTTTACATGATTGTTTGCTTCAAATTGGCTGCATTTTGGTAGTTATGGCATTTGCAGACAAGGCAATTTCCAAAGAAGGGGGGCCATATCACAAGCGGCACCATGTAAGAGCGGCTTCCGCTACCAAATTGCAAAGTTTGACTTTTATTCAACTCTCGTCGGATGCTAAATATTGTCGTGATTTAATTTTGCCACTAGTAACAGAGAGAAACTAATAGTCAAGGGACCATTTAGTTACCACATTATCGTATGACATGTGTGCTTAACACAGAAAATGTCTGTCTGCTTCGCACACAGAAAATGTATAGACTCCAGCCGGGATTGAACCGTCCCCAGAAGGCTCGTGAGATGTGCACGCTGCCCCACAGTCACCGGGCAGACATTCTTTTAAAAGCCAAAGGAAAGTTTTGATCACAAATTTTCTTTTGTTACTGAAGATGTATTTTGTATATCGTTTGTAATTTTTTTCAGCTCTTAAGTATGCATTACGCTGGATTCCACCTCCGTTATAATTTCTCCCCTTCTGACGATGCTACTGCATTCGGATTTAAAATAGTTTATATATTATAAAGTTGAATATATAACTCTACTTAAAGCAGGGCTTCTCAAAAATTCAATATTGGCGAACCAATTTTGAATCATAATTTTCATCGCAATCCCTTGTGTTCAATAACAATATATTGAATGCAATAATAATAAACTTTGACGCAAAAGCTACACAATCCGCCTTTAATTATAAACTTAACTAACCATCGAGATAATTATTAAATTTTGTATATGACAAGCCTATATTTTGTATATGACTGTTGAGTGCAATAATACTCGTAATGTACTACGATGCTAAAGCTACTATACAACTTTAATTATGAACCGTACTAATTATTAATTATTTTATTTTCTGTGCAACTTATATCGAATATCAAAAATAATCTTCCCAAAACCATGCGACAAAAATATATATCACCATGCAGTTGTTTCAATTCTAATATATGACGAAGATGATTTTTCCTTTATGTGTATTTTGTGTCATTTTTGTAGAGAAATTCAAAAGAGAAGGTCATTGAAGATTACTTGAACCAGTTAGAAGGCAATTGGCTATCAGATGACGAACATTCTGACAAAGACTACCATGTGCGCTGAGGAAATTTGAATAATAATTATTGATTTTTTAATTATCATTAGTAATAAAGTGATACAACGGTATTTTATTTTTTTAAAAAAAATTTTGTACTGAGTTTAAAATGTAAATTTGCATAGTGACGGGTATTCTATCATACTGTTTTTTGATTATTTTGCATTATCTAGAACTTTAATAAAAAAATTTATTTTTCATCTTGAGCATGGATTATATCAGCCTGATTTATTTCACAAAAAAAAGAGAAAAAAGTTATGCAAAGAAGAGTTATAGTCTCTATATTTAATAGGACAGAGATTTCGTGATGGGCGTGTGTAAGGTTCTTTCATCTTACATAAAAAGAGGGAACTACATATGTTTTTTGGATAAAAACTATTTCTATATGTGGGAAAATCTGAACTTCTTTATGTATTAAAAAACTCCAAATCCAAATCTGTAAAGAATGAGTGAATATTAATGTTGCGCTCTTTAGCTACCCAATGGCTTTTGGGGACTTACCACCTAATTTTGAACTTTTGTCAAGTGACAAGGACGAAACCTGAGTTAGCATCTGGTTAATCACTTGAAGTTTTAAAATTTTACACATAAATTAATCATCACTTGTTTTTTCTACGTGACTCTTTAATAGAAAATTTTGAAATAGATCACGCGTAGATTGTTTTTAATGCATTTACTCGTTTCCATGGAATCCGGCAAAATACAGGCAATTTCGAAATGCGGATGAAAGCCGGGATTATACCGGTATTTTTTTTCCGACCCGTTTACATGAGAATCGGGTGCGTTTACATGAGAATCTGGTGATTGGTTGATAGCTTCACTATATTATAAAATGTAACCAGGGAAACAACTAGAACTTTTAGCGCGATTGTCAGGAAGAGGACATGTGATTATGTTTTTGTTTTTTCACCGCCAAACATTTCTTTGTTTACTATAATTTATGCTATTGGACATTTACATTATACCCGCTAAGATTTCGTACTTGACTATATGTAGTTGCTCGATTATAAAAAAAAAGATGACGATTGTCGGAAAAAAATCTTTTTTAATATCCCGGTAAAAATTCGAGTGTTTTGTAAACATGGATAAGAATGACATTTGTTTTCAATAGCAACCATTTAGAAACTGTCACCACCCAAAACCGATCTCCATTTTTACTATTTTTGTGTTCACATAAGAAACTTCTAAACAGATCGAATCGGCCTCTGGTCCGAAAAATCTTCAGAAATCGCCAGTTTGGCTCGTTTTTCTGTGTTGTGTTTTGGAGTAGAAACCCTACGATTTGGCAAAAAAAAAAAAAAAACTTGGCGGGATAAGCGGCCGAACAATCCAGACTTTGGATAGATGTCTATGTCGCAGGGAAACGATGGAATTAGAGCTTTTGCCAAATCCCTAAAGGAGATGGCCAATTCACGCACGATGTTAAAATAACGTCTCCTTGATGTCTTTTCCCTGTTGTAAGTAAGTGAATTAATTAAACCCTCCAACTGTTTTATTGAAATAATGAAATGAACGAGTCAGCATTTGCAAAAGTTTGTTTTCGGTTTGTCTCCACGACAGTGCCAGGGAGTGCCGGGCTTCTGACGTCACGCGCATACATTAGCGTTCAAACACTACAGGAGGAAGGTTGCAAGCATTATTTTTGTGATCTATCTTTCATTTCTGATTTATATTAAGTACCTACGCCAGGGCCGGACCGTGACTTTTGGGAACTCTGGGCTAACAATATCTGAGGGTCCCCCTAAATAATTCAAGTTTTTGCCATTTTTCTAAAAAAAAGGTTTGAGTGGGAAAATTTTAAAAAATATACGAAATTTAAGGTTTTTTTTTATTTCAAACAATTTAAATACATTATAAACAATTACAAAATTTACACAAAAAAAAAACATTTTTACACTATTGAGCTACAAATTCTTTTATTTGCCTATCACATTTCAAGTCTTTGGTGAGATCAGTGTTAATATACAAAGAAGTAATAAATAATTAAGCCTAGTATTTATCATTGTTATATATTTGTTTCCTATGTAGGACATTTTAGAGAACACACGCTCCACTTCACAACTAGTAATAGGGAGCGTTAGAAAAATGGTATACAAATTTGGAAAAATATCAACAAGTTTCTTTTCAAAAATTACATTGAACTTATCACTACAAGTATAAGACTCTAGCTCAGTTTGTTTTGGATAAGTTTTGAATTGAACACCTTCATTTACTAAATGTTGGTCTGCGTCATCTGATTAGTAAACAATAATAGCGCGTGCATCTCCAGGTCGACGTTCTTTTTACTTTGATCTTACAAATCCATCAAAAATTTTAATTTCTAACTATATTCTTCTATTTAAAACACTGATTAGCTTGCCTAATGCAACACACACACAATGAGCGTGTCTCTTTTAAATTTTTCTATCACATACACAGCTTTTTCTGTGGATTTATCTGCAAATTTTGAAATAACCCGTCTCTTGTTCACATCGCTATGTTCTGTTTCTATACTAGGACTTAATTTTGTGGCTGCAGCTTGATACTCCTTTAGTGATTCATCTCCTACATTGCTTATAAACGTTTTAAATGACATAATTAACTTATACCCTTCACACAGATGTCCAAACCAGGAGCCTGTAATTTTTTTGTTAACTGAATTAAATCTTTGTAAGATTTCTCCCCAAAATATAATTAAAATGGCAGTTTCAAGTTTTGGTAATTTATTAAATAAATTTACTGCCTCTTTTCTTAAATCAATTTTCTCATTTCATTGTCACTAAATGTCTTAAGAATATTCATATTACCATAGTTATCTTTTAAGGCTTCAACAGCGTCATAAAGACAAGACTATTTGGTCTGACAAACTTTTTAAGGTAAATTTCGGTTTAATTTCACGATTTAAAAGTTCCCACCAATAGGTCAAAGCAGAAAATAAAACATATATTTGTTACAAGAAACCAGATGTTTTCAAACTTTTCATCTCATTGACCCTTTGCCATGTTTTTTGGTTTGGGGGTTACCCCTTCTTAGCTAATATAGAACTTTTATAAATTATCAACTTAAATGTCTTTTTGACTTCTATTATAGAACTACTTACTTTTTAAGATGCTTAACTCTAACAGATTTAAATGTCTAACTGTAGGGAAGTAAAGTGTTTAAAACTTAAGAAATGCATGATAATGAAATTAAAATTTAATTGATACAAACTGAGCACATTTTTTTAAGTGAAGGATGAACCTGGTGCTTCAATAATTAATTTTCAACATTTGGCATCAATCTCGTCAGGTATAACCCGAAATCTCCTCGGTTTTTATAGTGCCCAGTCTTTTTCTTTCTTTTATTTCAGAGCTTAGAAACCGCACTGAAACTCCTTTTCACTTTGTAAAGCAATTAAATATTCCATAATTCGGGGTAAATAATAGGCATGTCTTTTTAAAGCCAAAATTGCTGACATCCGTTTTTAAACTTTACTTTAAGATCACAATTACTGCCCATTTGGATCAGCTCCTCAAGTAGTGACATTTTTTTATCAATATGGCAATTTGTGTTTATTGCCTACTGTGTTAATTACCATAGTCAAAGCATTCTCAAATCCAGTTTCGAATCTGAATAAAGAGCATTTAAGTGAGTGAGTGAATATTAACGTCGCACTGTTACTCGGGTGCTTTTGGCGACGGACCTCGTAATTTTGAACCATGGTCAAGTGATGAGGACGACACCTGAGCTGGCACTCCCTCTCCTAACTACCACACCACACCAACGGGAGGACGTTTGAGCTCTCTACAGATTTAACGAGCATCGCTTCCCTACACGGCGGGTCTTTAATGGTACTGGGCTCGAACTCATGACATGTCTGCCATGATCTGATACCTTCATTAAAGGGCGTTTAAATGTTGTACGTAAATTAAAATGCCATTTTCCTAACAAATTTTTACAAAAAAATATAGTATATTTCTGAGATAATTAAAAAAAAGTACCTAATTTATTTTAAAATTTTTTTAAAAAAAATCTCTCCTTGCATATACTCACTAAACTAAAACGCTGATTAGTATTATTTATCGCCCCATCTATTTAAAGGGGGGTTTTTTATAAAAAAAAACTGAAGAATTATTTGCCCCACCTTAAATAAATACTGTTCTTCCGTTGTCATCCATTATTTACTGCTGCTATCTATACTTAAAAACCCTTATTCATTACGAAAATCAAGACCATATTACTTTTGTCCATAATATTCCCGGGAAATATCCATAATCCACATAAAATGATTGTTATTTTTTCCATCCTATAGAAGTAATTAAGTTACTGACCCAAAATTTAAGATAAAATACATATTTCGGGGAAATCCTGATGGTTTCAATCTTTGAAAAATTGAAAATACTTAATCATAACTTCAATACCTTCCTGCTTAAATAATTTAGAAATGTGTATTGGTACTAGGGGCGTAGCTACCGCCGTATCAATAGCAACCCCCTAGCTACAAGAGCCCCAACATGGGTAAGCAAAAAATAGTAAAATGCTATCAATAGTCCCGTTAACAGAGCTGCCATTTTCAAAAAAAGGCCTCCCAAAGAATTTTGATACAAGGCTTGTGTGCACAAGATTAGCTACGCCACTGATTGGTAGTTACTTTATATTTGAATAAACAAGCACCTTTTTGAATTTCAGGTATGCACAGGTCACAGCAACATGAACAAGAAAAGAGGGGTGGGAGAGGGAAGTGCCGCTTAGATTGGCTCTGATTCGTGGTGGTGGCGAGGGGAGGGGGGAATTACAGAGTTTCGTGTTGTTTAGGAGTAGTGAAACATACGGCAGCTCCATTTTTTCTTTGAAGGACAAAAAATACTTTTATTTTTGCAATTTTTCCAAAAAAATCCATTTTTTTCGAAACTTGTTCCAATACATTTATATATGGTTGAAAGTAGCAAAAAATAGCAGGATCTTCAAGTGAAGTAGCATAAAATACGCGAAGTAGCAATAGGATAAAAGTAGCGAAAAGATTTATAAAGTAGCAAAATTCGCGAAAAATCGCACGATCTGGCAACACTGGTTATAAACTCATTACCCTGTATAAGAGTAAGAGTTAATAAAAATGCCAATAGGAACAAAAAAAAAAACCTTTTTAATCAATTTTTTTCCTAAACTGTAAATTTTATAATTAAATTGAAAATTTTAAATATCCCCAATTACATATTGAATTTAAAAATACCTTATCTCTTCGGGTTATATTAACCATATAAGATATTTTCGAAACGACTTTCGTAAACATCCAATTTGAGATAATTTTCTTAATCATCGATTCATCGCTCGTTGCAGTACCACTGAAAAGGAAGGAAATAAAATAAAGAGTGTACTCGTATGACCACACGACAGAAGTGATAACTTCAAATTTTGTAGTGTTATATCTGTGATTAGTTTGTGAATAAAAAAAAGTTATATTATATTTCGTATTGTCATATAAAATTATTTAATCATATGTTTGTACTCATAAAGTAATTTTTTTTTTGCTAAATATATATATTTGTGAATTGCATTTCTAAGAAGGAAACAATAGTTTTATGGTAGCTGAAATAGGTTATAAATACTTAAGATTCAAAAATTATTAAATATCTAAAAAAAATTCCGTCAAGCGTTGTTTCGTACTTTGTCGTACTTTCATTTGGATCATTTGACATAATTAAATTAAATTTTGATTTTAAAGAATCTACTAAAGGCTTTGATTTCTCTCTTGAAAAATCTACATTAAAATCTCTACTTAAAATAATAAGCAATTTGCTCAGAAGAGTAGATCCTGCTTCACACAGTGTAGGCAACTAAATTTTTGTGAATGAATAATTCGATATAATTATTTTTACACTTTGATTGGGTTTTAATATAAATAGTAACCATTAGAATTATTTGTCCATTTATTGCTCTACATTTCGCTGCACACATTTCGCGATACATGATTCACTAAATACCCGAATGATTCTGTAGAAAGAATCCCGCCATTCATTTTCCTTAAAAGAGAGGGGGGAGCTGCTTTTATTGGAAGCAAGGAACTTTCTTAGAATATTGGTGAGGGGGAGAGGGGATAAGCTATCGCGCTTCATGTTTTTTGGGAGTGGTGGGTGTAGGGGATAACATTTTGCAACTCTATACTTCCCTTGACAACAAGAGTGCCCCTCTCAAAAAAAATTTGCCGATTTTTTCAAAAAAGTTTTTATATCGAACTTCTTTCTTTATTTTTTGATTATCCATCGCCGTTAAAATTTCGTCATTACTCTATTGTGAGTAATTATTTAAGCATATATTGCAAAAAATGTAATGAATATTCTTTAAAAAATGAAAATGCAGGTGTGTTATAGTTAACAGAAGATGAATTAAACGAATGCAAGACATTTCACTTTTCATGTAATCCCAGATATGCTTCTGTTATGCTTGTAAAGCAAGATACTTGGCAACCAACTTTAAGATATTTTAACTCGAATTTTTTCGATATAAATAAAATATTGCGTTGAAATAATTTTCATAACAATATCTATGAACATTTTTAAACCTTCTTTATCCAGAAGTCTCAAATATTTTGCCCTTTCAACATTTTCTGAATTGAAATTGATTTTTTTATCTACAACAAATCTATATTTGTAATTGTAATTTCGAATTTTATATTATAAACTCAATAATCCGCTATGTACTTCAAATTTGATACTCTTCTATTGAAATACCATGATTTAATTTTAAATTTCCTAGGAATTGTCCCTTTTGAAGTTTGCATCAAGTGTTCCTTTTTTGGGAAACAAAAAACCGAAACGTATGGTTGCCAAGTTTATTGGATGACCAGTTGGGCGCACAACAATAATTATGCATTTGTATAAAATGTGTGCGGCTTTAAGTTAAGTAATTAATAATATTTTTATGTTAATTATGATTTGACAGAATAAACAAAACACTAAATTCCCATTTAAACACTAATTTCTCATGTAAAACAAACTACCTTATCTTTACGTAGGTGTGTATTTTATTTATTCAAGTGGCTTCTCTTTTGTTGTCTAGGGGTAAGTCATTATGTCCAGGATCTTGATATTCAAAGAAATAAAATTACTCTCTTTAATGAAACATTAGATTATTTACAATTAAAACTTTATGAGTTATTTCACGGAGCATACTCTCAATTGTCGCTAAGCCTATTGACCTCCACGTTGACCGAAAACGTGACCTATCGCCGGTAAACCGGAGTCTGACCCTTTAGCGTCTCTCTCGTCCCCCGTCGCAATCGTTTCTCCCCTAAAACCCACCATTCCGGGGGAGGGGGATACATATATTCGCTGGTAGCGCCATCTATTGGTGAGGTTGTAACCTCAATGATCGTAGAATATATGTATATATTCCCTAATACTTTAAATCCTACTTTTATACATATTTAAGGATGGTGGAATAATTGCATCAACTTATTATATCGTGCCCTCGAAACTGAAAAGAAAGAAATTCAATCATATAACAAGAATAAAGCTATAAAAAATATCGTACCATTCTTTATAGTTATTGCTACTGATATATCTTGAATAATAAACACACTTGGGAAGATGAACTAATTAAATAAGCACCAAGAAGGAAAACTGAGTACTAAAAATGCCCGGGCAGAACGTTTCTCTTTTAGGCATGTGATTTCTTTTTAGGGGTGGACAAATATTATCGGAACAAGTTTTCCGAATACAGGTGAAAAAAGCCGAATGAGCGTTACATTTTCGAGCGTGATGTTCGTTCAAGATCACCTACCAGCAAAACGAGCGTAAAGAAGTTATCACTTCAAAAATCTTGCTGTCTTGTCATCTATGTCACGAATTTTGCAACCATACGAAGGATGTGTAAATAGACAGTACATATTGATGAATCTACACACGGTGTACTAATACACACATTCTCTTTTTAAAAAATAATGTTATGGTATTTGGAATTATTTTGTTTTTTCTCTCAATAACTATTTAAAATTCAGAATATTTATTCGCCCTTTTATTTGTTTGATATTGAGAATTTCGATTAAAAAAATGCTTGTTTTACAGAGCTATGTTTCACCTGCAGCCGCCACTTACTCTGACCACCCTTGTGCAGAGCACACCTGCTAGGATCGACCCTTTATATCGACTCACTGCCAGTCTATTTTCGAAAAGGCGGGAAAGAAGTTCTCTTTACTTGTTTACGTTTTTAAGAATTTCTATTACAATTTAGTGCGGGAGTTATGTTTATTTGGCAACATAGCCGAGATGTGAGTTTGATGCATTCATTCTATGAATATAACAATCATTGGTCTAGCTACCACCGTATTGGCTACATCAATGATACGTGGTCCCCAAGCTACAGGGACCCCAAGATGTGTAACTATGGTCCCACTAACAGAGCGCTCATTTCTAAAAATGGGCCCCGAAGGAATTTCATACAGGGCCCACTTGTAACTAGCTACTACAGTTATAAGAATTCAAGCGAATAGAAATGTAAGAAGATGTAAATTATTTAATATTGTATTTGATATTATAATTTCTGATTTTAGAAACTAATAGTCATGTCTGAAAATATATTAAGTAAACTAAAGAAGAAGCGTTGCGCCCCAAGGACATTGCTTCTAAATCGTGAAAAGAATTACAAGATGAACTTCTGAAAGCGGAAAAATCAAACGTTGCGATTTCGAAGAATCCTTAGAACACAAAATTACAAGTATCTCAGCGTTGTAGACGTTAAACTGGATAAACTTTTCTGTTGAAGAATTCGAAACCGAATTTACATAATCTGAATAACCTCAAAAGGTGGTTTGCCGGAAATTTCCCGCCGCTAGCACAATTAACGAGCTAAATCGTAACGAAACTTTGTTATCAAATGTTAACTCCGATCAAAACTCAATCCCCTTTAAAGGACAGAAGACAATCTAAAATTAAAGATACAGCTCCCATAAAGCTTACGAAATGTAAAATGCGCTCCAATAAACTTAATATTGTATAATATATGCTTTGCGTCTTTAATCTGGTTATTCAACAACTGCTCTCCTGAAATTTGAAAAATAATAGTTTTTCGAAAGAATAAATTTGTTCATTGGGTCAAAAAGAGTTTATCAAAACTAATTTTATTTTTGAGGAAAAACTCTCTCAGAAAGAACTAGACACGCACACGCAGAAAAAAGCGCAGACCCATACTCGTAATTTGTTTCAATTCTTTTCTGATCGAAAAATAAAATTGGGAGAAGGATATTTCTGAAGTATGCAATTTTATGCATATTCCCTTCACAAAAATACTTCTATAATAGAATGTTGCAATTTCAGCTGTGCTAGATTTGTGTTATCACTTGCTGTTTCTGTTATATTATAATTGAGCAACTTCAATGACTCCAAAATTTTTGTTTTTGTTTTAAGTAAAGAAAATTTCTGAATTGTAGTCAAGCATGCAGTTGGCGAAATTATTATTTTTTTTGCTGAATTATTTTTATTTATTTATTTTGAAAAAGAAAGTTATATTTCGGTAAAATTATAAATGCTGGATTTTTAAATTACATAAACACTGCAAAAGGTGAATTTTTTTTAAAAAAATGTATCTTTCTGCATAGATAACTGTTCTCTACGAAAATACATCCATTTTAAAACTTTTAGATAGTCAGCAGCTTAAAAGTTTTGATAAACTGGTAAAACGTTTTCAATATTGAAATAATTAAAAACTAAACAACCGGAAAGACAAAAAAAAAAAACCCGAAGGAAGTCACATTTACTTTTTTTCCCATTGTTTATGGTAATGAAAAATTTTAACAAAAATAAGGCCAAAGTGGCACCATTGAGAAATTTTATTTTTCTTGTTTCATAATAATATATTTCAATGCCTTACACGGAAAATAATCATACAATTAAAAAAAGGAAATTATTTAATTAAGGACACTAAGAAAATAATGAATGTTTAAATTTCAGCTCAAAGCTAATACATGGGGGCTTTACTGCTGCAATATAAAACTCAATTTGAAATTTTGTTTTTTCCCTGACTGTTGCTAACGGTATTGGTGTCAACGTTGTAATGAGGGAAAATTTTTTAGACAAGTTTTGAACGTTTCACGCCAGGTGTCGCTTAGAAATGACAAACTTAGCACTTTTCCTAACTTGATTGGTAATTAAGCACGCATGGACTTGCAGCGTTTCGTATAATGTTTTAATTGTGCTAAAAATGTACGATTAATTTCTATTGGGGTTATATCATTTGTTCCATTTTTAAATATTTTTTAAATACCACTAATTTAACTAAGAATAAAGGTATATATATATACACACGCTGCCCTCAGTTTAACGTAATATTTGTTGCCTCGTAATTCAAAAACAACTCTTCACTGAGTTGAGATTTAGCAATTTAGGCTTAGGGAATTTGCGCTGATGAGTTATATGCTATTTGCAAGGATTGGTGCTGGATGCTACGATAAATTAAACTCTTGAACAGAAAATTTTTCTCATTCGTGCATATTTTTACAAACAATTACATTTTAAAATAAAGATTATCCACTTATTTTTTCACACTTTTTTAATCATTTATTGTTTTCTCTAAATATTTGTCATTTTTTTCAAATTAAATTAAATTTGTTAATATCTTTAAATGCAGCGCAAAGGACTAAGGTAAAACCGAACCCAAGCAACTCCTCATTTTTCCCATGACAGCAATTTGAGCTTCCCTGCGCGAAGCAGGTACTTTAACATTTATTCAACCTTTTTTTGTTTGAAAAATTAAGATTAAGTCAAACAGAGTTGAGATTTACTATTATAGATTGTGGAATTACTTCGTGCAGTTAACAAAAACTGCAACATAATTTGAAAGGATCTTCCTTAACAGTGCTTGAAACTACAAGCAAATAAAATGATTTTTTTAAGTCTAAAGAGAACTACAGTGTGTAGAACCTGTTTTTTTGCGGTCCTTTTTTATGCGATATGTTCAATTTTCTTTTATGCGGTATATGAATTTCAACGGTTTTGCGCCACTGTAATGCTTTTTATCAATGTACCTGTGGTAGAACAGGGACTGTTGGAGTCCCCTTGAAAAGTTAAGTATTGCCTTTAATATTTTATAAATTAGGTAAATACCTACAAGGCGTTAGCCACGCCTTGGACCCCTAGAATCCTGGAGTTGCGGTGTTATGTATTACGTCACTGCAAAAAGTACATATATTCACTTCTCAAGACTCTCGCTTTATTTGTAATAAAGTCTCCCGACAATGCGCTTTCACTCGACGCGCCAACAGCCCGCACTTGATTGAAGACGAAACTTCAAATGACAGCGGGGCCTAACAATAATTTCATAGACCAGTCGTTACCAATGTGTGTTGTCTCATAGACCCCTTGCCATATTTTTGTTTCCGGTAGACCCTTGCATACCTAATGGTCGCTTGACATCTTTGGGCACAAGTGGCAAGTGGCATGGAATTTACGGAGTTCCTGTCCCAGAAACGGGACGTACCTCCTCATCAGAATTAATAAAAAAGAGCAGAATTAAATGAAAGTGACTTAAGAATAATTTAAAAGGAAACAAAAGGATGGGCAGGACAGAACCTGCTGGAAAAAACAGTAGCGGACGAAGTCCGCTCACTGATGAGAGAATTGCCCAGCTAAGCTGCAATATGATTGGTCGAGACCGATCAACGCAGAAAGTGGGCGTGGAAAACAGAATGGGTCGATCCGGAAATAAACGACCTGGAACAAGGAGATCTTGAGATTAAAAAATCAAGATCCCATAGAAAATAAAAGGGGAACAACAAATTTTGAAAAAATTAAATGAACCTACTTGCACATTGCCATAAAATGGAAAGGGGGGGGAAGGGACCAAAAAATAAGAGAATATAGGACTAGACGCGGTATAAGGATTTATATAACGCAATGAAGTCATATATGTGATACAATCATGATAAATAATTGATAGCATAGATGTGAAATGTCCAGTTCTCAAAAATATTAGCGGTCGTTCAAAGGAACGATTTAATTAATGATTGCTGGACATGAAGCAAAGACATTAAGTCCGCGACTCTCGGCGCGGAGCTAGGAATTACTAGTTAAAATGAGAGTAATAAACTTTAAATAGGAAGCTTAAGTTAAATAATTTAAATAAAAATACTTTAAATTTAAAATAAGTTCCCAATGAACAAAAGTTAAATTTGAACCCTAAGCCTTTTGGCTTGGGGGAAGTTAATAAAATCGTGCTCGAGAAGCGCTCTGGGGCGCTTTTGAGACGATGGCTCTGCGGGATCATATGCAGGCTGGTTGGTAATTAGTTCATTGGGAACGGAAGGAAGTTTATCGAAGAACCTTTTAGAAAGGTCCTTTATGTGAGGTAAAAATGGCTTAATTTTTAAATCACGATAAATGACTTCATTACGTATGAACCAGGGAGCATTAGCTAATTGTCTCAAAAATGAGTTAGTCAGCGTGTGTAATTTCTTAAGATGACACATGCCGGCGGATCCAAAAATTTGTGATCCGTAGCACATGACCGGTCGGATGATAGATTTGTAGAGCAAAACTTTGTGCCGGATCGCAAGTTTGCTCCTTCTGGAGATAAGCCTTTTAAGCATGGCATGAACAGCGAGCGCTTTTTTGCGCGTCTGTTCGATATGATACGCAAAAGTTAATTTAGCGTCTAGAAACAACCCTAGGTATTTTGCAACATTTACCCAGGGGACGGGCTGGCCAAAAATAGTTACGGGGGTAAGTCCGACGGGAAGTCGGGATCTCCTCGTAAACATGAGGCAGGCACTTTTAGATGCGTTTACTTTTATTTTCCAGTCGTTTAACCAGAGCTCTAGCGAAGAAATGTAGTGTTGCAGATTAGAGATTACCACGGAAAATCTCTTGTTCTGCGAAATAACGGCAGTATCATCAGCAAACATTGCTAAATGCGATGAATCAGTTTGCGGGATGTCATTTACGTACAGAGTGAAAAGCAGAGGCGAACTTAAACTTCCTTGCGGAAGGCCGCTTCTGATTGGTCGAGGGGAGGAGAGAATCCTGTCAACTCTCACTCTAAATGATCGATGTGAAAGAAAGCTGTGAATGGACTTGATCAAGGGAGCCGGAAAATCAAGTCGTATGAGCTTGATTAGTAAGCCATCATGCCAAATTTTATCAAAGGCTTTGGCTATGTCCAGAAAAAAAGTATACCCGTGGCCTCGTGCTTGGCGAAGCCACTATGAATCAACTCCGTTACTCTGAGCAGTTGATGAACTGTCGAGCACTTGGGTCGAAAACCGCACTGCTGGGGGATAATAAAATTAACAGCAGCGCAGTGTTGATTCAGGCGTTGCAAAAGCACAAATTCGTATACTTTGCTCAAACAAGAAAGTAATGAGATAGGACGATAATTTTGCGCTAATTCCGGATTTTTGTCCGGTTTTAGGAGGGGGATAACCACGGCAGTTTTCCAGGATTCTGGAAAATAATTATTCTTAAAAAGCTGATTAATCAGTAGGGTAATGAATAATAAGAATTTAAGGGGAAGATTTTTAAGCATACGATTAGAAATTTGATCAAGTCCGGGGGATTTTTTAGGCTTGATTCTCTGTACGTAAGTTAAGACTTCCGTTGGCGTGGTAGGTTCAATTTCTTGAACGTGGGGAGTAGCTAGAAGTTTGCAACTTCCTCGTGTATCGTTGATCGAAAACTTCTCGATCAGCGACGTGATTAGGTTCAAATTGCTCTTGCAAACTGTCAGCGATAACCTCCGCCTTTTCAATAGGGGTTATCGCGGTACTGCCTAGAGCCCCTTTCAAGGGGGGAATGGAACGAAAAGGCTTGCGTAAGAGGGAGGAATTTCTCCAAAGAGTGTTGTCTTCGGGCGATAAAGCCTCAATGTGATTTTCCCACTGTGCTTGGGAATGCGATTTGATATCTTTCGCTATTTCACGACTGAGGGTACGGAATTCAGAATAAATGCTAGGACACCTAGATCTTTGCCAAAATTTCCGTAACCTGTTGCGTTGATGAATTTTGGATTTAATCTCGGGGAGAGGATTTTGGAGCATTTTTAAATTTAGGTTTTGAAGCCTCAACGAAAGCTTCGGAGAAATTTTGATTGAGTTCGCTGATAGCTAGCTCAATATTTTCATTGCTGGTGAGATCGGTAGAGGGGAGGGGTTTTTTACTTAGAACGAATTTAAAATTGCTCCAATTGGTAGAGAGCTACTCTGGGTTTTTAATTAACGAAGTGTTAAGATTAATTTCCAGAATTACGGGGTAGTGATCAGAGCTGAGATCGCTAAGAACTCTGACACTATGATTGTAGGGGATGTGTTTGAACACCGCCAAGTCGATGACGCTTCCGAACCGCTGGCGCGGTTGGAGGTGTGTGGCAGTCTGCGGTGCGACCATTTTCGCTCCCCTAAGGTTGCTAACTAGGTTACGCAGCGAGATGCCATATCGGGTGTTCTTGACGTTGTGCCAATCCACATGAGAAGCATTAAAATCACCAGCAATGATACAGTTACTTCCAGAATTAAAAATTTTTTTAAAATCCTCTGAAGGGAATCGGCTTTGTGCACTTTTTCGAATGTACGCCGATATAATATTCAGGGGAGGGGCATTTTTAATTTTAATTTGCACAGCAGTGGCGTCAATTCCCGGCGTTGCAGGAAGAGGAACCCTGTTGTGCACGATCTCGTTTTTACAATTCGTTTCTCGTTTTTACCTCGCGTTACGGTATGGGGGAATTCAATCCTATCGTCTTTGAATAGACGATAGTTTGCGATCTGGGGGTCAATACCTGGCTCAAGCCAGGTTTCCTGGACCAAAAACAAATCAAAGTTTTGCTCATTAACAAATTCACGGACTTCGTGGATTTTGTTACGCAAAGAATTTGCATTCCAAAATCCAATCTTAAGAGATTTTTCACGTGAACTGGGAAAAATTAGGCCGGGAGGGAGCGAAGCTTGCAGTAAGCTTCGAAGATATAATACGATTTATCCACGTCCGCAGATGCCGAGCGGAGCGCGGGAAGGGAGTTTTTAAACGCCCTGCAGAAGATCTGTTTGTCAATACAAGGAGTATCCTCGATAATGACAAGCAGGTCTTTTAAAAGACCGGCGTTTACACTGGCATCTTTTCTAGGGGCCGGTGTAGGGAGGGCTGTAGAAGTAGAGGGGGGGCTAACATGCTCCCTGGGAATTTGGTTTTGGACTACTTTAGAGTAGTCCAAATTAGGCGAGACTTTTCTCGCCTTGGAAATATCAGGGCGTGGGGCCTGAGGTGTAGTTTTTTTAGGGGGAACGTTTTTCGGCTTATTAGGGCCGTTTTTATTTTTATTTTTATTTTGGCTTTTTTTCTTTGCGTTGTTTGGGTGCTTAGGGCAGCGACTCCAATTTGCCGCATGCGCACCCGAACAATTGGCGCATTTCATTTGGTCATTAAAATCAAGTGTGCAGTCCTTGGCCGAATGTGGCCCTGCACATTTCACGCAGCGGGGCGGGAGGTGGCACACCTCCGAAGAGTGAAACCATCCTTGGCACCGCCAACATTGATTTACTTTGTTGCCTCTTTCGAAAGGCTTCACCTCAATTCGGGTCCCGAATAATTCGGTGAAGTCGTAGATCTTAAGTGCTTCCGCACCGTTTTCTATCTGAAGGTAAAAAAGAGGCATGGGGGCTTTCGAGCGGTAGTTTTTCATTTGCGAAATTTTCGCAACTTTAAAACCTTCCGCTTCGATTTCATTTTTAATATCTTCGGGCTCCGTGTTGGAGGGAAGACCGCGGATGACGACCTTAATCGGTCGGTCTTGCTTGAGCATGAAGCTCTTAAATTCAACCCCAGACTGTTCGAGCCAGTGGCTGAGGTTCCTGTATTCGAGCTCGTCTCCTACAGTCACCTTCAGGAAACGGCCCGACATCTGGGATTGAAATGAGGGGGCAATTAATTTGGCAAGAGCCACTAGTTGCCTCCAATCTCCCTTTGGAGATACGAAAAACGGTGGGATGCGGGGCTTTTTAATCACCTCTGGCTCCACGACCTGATCTTGCAACTCGGCTGGTTGCGAAGAATCCATTTCTTCCTCTTCTCCTTCCAAACGCGCGTCTTCAACAGAAGTCGCGGAAGGAGGGGTAGGAGAAGGTGGAGGGGACAAACGAGGAGAGCGAGCTTTCCTAACAAGCTGCTTGGGGGGAGGGAGCGAAGCCTTCCGAATCAACGCTTCGTTTTCCCGCCTTTTTACCCTTACGGGGAGAGGCGGGGGGTGAGGGAGGAACCGCTGCCGTTTTCGACTCCTGGTTCTTCACTGCAGGGGGATCGATCGGCTTGTTCTTCAATCTAATCAGAATTTTGTCCAGCTCCTTCTCCGACGCTGGAATTCTGAAGAGGGGGACATCGAGCTGGGAAAGTAGTAAATTTACTCTCTCACCTGCTTTTGTGACTTCTTGGTGGTATTCTTGAAGTTTCGGGTCGTTTGGTCTGGCGTTCGTCAGTTTACGGGCCCAAGCCGCGTAAACATTCCTGGCGCGGATCGCTTCCCGAAAAAGATCCGATTTCTCGGCTATGAGTTCATCTCCGGTGGTTACTCGAGACGGCGAAGCTCCCAAGCCCGTGGTGGTAGTTGATGTGTTGATAGAATCTGTCCTTTCGGACCAGTTCGTAATGGACGTCATGTCTCCACGACGGTCGAAACGAGAATCCTACATCTTTGGGCACTGGAACGCGAAGCGTTCCTCCGTCCCATACTTAACGTATTGGGCGCTTAATGTTGGTTGGCCTGCTTTCGAGATGGTGTTTCCTTATTGGTGGACATGGAAGGAGACAGTGGGCGGGGCGAACTGGCGATTTCGGCGGTCTCAGAAAAAATCAAGTCCAAATTCGTGCAAGCAGACGAGAAGCTCGTCTGCTATTGGTCGTCAGGAGTCGGTGAGCGAGAACTCTATTCACTGCGCCTGGTGTCGAGAATGTAATTAAGAAATTAGAGATGGGAACTTAAGTGGGTGCCTGTGTGGGTAATTGAATTTAAATTAAAAATTAATAATTAAACTAAAAAGAGATAAGTTAAGAAAAATAAAATTTAGCAAGGGTGGTCACTCTCCACATGGGAACGACCGGGAATTAATGTTATGGAGGATTGTAAGAGTCCAGTAATATTCTTCTGGGTCTCTTTTTTATAGATATTAGGATCGTAGTTCTCTAGATTTTGAATGTTAACGTTATTTATATTCGAAAGATTGTCAAAGAATTTTTGACCTAATTTTTTATATGAGCTTTAAATGTTGGAATTTTGAGAACTTTATAAATATTTCTATTTCTATTATATCTATAGGCTCTGGTGATATTTCTAATTAATGCATTTTGAGCGTTATCTAAAAGTTTTATATTAGAATTGGCTGCATAGCCCCACACAGGACAACCATACGCGAGGATGGGCCGCAGGACGGCAGTGTAGAGAAGTACCTTATTGTAAATATTTAAATGAGAATTCCGGCAAATTAAGGGATAAAGGGATCGCATTGCGTTCCGGAATTTGTCACGCGCGTGTAATATGTGTTGTTTCCAGGTGAGATTTTTCTCTAAGACAAGTCCTAGGTATTTAGTGCTCTGAGACCAGTGTAGTGGTGTGGAATACAGAGTAGGTGGTGTGCATGGCTTTCTTCTCCTGGTGAAAAGAACTGCGACTGTTTTATCTACGTTTATTTTAATTTTCCATGTATTGAAGAATTCTTCTAGCAGTATTAGGTGTGCATTAAGTGCTTTAGTAATTGTGTGGTGATTTTTGTAGGTGGCCGAAATGGAAGTGTCATCCGCATAAATGTTAGTCACAGTTAGTGTATGAGAGGGAATATCATTAATATAGATGTTGAAAAGAATGGGACCGAGGAGGCTTCCTTGAGTGACTCCGTTTTTGATAAAAACGGTGCTGGAAAGAGTGTTATTGACTTTAACTTGAAAAGATCTATTGACCAGATAGGAATTAATTAAATGAATTAGTGCAGGGGGGAAATTGTTAATAATGAGTTTGTAAATGAGACCACTCACCCAGACCCTGTCAAAAGCCTTCTGAATGTCGAGAAAGACAGCTCCAGTGGATCTGCCTCTGAAATCCAGAAGTGATTTTTTCAGTCAATCTGAGTAGTGGGTGGTAGGTGGAGAGGTGCCTGGTGAATCCATATTGATTGGGATTTATGTAATTAATACTATCCGTAAAGTTATGAAGTCTATTAAGAATAATGTGTTCCGTAATTTTACTGAGAATACTTAAAAGGAAATGGGTCGGTAGCTCGAAGGAGACTTGCTATTTTTACCTGGTTTCTTAATTGGGAAAACAATGGCAATTTTCCAGTTATTTGGAAAATGTCTTAAAAGAAGAATTTTATTGATTAAAAAAGTTAAAAGCAGAAGAATTTTAAGAGGGAAATGCTTGACCATTTTATTAGTAATATTGTCTTTACCTGGGGCTTTATTGTTAGAAAGAGTTTTAATATAGTTAAGAACTTCATCTGGATCAGTAGGGGTAATGGGAAGGGGTGGGGGGTGAGAGAAAATTTTCAAGAGTAGTAGTAATCGTGTTATCAATAGGATAATCACCATTAGGCCTTTCATTTTCAGTAAAGTTATCTTTGAGGGTTATAGCAAGAAGATTAGCTTTCTGATCGTCGCTGCAAGCGGGGCCAGATGAGCTAATGAGATTAGGAATGGAGGAGCATTTTTGAAAAACTTCTGACACTGCCAAAGGCTGTTGTCTGTTGTGTTGAGCGATTCAAGTCTAGTTTGCCAGGATTGTTGCGAGTGTTTTTGAGTGCTTTTTTAAGTTTGCTTGTGCTTTGTAATAATTAGTTCTGTGTATTGATTTAAGGTGCGATTGTACAATCTTTTTGCTTTATTTTTGATGTAAATGAGTTCGTGTATGTGGTTTGGAGTGAAGGAGTGTTTCTTGTTTTCTATTGGCTTAGACGCTTGTTGGTGGGCGGAGCAAATGGCAGCGGTGAGAAAAGAAATTTTATCTTCCAGCACATTAGATTTCGAATGCCCGAAAAATCGGACAAATGAACAGAACTTTTAAAATTATTGCGAAAATCAGACCAACAGGTGGTAACTGCTCGAGCGTTGTCTTGATGTATAGGCGAAGTAAGGAAAAATTAAGGAATACTGGGTTATGGTCGGAGGAAAGCTCCGGAATGGAATCCATAGTGAAGGGGAAATTAAAGTTATTTATGACGGCAATATCTAGAGTATTTGAAGTCCCGTGGCCGAAGCGGGTGGGGAACTGGGATACGCAATAGTTAAATTGAGTGTATCCGTGAACGTTTTTAATTGCTTCTCCCTCGTGGAGTTGACTAAGCAGTTCCACTCGTTGTGTGTGGCGTTTAGGTCGCCAAAAATCACACAATTACTGTTGGTCTGAAGGAGTTGTTCAAAATCCAGGGTGAACAATCTCGTCCGATTTAGGCGGAACGTATACGGAGGCAATAGAAATGGGATTGAAGTTAGTGGGGTGAGAACTACGATCGTAGCCTCGATGTGCTGGAGTGGGGGAGTGGGTAGATTATAGTGGGGAAAATTGCGCCTGATGAGAATTAAAGTACCGCCGCGCGCTATTCGCCCGTGTCTCTGTCATTGCGGTAGCAGATGTAATTTGGTATATTTATGTTGTACTTAGGTCTCAGATGTGTTTCCTGAATAAGAATTAAATCGGGAGCGTACTTCTCTACAAAAAATTTTAAATTCCATAATTTTATTTAAAATGCCGTTTGCATTCCATGAACAGATGTTTAAACCAATCAAATTGTGTCTAATCATCATCATCATCAATAAGAGCCTCTAATAGGGCTTGCAATTCTTTTTTCCTAAGTTTACTTTTTTATTTTTCTTAGGCTTGGGGGTTGGGTTGTTAAAGTTAAGGTTTGAAACTTGCTGAGTTATGAGAGTTAAAGTTGGTTCATTGTATAGTTTGTTGCAGGGTTTGAAGGATAATATTTTTGTGGAGAATTATTTTCATTAGTAATATTATTATTCGTGGGGGTTGGAGTTACAATTTGATTGGTTCGTTTCTGAGAGAATATAGCAGGATTTCTGCGTGTGTTGGAGGGTGCTGCCATCTGTTGCGGATTTCTAGAGTTATTTGTGGATTTAGTGACGGCCTGTGCAAAAGAGGTATTTGGTCGTATTAAATTACACTGGCCTCAAAAAGTTAAGGTACAACCGGGTTTTTGTGTCTAATTTGCAAATGAATGAATGTAGAAACAAAAAATTTGGAGGATATGTGCATTAAATAGTTTTTTATTGAATGCGTCATAGAAATTTGTATAAGTGTATTGCAAAAATGATTTATAACAAAAAAAGCAATCTCTGCGGAAAAGTCCATTCTTGGAGAAAACAGCACATCACAGTGTTATGTGGTAAAATGGCATAAAAACAATACAAAAATGGGTTCTAATAAGGAATGTGTCCACCCCTAACTTGAATGCATTGGCGGCATCGATTTCCCATGCTGTTTATTAAGTTGTCGGACACCGGAATAGGAAGCGAAGACCAGACACAGAGTAAGCCTTGTTTTAGCTCATGTAACGACCTTGGAGGAGGATTTAAAGCAGCAACCTCTCTGCCAAGATAGTCCCAAAGATGTTCTATCGGATTCAGGTCTGGAGATCGAGCTGGCCATTCCATTCATTCCAAACCGTGATCCTCCAGATACTCCTCAACAATCCGAGCTCGGTGAGGTCGTGCATTATCATCCATCAGAATGAAGTCGTTACCCATAGCAGCAGCATATGGGCGGTCATATGGATCAAGGGTCTCATCCCGATATCTAAGACCAGTTAAGGTTCCTCCATGGAACACATGCAGGTCAGTGTGGCCACCGAGCGAGATCCCTGCCCAAACCAGGATTCCACCAACTATAACTGTGTCTTTCAACAGTGTTGGATTGATGGTATCTAGTGCGCTGTTCCCTCCAGATCAGTAGACGCACTGAATCACTGCCATGGAAATCTGGACTCGTCTGTGAACAGCACAGAAGCCCATTGTTGCTGCGTCCAAGAAACATGTTCTCTTGCCCAGCATAAGCGGTTCCTTCGCTGTCGTCCGTTGAGGGGAACGCACACAACTGGTCTTCTTGGATACAGACCTGCATTGTGAAGACGATTTCGCAACGTAGTAGCGGAGATTCTTCTTCCTGATGCTTGAAAGTGGTCTGCAACGAGCTGCGGCACAGTAGTGGTTCTTCTCCTTCGTGCCGAAAGAGCTAGAAAACGGTCTTCTGCAGGTGTTGTAGCTCGTGGTCGGCCTGGAACAGGTCTTCTGGACACAGAATCTTCGGATTGGTATTGATCCCAAAGTCGCTGAACAACACTACGAGACACATTGAGACGTCTAGCAGCATCAGCCTGCGACAATCCCATTTCCATTCATCCAACTGCCCGCCACCTTAACGAATTGGGTAAACGACGTCTCTGAGACATTTTCTAAACTCTCTTGACTATTGTCACCGAAACTGCCAACAACTGTTGAAAATCAACACAACTTACACACAAAAGTTCGAAAGCTTGATATTTGCATATTTTTCTCTCACTCATAAATATACGTTCTTTTCTATAAAATAAAAGTTGTAGCAATCGTTTTTCCTTTAATGTTTTTAAAGTTCGTTATTATCATTCATGTAAACTATGCATTTTATTGTTACTGCCATTTTTTTTTATGATGAGCTTCGAAAAACATGTTGTACCTTAACTTTTTGAGGCCAGTGTATCTAGAGCGGTGGCATAGTTATTGGGTGTAATGTTGGTGCCTTTGCGGGGCTTTGGGTAGAGGGGACATCTAGAGTAATTTGCCATGTGTCCGTACACATGACAATTGATACAATAAGTGTTTTCTAGTTTTTTAATGGCACATTCGCGTGTTTGATGTGCTTCTCCGCACTTGAGGCATCGGGGTTTATTAGTTGATGGATTAATAGGAGAACCTGCTTCCCGCAGGGAAGCTCAATCTCCAATCAGGATTAACTGGATGAGTTGCATGAGTTCAGCTTTCACTTAGCCCTTTGCTGCTTTATTATAAAATATTGTGTGAGTAATTTAAAGTGTTAACAAGAGAAATTAATAAATTACTTTTGTGTAAATATAAATGAGAATTTAAGTGTTTTGTGATTGATTAAATGCATTTGTGTTGTTCGATAAGTGTGAATGATTAATTAAATTAAAGCCATGTCCGCTATAGCGGACTTTAAGAAAATGGAGGTCGGAAAAACTTTCGGCACAGGGTTACCCGCACCGTCGGAAGGACCGCCTCGTCTGAATTTCTACTAAAAACTAAAATTAGATGGTACGCGGGCGACGGCGCGACAGCGCCTTTTCCCAGAAGGATGGGAGGAAATGAAAAACCGTATGAAAGAAAATGGATCTAATCACGAAAATCTCCCCGGCAGAACGGGGAGGGAGGACATACCCCAAAACTCGAAACGCTCTATCGAAGCAGAGCGCCGGCGTGGGAGGAAGAACGCAGGAAGGCAGTCGGGACGGCTGAACGCAGTAAATCAAAGGCGGTGACTTATCACCCAAGAACCCAAAATAAAATGACGCAGTGCAGTGCAGCTAATATATGTTGTTGAGAGTGTGAAAGAGTGTTTAATTGTTGAGTTATGGAGGGCGAAGGGTTTCTCCACTTCGTCGAAGAGTATGAATATTTAATTTTAGGATGAGGATACGTAAATAATGTTTGTGCTTGATAATTGAGTTTTCATGAAATTCAATAGATTTAAATACATTTCTGAAAGTTTAGTGATGTAATTAGAAATCGGCTCCATTTTGTAGGTCGTTGTGAATCACGTCATTTCGGACGTACCAAGGTGCGTTCGTCATGACGCGTAGTATTTTGTTTTGCATTACTTGTACTTTTTCATGTGGGTGGCGGCTGCGGCTTTTTCCATAAGTAATAACTGGGCGCAAAATCTGCTTGTAAAGAATGACTTTATTTTCTAGGGATAGAGGAGACCTCCCTCCCGACAAGGGAGATGGCCAAAGAAATTCTACCCCAGAATTTCTCAGATAGATAGTCGATGTGCTTTTTGAATGTTAAGCGGCTATCAATGTAGACCTGTGATATTTTCACCACCGGAACCCACTGTATGTAGTCATCAAAAGTGTAAGTTGGAAAGGCGGGTCAATAACCCCCATTTCCTGAAAATAATTGCTTGAGATTTATCTACATTTATCGCAATTCTCCAATGTAAGCCACGTCTCGAGTTTATCTAAAAAGTGTTGAATATTTTTAATAGTGTATTTCAGCTGGACACCTTGCGAGAGAACTGCGGAATCATCCGCAAACAGGCAAGTACTGACGGTGGAGTGCTGTGGAAAGTCATGTGTGTGTAGATGTTGTACAAGTACGGTGAGAGGACAGATCCCTGAGGGACCCCAGAGAGGCAAGATCCCGTGTTAGAATATGAATTATTTACACGAACTCTAAAAGTTCTATTGTGTAAGAAATTATGAATGATTTTAATTAAATAATCAGGGAACTGTAATTTAATTAATTTGTACGTGAGGCCATCGTGCCACAGTTTGTCGAATGCCCTTTTAACGTCTAAAAAGACACCTACAGTATATAATTTGTGGGCAAAACCCTCGTTTATAAAGTTTGTTACACGTATCAGTTGGTGTAGCGTTGAATGGCCCTCCCGGAAGCCGCATTGCTCCGGGGAATACAATCTATGGCTTTGCAGTGAGATTTGATTCTAGTTAAAATAATTCTTTCGAAAATCTTAGCAGTGGCGTTAATTAAGCTAATTGGTCTGTAGCCTTGTGGATATGTTCTATCTTGGTTTGGCTTGGCCAGCATAATGACGTTTGCGTGCTTCTACAGTGTAGGAAAGTGATTTTTAATGAGGCATTGATTGTACAACTTAGTTAAATGAGTAAGCGCATTTTGCGTAAAATATTTAAATGCTATGTTTGGGATTTGATCGGGGCCTGCAGCTTTTCTATTCTGCAGTCTTTTAATAATGCCTCTGACCTCGGAGGGGAAGTGAGAGGGGCGTGCATGTTGCGAAGTTGTCGAAATAGTCATCGACTAAACTTTCAACTTCTTCAATCTTGTCGTCACAGTAGGGTTCTTCATTTTCCTGAAATGTGACTTCAAGTGTATCTTTGAAAACCTCCGCCTTTTCGAAATCCGAATAGGCCATTCCACCCGGACCATGAAGAGGTGGAAGGGGATATGCCTTTTAGAAAATTTCCTATGTAGATTATACAAGGAATTGTCCTCAGGGTTTAAAGTTAATAGAAAATCTTTCCAGGTCCTGTTTTTATGTTCTTGGATTTCTCTCTGATCTGCCTAATGAGAGCATTAACTTCGCGTTTGTATGGCGGGTATCTGGTTTCATTCCAGAGTTTACGGAATCTATTTTTAGCTCGGATAAGCTCTCTGATGTTTTCAGGGAGGCGGAGGTGTGGAGTGGTAATTAATCTGGTGGAAGTGGAAGCAGAAATAGCATTCGAAATATTGCTGGTAAAATTTTGAACGGCTAGATCCAAATCATCTATCCGGGGATTTCCGGGAATGGTGTGAGAAATTATTTCTTGAAATTTAATCCAGTTGGTAGTTTTTAAAGTTCTAAGAATTGGTGGAAGTGCATTATTAGTGACGAAATCAAAAATAACTGGATTGTGATCACTGCTAAGAGTATTTATAGTAAAAAAACTTCAGTGAGATAAATTAACTGCAAAGCCGATGTCAAGGATAGCGTTGGAGTGTCGACTGTTGAAGTGTGTAGGAGTATCGGGGGCAAGAATATCCAGTGCCGACCCAACGGCCCAATTGCACAGAATATTTCCATTTGAGTTTGCCCTGCCTGGGTTCCAGCTGGGATGTCGAGCATTAAAATCGCCGAAGAGAAAGGCTTTGTTGCTATGGATGAGAATTGCGTCGAGTTCCGTAGAATTAATGGAGCCGTGTGGAGGTCTATAAATGCACGCCACAGTAATCTTACTGTTGTTTCCTAACTGAAGTATGACTGAAGAATTTTCAAAGGTGTTTGAAACATTTAGGATGGCGTGGTGCCTGATAGAATTCTTGACGAAGAGGGCCGTTCCGCCCCTCTATGTGTTGTGCGGTCACTTCTGTGACAAGTGTAATTTGGAATGCTAACTCTGTCCGCAGGACGAAGATGAGTTTCTTGTATCCCGATTACGTCGGGGTTATAATCAATTATGCAATCTTTTAATTCCTCTAAATTATTTTTTTAAACCATTAGCATTCCAGCTAAAACCTGAGAGAGTGATCCCTAATACTACAATTGAATTTTGATTTTAAAATTTAGTTTCTAATATGGACAGCATTTGTCCCCACTTCGACATCATCTGGGCCATTTGATTCATGACTTCTTTGGCATCCAGAGAATTGTTTGTGCCTTTTTTTACTACTTCCGCAAAGGAAGGTGTTGTTGGCTGTTTTTTGATTTCCTTGCGCGCTCGTCTGAATTTCGCCCAAAATGAGCGGGTATTTGACTGAATTAGCTTGAGATGTGTGGTCCAATCAGGGGACAGCCTATGGTGGCTCTTAAGGAGTGGGTGTGTCAATAGGAATTGAGTTTGGGTGCCGAGGCGATCCCAGTGCTCGCTTCGCTATTGGCCGGCTTGCTCTGTTCCTATT
The DNA here is from genome assembly GCA_019973935.1 of Trichonephila clavipes. Classification (NCBI taxonomy): domain Eukaryota; kingdom Metazoa; phylum Arthropoda; class Arachnida; order Araneae; family Nephilidae; genus Trichonephila; species Trichonephila clavipes. Next base: position 20,863 of record BMAU01000248.1, on the reverse strand, counting down.
GGTCGAGAGTAAGTCTAGTATAATTTTAAGTTTATCCAGAAGAATTTTAAGAATAAAAGCGATTAAATTAAAATATTGCACGGTCTGTTAAATGATGGATTAATTACATATTTTTCTATTCGAGCAATTGCTCGGTTTGTATGATTATCTATATTATTGAAAAATTTTGTAGCTATTTTTTTGAAGAAACATTTTAGAGTTTTAAGTTTGATTGCGACTCTGATATCGTCATTCCTAACATACCACGGAGAATCCGTGATAATTTTAATAATTTTATTTTGAGCTGATTCCAGCATCTTGATGTTAGAATAGGCTGCGTGGCCCCAGATTGGACTTGCATATTGTAGAATTGGTCTGAGAACGAGTTTATAAATAAGCATTTTATTTCTTAAGGATAAACATGATTTCCGTGCGATTAAGTGGCATCGGGGTGTAAAGTGACAGTTCTCGGCTGTGTGATGGAATTTATTGCACGAGTAGCATTGGGTTACCCCTTTGCCGTCGTACCCTTCGACTCTTACAGTTAGGTAGCAGAGTAGTGTGAGGTGAAAGATTTTTAAATTATGAATATTTCTAGGTAGATTAATAAGGAAAACTGGTAGTGGTTGTTTTGTTATTTTCCCAACGAGTTGGGTAACCTTGTCGACGGTAAATCCGAGTTCAATTAAATTTTGGTGTATGTCTCTTGTTTCAGTATTCTTTGGCAGTCCTTTAACAACGACTTTAATGGGTCGTTCGTGTTTAGGTTTTATGGTGAAAAATTGATATTTAAGTTTTTCTACGGAGTCTTGAAGGAGTTCGTAATCGTGTGAGTTGTTTGTGTAGAGCTTAATTAATGTTCCGGTTTTATTGCTACGGAGTGTGGGGATGATTTCGTTAAGTGTTTTGAGTTGTTCCATGTAGTTATCTTCGAGATTAAGAAAGACCGGAGGTGGAAGGGAGTTGGTTTTGTCTGTTTCAGTTGTTTTAGAGGGCGCGAAATTGATTGTGTTTTGAGAAGTTCCTGCTATATTCTTATCGTTTTCATTAATTTTTTCAAATCTATTATTAATGTCTATTTCAAAGTTTCTAAATTCTAATTGTTGGCGTTTAAAGGTTTGTTTAGCGGTAGGCGAGAGGAAACCATCTGCGCTTTCCTTTCTTTTAGAACTAATTTTCTTAGGGAGTTCAGGGAACTCTTCGGTTTTATTTTTAGTGGGAGAATTACATGGGGTAGAATGAACTCGACAACCAGGGGTATCGCAACGAGGAAGAGAACTCAACTCACCTAAGGCTTGTTGGTGTCTGTCATCAAAGTAGGCCTGTCGGGAGTACAAGGCAGCCAGGTCCGGATCGTCATCAGAGGTAATGGGCGCAATGCATTCGATGGTGTGTGAGACGTTGCTCAGCATGATCGAAAATTTTTTCAAGTCCTGATTGACCAGTTGCAGCCTTTCGCAGTTGGTCAGTGAAGGAGTAGAAGATCTCGAGGATGGTAGAGAGGCATTTACTAATTCCATTTCCGTGGGGTTTTCCATTGTCATGTCCAAGTCGTGATGTAGGTAAAAATCTTCCTTTTACTACCTCACTTTTCAGGCGTATCAAATTTTCCAATTGTAGATCACTGCCTAATGATCAGCGAGACGCTAATTACACAATCAACTTGAATCTTCTTAGAACTCCGTCAACCTATCTGTTGGCGTAATAGCCTCAGCTTTAATCGACTTGTACTCTCGCATACCTAATAACGAATGTTTGCAAATTTATTAACTTAAATGACTTTTTGATAGCGGTACAACTACTTACTTGAAAAGAATTAAATTTCTAACTGTATTGAGGTGTAGCGTTTAAGATTTAGAATACACATGTTAAGGAATTAAATAAAAATAAAAACTAATTAATTTTATGCATAAAACAACTGTTACAAGAAATAACTGAACAACAAACAAATGTTTTTGATTAGAGGGATAAATCTAGTGCTTCAATAAAAAAATTCCAATAATTAACATCAATAAAGTTAGGCTTAGTCTTAAATCTCCTTTGTCAGTAAATGTCCAGTTCCCTTCCTATCTTTTGTTTTTGGGATTGAAAAGCTCAATAGGATGCTGTCACCTAGTAACCCCAAATTCACCTCACTAAATTTGGAAAATAAATGAATTAAATTCGTAAAATCTTTTTTCCACTAAACAATTTTTTCTTCAAAGATTTAAGTCGCGGACTGGTTTAACGAGAACAACTGTAATACATCCCCTTTTGCATCTCATTGACTCTGAAATTATATTTTCGCTGTCGTGGAGACGTTGCAGATCGTTATAGACACCTTGGGGTCTATATAGACCTCTTTCGGAATCTCTCATATCGATTGACACGAAGAACCGCATTCTTTGATAGGACATAATATGTGTACGAGAATACAGCTTTCCTACAAATTAGGAAAGCAATTTCTTAAAGTAGATGCCAATTCCGCAAGGAGTATGAAATTTCAAAATGAGCTTCGATCATCTATATCTGGTTATTGTGACAGTTACAAGCTTCCGAACAACCGACTTTCGTTGCCTGAGTGAGTGAGTGAATATAAATGCCGCACTGTGTTCAACTACACGATTGCTTTTGGCGACAAACCACGTTAAAAAATTATCTGTTACTTTATAGTGCCAAAAAATAAATCAATTTAAATTACATCTTTGAGCGACTGAAGAGATTTTGAACTAATTCATCACAAGAAGATGAGCGATTTGGATTACAATGAGTAACAGTGAATTACGTATGTGAATTTTGAAAATCTCTCCATATCTTGATCAAAAAGGCAAAACTGGTTGTCTATTTCAATGGAGTAACTTCATGGACAGACTGACGCCAGTCAGTAATCACGTGATTCCAACGTCAATAAACAGCACGTGCGAATTCCTAGCATTGGTTTTCCTATATGTTTGTTTACGTCGTTCTAGTCTCTTAATTTTATCTAATTAAAAACACATGATATCATTGTACTTTTTGCATTATTCTAGTTCATATATTTGTTAGGAAGTATTTTTAACAACTCTTTTACATATTTTTTGTTTTATTCTACTTTATTTATCTAATTAAATATTCGTCTGCTTCGTTAGTGTTAGCTGGGATATTTATTTATATTTCTTAATTCACTTAGATATAGCTCTTAGTTATTTTAGTTATTAATTAATTTTGTAGTTTTTTATTTCATGTTTTTTCACAAGAATGGCTCATAGCATAGGTTCGAAACCGCTTCTTTTGAAAAGTTTCAATGTGCACGAAATATTAAATTACAGTGCGAAGTTTTCCAGTGCCACTGGAAATCGAAGTGTTGCTGCAAATATATCGAAACGATTAAAATTATTCGACGATAAATTCAAAAGCAAGATATCATTTACTGAGCCTGATTTCTTAATGAATGATGATTTTTTTATTCAAGGCTTTGTTAAGGCCGAAATGAAGAAGAAAGGGACGTACAAGCCATCTGTTCAAATCAGAACAACTTGTCAGGTAAGTTAAAAATTATTTTGTTTTAATTTAGGAACTTTTTTTTATAACGATTATGATTGCATTACTATTTACTCTTTTATGCTTTAATATAACTCATTGTTTTAAAATACAAAATAGGATTCTATGTATTAACATTGATAGTTATTTAATTAAAAGTTGATTCCCCAAAAGATAAAAAGAAATGTGAATGGGCTAATTTATATTTTTTAATAGCTACATTATTAGTCATAAGTTTATAATTTGATTCTTATTTTTTAGAGTAGCATTGAATATCAATTGCATTGTTTTCTATTTTAATGAATATGCATTATTAAGCTTTAGTCATTCTATAAATATTGCTATTTATGAGTAAATTCTAATTTGATTCCAACACATTAAAAGTAAACACAAGAAATGCCAAACCATTTTGAAAAAGAAATGTAAAAATTTCATTTAAAACTTCAATTCAATAAGGAGTAATACTGTGTAAACATTAAGATTCTCCCAAATTTTTAGTAATTTTTCTTATAATGCATAGTATTTTTAATTCAAATACTTTATGACGTGTTTTTATAAACAGTTAATTTTTATTTATTTGAAATTTTCATTCACATGATTTATTTATTTAAATTTTAAAAATTATGGTCTTTATTTAAAATAATTGAATTTAAACTGAGCTGTAAATTAACTTTAGCATAAATTTTTCAAAATGTATTAGTCAGTAGACTGATATTTAAATACCGAAAACTTTTATGAATTTGCAATCTAATTTTAAAATTTATTACTTTAATATTTAAATTTTTTTTAACTTAAGGTTATAAGTGCAACATGTACTTGTCCTGCTGGAGGCATTCCAGCATTTTGTTAAAATGTTTTTGCTTTATTGCATGCAATCAATGATTACATAGCAAAAAAACTGAATGAAGCGCCAACAGAAAGATAACAGACTTGGCACCAGACTTAAAATGATTCCCCAGACATCAGAAGAAGTATTTATGCGCGAACCAGCAATAGCAATTGAGAATGAAATTGGGTTTGATTTCACCGCAACTCCTTTTTTTACCTCTCCCTTGATGGAAGTGTACAAAAATATGCAGGAAATCAATCTCAAAGAAACTATTCTTCCAGCGTTTGTGAGCAGTGGCAAAATTGCTACTGACTTGCCACAGATGGGGCTGGAAGAAATACTATGTTATCAGCGCCACTATTCCAAAAGTATTGATGAACTTACATCCCTGGAAAATAGGACTGTCCAACAGAATTGCAATGAGTGGCGGCTTGAAAGAAAGTTGCGACTCACTGATGATGTAAAAAAATTGTTTGTAAAGTGGCTAATTTCAAAGCATTATCTGCTCTGATTTAAAAAAAAAAGATGAAGTGTTGACAAACATCCCTGCTGTAAGGTATTGATTGGAAAATGAGGATTATGTCCGGCATACGGTGCAACAACGTAATCCTCATTATGTAGTCCGGAAAACTGGTTTAGTGGTTCATCCTATGGAGGAATATATTGCTGCTTCTCTTGATGGATTGATTAGATCAGGCGAGGACTACATGATAATGGAAATAAAATGCCTTTACAATCCAGAGGGTCATTCTCTACAAGAGTTAATTAATAAAAGGCATGACTTTTGTCTTTCAAATAACAATGGTATCATTTCCTTAAAAAGAACTCACACCTATTACTATCAAATACAATGTCAGTTAGGTGTGAGTAACATCAAAAAATGTCTGTTTGTAGTTAAAATTAATAATTCTAAGTCTAGAAACAACATTTATTCTGAAGTAATAAAATTTTATGATAATTTGTGGGAGGTATGCTTACAAAAATTGAAGAAATTTTTCTTTTATTTTTACCTTCCACAAGTTATTAATCTCTAAATTATTAATATTTATTCTTAACTGTTTAAAATTATTGTCATTTCTTTCTTTAAATTAAAATATTCTTAGGGGAATGATACCATTGCAAAAAAGGTAACTATTTTTAGAAATGATTAAATTTATTTTGATTTATTATCTTATTTTTTTTAAGTACATGTTAAACTTGTAAAAAAGTTTATTTCTGGAAACCTGGGTATGTAGAACATTAGGTAATATGAAAGTTTTTGATTAATGTAGAGAATTATCTTTTGGTGAAAATGTATTTATTTACAGTTTTCAGAGTTTTTTTTCCCAATCTTAATTTTCTGGAAATTTGAGTTTTTTAATTTTAATTCCCTGGCAAAGTTTTTTTCATTAAATAGTTTATTCCTTGCAACAGTTATAAATTTCATACAAAATAATTAATAACAATTATCAGAATTATTTGGCTTCAAAATCATCGGTATAAATGAGTGAAATATGATCCGGTTTTATAATTTATTGCATTCTGAAAATTATTAATGATACCTTTATATTTTATAAGTACGATATAATCTGTCCTATTTAAATTTTATATTTGTTTATTTCAGTAAATATATTGCAACGTTATGTATTGTCAAATAAAAAAAACATGAATAGTTTTTTTATGATAATTAAATTTTCTGAAGCTTTTCACATTGAAAAATATCAATTTTGTGAGGGTTTTTTTTATAACAATAATTTTTTCTTTCCCGAATTAGAATCTTTGATTCCAAAAGTCTTGAATGCATTTTTTGGATTAAAAATGTACAAAAAAACACATCTATTCTCTGGCATTACAAAGAAAAATTTATTATAGAAAAGGGGCGCGGGAATGTTTATGTATCAAGTTTTAAAATGGGATATGTGCAATAGTTACTTACTCGAGTTTAAATTACTGGGTGTTGCAATGTATGAGCTACATGTGTATGGTTTGTTTGTGCATATTATCGTGTATGCACTAGTGGAACAGTCCGTTGGCTTCTGACGCAATTACACTTTCCTATGCATGATAGAATAGGATTCGTATTTCTTACTGATTATTCGGTAAAATTGATCGTTTTTATTTAATAAAAAGCAGGAGTGGCCAACCAGTATCACGGTGGAGTTGCAACAGTGGTATTTGAAGAATTAGTGAAATATTTTTAAAAAATTGAAATAATAATAAGGACAGCAAATTCTTTTAAGACTCAAACAATTTATTGCATTCGACAGCATGTCTCTTCCCAAATTATCATATTGAAGTGTCTGTTGACGCAGAAGGCAGAAACCAAAGCAGCATCCTTCAGAATACGCGCGACTTCAGTTAAAAACAAATTCCACATTTTTCTACTTTGCCTTACACTATCCTGGAATTGCGAATGGTCGCTTGACATCTTTGGGCACTGGAACGCGAAGCGTTCCTCCGTCCCATACTTAACGTATTGGGCGCTTAATGTTGGTTGGCCTGCTTTCGAGATGGTGTTTCCTTATTGGTGGACATGGAAGGAGACAGTGGGCGGGGCGAACTGGCGATTTCGGCGGTCTCAGAAAAAATCAAGTTCGTTGCACGTTTTTGTTGGAGTGCTTAGTCCTTCCGGACTCTAACCTCCTGTCCTGGAATGTAAGTGACTGTAACAATTTACCAATGCCCATTTTAAAAAGATTATTAATATATATTTAGAATTAAAAATTGTGTATGACTTTTAAATAAAATTGTACAAGAAAAATAAGACAAATAGCTCTTTTAAGAGCTAGTAAATCTGAGCCAATGAGAGCCCAAAGTGGGCGGAGCAGAGATGGCCAATCGGGTTGCAGCGAAGAACCATGATCAGAAAAGTGCGGGAAAAAATATCATGAGATCGTTGACAGACTTATTTGGAGCACCTAGGCCTGTCGGCCCCTAATCTCCTATCAGGTAGTTTTTTATATGCCTTTAATGAATTCTACCAATGCCCAGTTTTAGGAAAATGATCATTTTATAATAATATGAGTTCTGTAGATTATGAAAATAAAAGTTACTTGGATGTGAGGTTTCAGAAACTATTAAAAATTTAACTTTGAAAACATAGAAAAACATTGAACTTAGAAAAAATCAGAGTAACTTGTTGAAAAAAGTAGGCGGAGTTATCCTAGCCAATCCGAGTGCAGCAAAAACTGACGATCAGAGAGCGCGGGAAAAAGATCTTGGCAATGTAATTTAGACTTGTAGAAGAGAGAAAGCGATCTGGTTGGCCGAGCGAAAAGTTCGGCTAATGAAGTATAAGTACTTAGAAGAAGGGGTAGCCAATCAGAGCGTACCTGTGGTTCAACAGAGTTGGACCGTAGGCCGGGAAATGAAATTTAAAAGTTACGAAATAAAACATTTTAAAAATTTAGAATAAAAAGGAATTAATCAAAATCAGGATTGACCAAGATGTCTCTTGGCCGTTTAACAGAGAAGTGGGAAAAATATGGAGTAATGCTATTTATAGATGCATTGTCAGATTCATCTATATTCTTGAAAAAGTTAGTGGCTAATTTTCTGAAAGTTTTTCTTAGAGTAGGTACATTACAAGCTATTCTTAAATCTTTATTTCTCATGTACCAATGAGCATTACAAATTTGTCTGATTAAAACATTTTGCGAGGTTTCTAGTAAATTAATATTCGTTTTTTGCTGCATGTCCCCCACACGGGGAGGCGTAGGTAAGTAAAGGTTTTAGAATCAGAGTGTAGATAAGCAGTTTGTTATGTCTACTTAATTTAGACTTTCTGCAAATTAGGGAGTATAATTTACGCGTTGTATTTTTAAATTTATCTCTAATATATGTGATGTGTTGTCTGAAAGTGAGGGTTTTATCAATAATGACACCAAGATACTTGGTGTGCTGAGACCATGGGATTCTTTGGTTTTGCAAGGTAATTTCAGGGGGTTGCCTTTGGAAAAGAAAACCGCTTCCGTTTTTGACGAATTAAGGCTATCTTCCACACGGAGAACCAAATCTCCAGGTGAGCTAAATGTTCATTTATGTTTCAACAAGAGTGTTGAGATTTCTGTGTCTGCTGAGTATGGCTGTATCATCTGCATATAGACAAAGTTGAGTGTTAGTATTTTTAATAATATCATTTACGTAGAGATTGAAAAGGGTGGGGGCGAGGATGGACCCCTTGGGCCACCCTGCGCGAATCTTAAGTTGAGAGTAAGTTCGATTAATTTTTACACTAAAAGAACGATCAGAAATATAAAGTTAATTAGAAAAATAAGAGGGGCGGGATTTTATAGGTAATTAGTTTGAAGAGTAGGCCAGTATGCCATACTCTGTCAAAAGCTTTTTGAATATCAAGGAAGACCGCGGCCGTGCATTCATCATTGTTGTTTCCTTCCTTAATAAATTCAACGACTCTGAGAAGTTGGTGGGAAGTGGAGAGACGAGGGCGGAACCCGTGCTGCTCCGGAATCAGGATTTTCTCTTTCGAGGTAGTCGTTGAGTCTGGCTAAAATAATTTTTTCAGCCAGTTTACTAAGGACAGGAAGTAAACTGATAGGTCTGTATGATTCGGCCAAGGCCGAATTTTTTACCAGGTTTTAAAATCGGTACGACGACCGCAGTCTTCCATGATTTAGGGAAATATCTGAGAGTAAGCATGTTATTCACAATGTTAGTAATCTTGAAAATGGTTAGTTTAGGAAGCTTTTTTGATCATTTTATTTGTTATCCCATCTCTCCCAGGGCATTTTTTTAATTTTAATCTTTTTAATGATCTGAATTATTTCAGATGGGAGAGTGGGGAATTAGATCGATATTGTTAGCATTAGAATCCTGGTATGCATCAACAACGCTGGTGATGACCTCGTCTTTGTGTGGGTTGTGTATGTCATTAAGTTGAAATTGACTCTCTAGTGATTGAGCAATTACTTCCGTTTTATTTGTATCACTGAGAGCAATACCTGTAGGGCCATTAAGGGCGGAGATTGGGGGAGGCTTTCTTTCTGAACGCTTTTGCAATTCCCACAGGGAGTTGTCTTCGGCATTCAGGGTAAGAAGGTTATCCTCCCATGCTTGTTGTCTGTAGTGATAGATTTTTCTTTTTATGATGTTTTGTAATCTGTTGAGTTCTGTTTTGTGTTGTGGGTGTCTTGTTTGTTGCCAGGTTTTCCTGGCTTTATTACGATCTTTTGATTAGTCCTTTTAGCTCGCCCTGGACGTATGGTCGCTCCGTTTGGTAGAAGGGTCTAGAGGCACTTGCATGTGCATTTAAAATTTCAGTGGTGAGATTGCTCACTTGGTCGTCAATCTCTTGGGTGGAGTTGGCTACTGGAAGGTCGAAATTTTCGGGGTTTGTTAAAATTTTTTAGTAAAAATACTCCAAGTAGTATTTAATTGAGGCGGGAATTTCAAATTTAGGAGTCCGTGGAAAATAAAATCTAATGGGATTGTGGTCCGAACTGAGTTCCGCGAGGAATCTGCAGTGCAGGGCCAGTTTAAATTTTTAATCGGGGCGTAGTCAATAGTGGAAACGGATCTATATCCATAGCGGGTTGGGGTAGGGAGCAATTAAATCAAGATTATTATTGGTGATATATCTTAAAGGTAGTTATACCTCTTGGATCACTGCTGCCGCAGCCCCAAGAGGTATGTTTAGCGTTGTAATCGCCGGGCCACAATGGCCGTGTTAAAAATTTTGAATAAAGTGTCAGAGGTCGGCACTCAGGTTTCGATAGTTGGGGTTTGGTGGGATGTAAATAGACGCAACCATAAAAGGTTCTTGATCATTAGGGAGTGAGTGCAACGAGAGTTGCTTCCACTCAGTACGGAGAGGAGGGGTGGGGACATGAAAATGAGAAATATTTCTTTTAATGAGGATCGCAGTACCACCCCAGCCATGGGCCGAGGGATTGGGCCTGTCGTTCCTATAACAGATGTAGTTAGGGATGCTAAAGAATGCTCTGGTCTCAGATGTGTTTCTTGCTTAACAGTAATAAATCAGGGGCGTGCTTATCAATGAAATCGCGCATCTCAACAATACGCGATCTCACTCCGTCTGCGTTCAGGAGAATATAGTAAGACCGAAAAGAATTACACATTATTAATATCTAGAGAGGGAGATTGAGGTACAGATGCCCTTTTTAACAGACAATGGAGTTTGTCTGTTGGATCTGAGCACTGCGAAAGATTTTTTCATCTCGAAATTAAATTTGGAAAATAGTCGAAAATCTTTTTCATTTCGAAGATGGCGTGGAGGAAGGAGAATTCTCCTTCCTGTCCGGTAGAAGCATTAATTGCTTCTAGGTTTATTCCCTTGAAATTTATTACTATTATCATTGTTGGACGCCGAGGAGTCATTTCCGCGTGCTGCCCTCTGTTGGGTTTTTTGCCTTGAACAGCTTGAGCATAACTCAAGCCGGGGGTATTTATTGCTGCGCTAGCTTGGGTTGTTTCGTTGCGTTTTTTTTATTATCTTTGGGGTTGGCCTTTGCCCTTTCTGGGCTTAGGGAAGAGGGGTTCGGTCGAAGAGGCCATATGGCCTTTTTCGCGTTACAATTAATGCAAGTCGGGTTATTGATTTTTTCTTTGATGCTACACTGGCCCGTTCTATGCTCTTCACCGCATTTCAGGCAGCGCGTTTTCATGCTACAGTTCTGGCTTGCATGATGAAAAAGTTGCAGTTGTAGCACTGCGTGGGTCTGGGCTTTTTAAAGGGGTCGATTTTAATTTGCATATAAAAGGCAATTTTTGATTTTAAAAATATCGTCGACATTTTCATCTCGAGCGATTTCTATCATGAATATTGGGAGGGGCTTTTTAGTTTTAAATTGGCGCAGTTGCGCAATTTTGATAATATTATTCCTTGATCAATGAGGTCTTTTTTAATTTCCTCAGGGTCGGTGGTGGCCAGGAGGCCTTTTATGACCACTTTGAGTGGTCTATTTTGCTGGTGGGTCAGTAACATAGTACTGACATTTTTGTCAGAGAGAAACAGGAGTTATTTCCCTGTGATGGTCGAGCTTTCTGCTTGGATTTTTAATCCAGCCACCTACATGAGTGTTGGTGGCGGTTTGGGTGCGTTCTGTGAATCTCTTGCAGGATTAGATTGTATTCCGGAAAAAGCTTCATCATGATCGGCTTAATTCGGGGGGCAGCAGGGTGACATCCTCGACATCCTTATCTTGCAGAGTTGAGAGCTGCAAATTTATTTTTGGTCGCGATAATTTTGCTATCCTCCCTTAGGAACGTTACTACTGTTCAGTGTACGTATGTAAATGTAGAGCGCCTCTCTAGCGCTCAGAGTGTCTAACGAATCTGTGTAACCTCTGACTCCATCGAGTAAGGAGTCAAAACGAGCGAGCTGAGCAACAAGTAATAAAACTACAGTCCACTTACAGAGAGAGGGCCTGTACTTGAGAGTTTTACTTGTGTATCCAACATTTTGATCCGTCTCAGCCGGAAAGCGACCTATGCATTGAAAATACGAGGTATGTGCTGTAGTTTTTGACTTTTCGTTAAAAAATCGAACTTTAAACTTTAACGATGTTTAAAGGAGCAAAAGAAGACTTGAGGGCGAAGGAATCGCTTCTGAATTAGAGTTGTGTGTGAGTGATAAATTAACTGTTTTAGACTTCATGGATCTTATAAAAACTGTGATAGATACAAAAACGATCCTGATTCAGTGCATGAGTTAGCAAATTTAATTATCGAAGAAAGAAAAAGTATGACGAAAGTCAACAATTGAGCTAGAAAAAAAGCAAGAGAAAGTCTAAGCTTGATTTAGAGATAGCGAGAATACGAGCAAATGATAAAGACAATAATACTGAAGTTAATTGTAATGATTCCTTTTCTGTGGATTCTTTAATTAAAAGTATCCACATTCAGCAGTAAAAATTCAAACAAACCTGAGGGATGGAGTTTCTTTTATCATTAGAACGTGCATTTGCAGTAAAAGTGTTACTGATAAATTTAAGCCTGAGATTTTGTTAAATTTATTAGGAGAAAAAGCTGCAAATATCATTATATATCTGAAAGATGAGGATCTTAAAAATTATGATAAAATAAAGTCCATAATACTCCAGCAATTTGAGTCCTCAATCGTGTTTAGAGAATTTTTAAAGAAAAGCAAATACGGCAAAATTGTGGAATCCCATGTCCAGTTTGCGAGTAGATTAACAACAAATTGGGAATACTATTTAAAATTGAGAAATGTTTCAAACTTCGAGGTATTAAAACAATTAATAGTTTCGAACAAAATATTTAGTACTTTAGATAAAGAAACCGCATCGCATATTAGTGTCAGACAAGCAGATAAATGGTTTGATCCTTTAACGTTGGGAAAAGAAATTGATTTATTTTATTCATCGCGAGGAAAACCACTGAGTGAGAATATTAATTATTGTCGCAAAAATCAAAATTCTAAAAATATGTCTAGAGTATTTTTCTCAGATGTCAAGGGAAAAAAATGTGTTTTGTGTGTCAATCTGATAGTCATTTTTTAAATAAATGTCCTCAATATAAGCAATTATCAGTAAATAAACGGGGTAGAACTTGTTAAAAATAATTCCTTGTGTTTTAATTGTTTAAATTTGCATAGAGTCAAGTTTTTGTAAATCTAAAAGTTCTTTGTAAATGCTGCAAAAAAGCATCATTCTTCCTTGTGTTTCTCTGGAGACCCAAATTTTACGAGTGAAAGGGTCATTCAACCTTCTTCATTGGGGGCAGAAAGAGCCGGAAACAGAGAATCCTCGATGAGTCAACTTTCAGCGAAGGCGTCTGTGTTCAAACCCATAAATTACATAGGGGGAGATTTCGAAAGAGTCTCAGGGTGTAGGAGATCTGTTTACTGCAACGAGTTACGTAAAATCGAAATCCGTTTTACTTGCAACCGCGATTTGTTTCATTAGAGATTCTTTGGGAAAATGCAGGAAGTCAGAGCACTGTTGGACGGTGGTTCAACAAGCAATTTTATTTCACGCAACAGTGTATGAATAGACTCAATTTAAAAAGAGAGAAAATAAACATTTTAGTTTCAGGATTAAATAATTCAGAGTTAACGATTAAATCGCGCGTTAATGCAACAATTGCAAATAGAGGAAATAGTTATGAAACTAATGCCAGACTTTTTTTTGTAGTGCCGCGAATTACGGATATGATTCCTTCTCAACCATTTAACGTTAGTTTGGGTAATTTCAGTAGAGAGAAATTAGCGGATGAAAATTTCAACATTCCGGAAATATTGATTTATTGTTGGGAGCAGAAATCTTTTATGAAATTCTTTTACCAGGACAAACAAATCTTTTAAATACAAATTAATTTTCAGAAATACAGTCTTCGGCTATATTGCGAGTGGGGAGTATTCCAGTTTCTAGTGAAAATAAACCTCACTGTGGGTTAATCAAAGATAATGTCGATTTAGAAAAGACAATGAGGAGATTTTTGGGAAATCGAAAATGTTTGAACCTGAGACAATAAAAAATAAGGAAACGATAATTTTGTGAGGAGCATTTTCAAAAAAATCATACTAGAGATAGTACGGGGAAGATATATAGTATCTATGCCATTTAAAAGGATCCAAATTGTTTAGGCCAGTCAAAAGATATTGCCCTTAAAAATTAAATTCTTTATGGAATAGATTAAAGCGTGAGCCTAACTATTTAAAATTATATAGAGATTTTTTTAAAAGAGTATAAAAGAGCTAGGCCATATGCAAGAGGTAGACGAGAGGAGGAGTGTGGAATGTATTCTCATACCACATCTTGGTGTTTATCGCTCTGATAAAAACAAGTAAATTGAGAGTAGTTTTTAATGCGTGCAACTACAAAATCGGTTATCTCTTTAAACTCTCTACAATACAATGGGGGAGTTGCTCAAAATGACCTTTTTTTCAATAATGGTTCGCTTTAGAAAGCATATATTTGCATTCATTGCGGATGTGCAAAAAATGTATCGAATGATTTGGATTAATCCAGATCAGCGTAAACTTCAGCGCATTCTGTGGAGAAGAACATGGACGAACCAATAAAACGTTTGAGGATTTGTCAACCAGTGACCTATGGAACAACGAGTGCACCATTTTTAGCGACACGTACGCTAAAACAATTAGCCCTAGATGAAGCAGGAATTTTCCATTAGGTTCTTTTCAGTTGTGATGAGTGACATGTACATTGATGATGTACTTACCGGTGCAGAGACCTTATTAGAAGCAAAAGAACTGAAAAATCAACTGATCAATATCTTCGCTAAAGGAGGTATGGTTTTGCATAAGTGGTGCGGAAATAATACGGAATGATTGAGGTTTCCGAAAATTATGATTTTCGAGATTCATCAGAGATAAAAGTGTTGGGTGTTTATTGGAACCCCAAGCATGATTGCTTCTCCTTCAGAGTAAAAATAGACTTGCACGAATTAAATACCAAACGGGATGTTTTGTCAACCATCGCCAGGATATATGATCCTCTAGGTCTTTTAGGTCCTGTGGTGGCAAAGGCGAAAATCTTCCTTCAAAAATTATGGATGTTAAAGATTGATTGGACAGATTTGCTTCAGATACAATCAATAGAGAATGGCGACAATTTGTCGAATCACTTCAGGTAGTAAATGACATCAAATATCAATCGATGCATTGTGGTAGAGCAACCGGAAGTGATCGAGCTGCATGGATTCTCCGACGCGTCCCAGTCAGCATATGGAGCTGTCGTCTACTGCAAATCCATAACCTCAGATGGAAAGATGCTTGTGCATCTTATTGCCAGTAAATCCCGAGTTGCGCCTACCAAGCAAACAACGATTCCCAGACTTGAGCTATGTGCCGCTGTGCTGTTAGCAAAATTAGTGTGCATCGTGTCAAGCAAGCTTTTTGAAATTAAATGTGACTAATACTTTTTTTGGAGTGACTCCATGATAGTTTTGTCATGGATAAGAAGGAGTCATATCAACTAAAACCTTTTGTGGCTAACAGGATTGCTACAATCCAGGGAGATGACTTCCAGTGAGCAATGGCGTTATGTGAAAAGCAGAGGACAATCCTGCCGACTTCGTTTCAGAGGAATGGATTCTCTAAAACTTAAAACCTGTGAGTTGTGGGTGGAATGGTCTAAATTTTCTGATGAGCAAACAGTACCCACAACGACAAATTCCTGTTGCAGTGATCAAGGATCCAGGTGAACTTAAAACTGTAGTGACCTTTCTAACTTTTTTTTTCTTGATTCTGCTACTAACTCTTTTGTAAATAATTTTACTTAACCTTAGTAATGACTATTTTAAAATTATTATTCGTGTCTTAAGTTTTATTTGTAGATTTGTTTATAATTGTAAGAGCAAAGAGAGCAAAAGAATTGGGCCTCTCTAGATTTAGGAGAATTAAAAAAGGCTGAACAGCTTTTATTGAAATTAGTACAAAAGGAAGAGTTTAAAGAGAAGTAGAGATGAATGGTATTCAAATTCTGCCATGGTACCTTCCAACAGTCGAGTAAAAACACTCAATCCATTTATTGATAGTG
Source organism: Trichonephila clavipes (assembly GCA_019973935.1). Classification (NCBI taxonomy): domain Eukaryota; kingdom Metazoa; phylum Arthropoda; class Arachnida; order Araneae; family Nephilidae; genus Trichonephila; species Trichonephila clavipes. The sequence continues at coordinate 5,077 of BMAU01000248.1, read as the reverse complement.
AAGGAATTTTGAGAGTTGAAGTGGAATTGAAAATAGTGATATTAATTATAACCAGAAATTTCCAATTCTTTTGCCTTCAAACATAAATTGACTTATTTAATAGTTGAGTATTTTCATAAAAAGTTTTACATAGTGGTCCACAATCCTTGTTATATCAGATCAGGCAAAATTTTTGGATATTGAATGGCGTAATATTTGTAGAAAAGTTGTTCATAATTGTGTAATTTGTTGTAAGGCCAATCCCTACTTGCACTGATCAAATAATGGCTGACTTGCCAAAGGATAGAGTTATCAAAAATTATCCATTCAATGTGTCAGGTGTGGACTTCTGTGGCCCCTTTTGGCATTAAGTATAAAAGGGCAGAGAAAGGTGTATATAACAAAATCTATGTTTGTATATTTATATATTTTGTTTCTAAAGCTGTGCACTTAGATATTGTGACTGATTTAACCTCAATGCATTTATTGCTACACTTAAGCGTTTTATATTTAGAAGAGGTAAATGTGCTAAGTTGTATTCTGATAATGCAACTAATTTTGTGAATAAATATAGAACTTAAAAAATGTTTGGTGGTGTGTAAAACCTGATGAGGCACTTGCAAGTTATATGGCCTCTGAAGGAATAGATGGAGAAATTCCTCCCCTAGAGCCCCAAATTTTGGAGGTCTCTGGGAGGCAGGTTAAACCTTTTAAGTTCTATTTAAAGAGAGTAGTAGGTAACATTAGATTAACATATGAAGAGTTTCTGACCGTGATTATCCAAATAGAGGGGATGTTAAATTCTCGTCCTCTTGTCCCATTATCTTCTGACTTAGATGATTTAAATGTATTGACTCCTTCTCATTTTTTTTTTTTGATAGGTAGATCAATTACATCAATTGTTGAGCCTGATTTAACTGATTTAAATGAAAATAGGTTGGATAATTGGCAGAAAATTACAAAAATAATTCAATTAATTTGGAAAAGATGGAGTGTAGACTATCTAAATAGTTTGCAGCAGAGAAATAAGTGGCATTTCGAGAAAAAAGAATGCTAAAATTGGAGATATGGTTATATTAAAGAGGATAATTTACCTTCATGTCAATGGTCATTAGGTAGAATCAACAATATTTATCCAGAAAGCGATTCTAAAAGTAAGAGTAGGGAAGTCAAAACCACTAGAGGTATATATTTTAAGAGACTCCATTTCCCGAAGCTGTGCATTCTTATACCACCTGGAAACAGTGTGTGTGTGTGTGAAGTGGCATATATAACCCCTTCAGATAGTAATGTCTGTGTGTAGAATAGTAATTTTTTTTAATTCTGTGTGATTTACCAATTGCTTATACATTGTCTTCACTTCAGGATGTTGTTTTTTGTTTTGTATTTTGAAGGTATTAGTATTTCTGTGTGGTGTTATCTTTTATGATTATGCCTCTGTGTAAATCTTGCATGTTGAAAAACATTGCAAGGCCGGGCAGGCACAAAGACCAGTGTACGTATAATGAGCCCTTACGTCAGAGTGCCCAATTAATCTGTAACCTCTGACTCCATCACGAGGTTAGAGTCAAAACGAGCGAGCTGAGCAAACAAGCAATAAAACTACAGTCCACTTTACAGAGAGACCTATTACTTGAGAGTTTTACTTCCTTTACTTGTTTTCCGCGGTAATTTAAATTCCTCATCATCATCAGATTTTTAGATTTATCATTATTATTTTTAAGAGTTAACTTGGCTGGCCTGAGAATGAGGTTCAGCCGATCTTTTTCTTAATGTGTTTTGTATTTAAAGTTATTATGCGCGCATAAGGACACTTGGGCGCGCGTAATAATTCCCAGACATAATACCTTCCAAGGGCTTTGATCTCGTTCGCTATCTAGTCCAGCGGCTTCTTGCTCTGCCCGGCTTCCCGGGTGGTCTCGCTCAGGCGTCGGTCCCGCGGTTTCGTTTCTCAACGTCAAGCAATTGGGCAACATAACCTTTTCAGATATTAAAAGAGAGTTCGATTTGTCTTTCCAGTATATTTCCAGAGATTGAGTTGCATTTCTGCTGATCAGTGGGAGTTTGAGGAATATTTTCCTCCCATTTCAATAGATTGACCCGAATCGTCTCTTGCAGAGAGATTTTCCATAGCGTCTTACTCCTTTGAGTGACTAAGCTGGAATGAAGGTGGAGTTCTGGAAGCCGAGGCGTTCTCAGAGCTCGTGATGCAAATGGTCGGCTCACTCTTCTCCTATTGGTCGAGCGAGTTCGATAGGAATTGTGAATTTCGAGAGAGAAAGATTTGAGAAGTTAAATAGAGGATATTTCGAGGTCTATTAAATAAAGGATTAATGTTATATTTATCAATGCGAGCAATTGCTCGATTAGTATAATGAGATCTATGTTTGTTTGAAAAACTTAATCGCGATTTTTTGAAGAATTCTTTTAAGGTTTTAATTTTAACGCAAATCTGATTTCATCATTTCTGATGTACCAGGGAGAGTCTGTGATGATTTTTAAAATTTTATTTTGTGCTGTTTCTAACATTTTAATATTAGAATAGGCTGCGTGGCCCCAGATTGGACTTGCATATTGTAGGACAGGTCTGAGAACGAGTTTATAAATAAGCAACTTGTTTCTCAAGGATAAACATGATTTCCGTGCGATGAAGAGAAGGATCTCAAGGCAAGTCATTCGGTATGACCTCAGATACACCACCTCAAGAAATCATAGACGATCTTCGGACATGGAATCACGATCGCGTTTGCCATGCCATGACTAATAGGAGAACTGGAATGCCCATGCCTTTATTCCTCGTCACCCTTCCCAGAAGTGACATTAAAGAAAATATTTACAACCTGACAGATCTTTGTTACTTGAAAATAGTGGTGGAACCCTTGCGACCCAAAATTGGACCGGCCCATTGCTACCGATGACAGGGATTTTACCATTCGTCAAAATTTTGCACAAGAAATCCGAGAAGTGCGTCAAATGCGGCCAGCCCCACCTTACCAAGGACTGCTCGAAATCTGCCGATACTGATGCAACTTGCTGCAATTGCCAGAAACCACCCTGCAAATTTCACAGGCTGCCCCCGCAATCCTTTAAACAAGCCACCGCCCCCCAAGGTCAATTACTGGGATGAGAGATCAAGAAAACGCCGAGAAATGAAAGAGGCAGCACAAGCCAGAGCCGAGTCAGCCAATCCAGCCATGATCTTAACGACCCAATCTCGTGCTCACTCCCCACCAGTGAGTGCATTTCACGCTCCAACTCTAGCTCAAGACCATCCCTCACCTCCCAATCCTAGACAATATTCAACCGCAGCTAGCAATTCCACCAGTAACCCCATCGAACCCAACATTACTTCAAACATTTCAGAAACCCTCCATAAGGATTACATGTGACCTGAAAGTTGCAGAAATATTCCAGAAGTATTAAAGAAAATCATAGCGATCTCAAACTCCGACAAGCCTCTTGCAGACCGTACTTTCGAAATTGCTGCTCTACTTCAAATTGACATTCCACTGTGATCAGTTTTCCCTTCGAGAAAATCACATCCAAAGACTGGTTGACTTTTCTCCTCTCCCTCCGAAGTTACTCGATTAAAACTAAAACTAAGAGAAAAACAGCCACGTTTAAAAAAAAATAATAAAACGTGTTTCTCCCAACCCAATCTGCCCCCACCGCTTCCCCCCTCCCGGGAAGGCGAAAAATCGACTTCTTCCTCTCTCGATGAAACTCTAGTCAACTCCGATCGTCCCTTTCGGGCGCTGCTTCTCCCCCCGTTCTGTTGGACTGCTGTTATGCTTCTCCTGCTTTGGCGCTGCTGGTTCCGCGATCTGTTATTGCAAGATCGCTCCTGTTATTTTGTTTCTGCTTCAGTTTCACTCATACAGAGAAGAAACGCCCAAAGACCGGATCACCCTTGACATTTTGTGCCTCTGCTGAATTGGATAGGGGTGTCAAACACAAAATCAAGTAATATCAGTATACACCAGTAATTTAGTTAAGAAAAATAGATATGTTTGAATTCAATCAGCATTCATTGACAAAAACAACATCTCCTAATAAAAACAACTCTGATTCATGAGTTGTGAATTTCTTGATAATAATGTTTGAAGACGTTTTCGTGGATCCTGTGGCCAACAACCCGGTCGTGCTACGGATCACAAATTTTGGATCCGCCGGCATGTGTCATCTTAAGAAATTACGCACGCTGACTAACTCTTTTTTGAGACAATTAGTTAATGCTCCCTGGTTCATACGCAACGAAGTCATTTATCGTGATTTAAAAATTAAGCCATTTTTACCTCACATAAAGGACCTTTCTAAAAGGTTCTTCGATAAACTTCCTTCCGTTCCCAATGAACTAATTACCAACCAGCCTGCATACATGATCCCGCAGGCCCTCGTCTCAAAAGCGCCCCAGGCGCTTCTTGAGCACGAATTTAATGTCCCCAAGCCAGAGGCTATGAGGCGTACAAACTTAACTTTTGTTCATTGGGAACTTATTTTTGCACTTTAAAAACAGCTTTCTTATTCATCTTAAGCTTCCTATTTAAAGATTAATACTCTCATCTTAATTAAAGTAAATTCTTAGTCCGCGCCGAGATCGCGGACTTAAAGTCTTTTCCGAAGCGAGCGGTCGGAATCCGGGAGTGGTGACCTCCTTGGATTCAATTGTGCGGTGTTCGCGCTTCAACATTCCTTTTCGGCCACCAGATGGAGGCACGATTCTATCCTATCTAGAGCTCTTTTTAAATTTTTGTTTCACGTCCAGCAATCTCATTAATTAAATCGTTCCTTCGAACGACCGCTATATATTATTGAGAACTGGACATTTCACATCTATGCTATCAATTATCAATCATGATTGTATCACATATATGACTTCATTGCGTTATATAAATTCTTATACCGCGTCTAGTCTATACTCTCTTATTTTTGGTCCCTTCCCCCTTTTCATTTTGGCAATGTGCAAGTAGGTTCATTAAATTTTTCAAAATTTGTTTCCCTTTATTTCTAAGTGGGATCTTGATATTATTTTAATCTCAAGATCTCCTTGTTCCGGTCGTTTATTTCCGGATCGACCCATTCTGTTTCCACGCCCACT